>VWZD01012627.1:31899-59402 GCA_013396695.1 Sakesphorus luctuosus
AAATAAGGAAAGAGGTTACCAAAATCCTTAGAGGAGACACCCTTTTTTCCTACTTGTTTGCTAATAAAAGTTTACTAAACCCTCTAGTGATAATAAGCTATTAAAGACCATGTTTGTACTGTAATAATAATTAAAATATCACCAATGGGAATCTGGCCCTGTGTGAACAAATCCTTGTATGACAATTAATGTAGTAGTGAGATTTGCTTCTAGAAACAATTAAGATATAATTGGATGAGCTGATCCAGAAAGCATATGGTTTATTTATAAAGAGGCAGAGGTGGAAAAAGCAGCTACTTTCAACAAATAAGACCACGAGAATAGACTACATTGTTGCACTCTAGTTAATTGAACTCTTCAACATCTATATTTAATTTAGTTTCTATCACAGGGAGAAAATTGCCTAATCATATGATTTCACAGATTCATTTTCACCTTTATGTGGTCAGATAATGTCACCCTCAAACAGATAGCAAAGAAATCCCCCATTTTCTCCTTGGGGCTTTGTTTCATGAAGTCATCTTGTCCTATCTGTGAAATAAGTTAATGCAAGTTAGAGCTCATCACGTGGTGACAGGAGTATGGTTTGGCAGCACATAAGGGAGCTGGAGCTGTTGGACGTAACTCAAAAGATGCCTGGGGGACAGCCAGCTACTAGATTACACACTAAGCCTTCCTCCTCTCTGCCTGGCCAAAAGTTGTCTCCAAAAAGCAGACAGGAAGAATAGCCTGGGGATTAATCTGCTCTTCTGGGAGAGAACCCATATCATGTCCTTTGCTATGCTACAAGGAATCCTCCTGACCAAGGGCTGGATTCATGGATTGCCTTCTGCCTGTGGACTGTAAAGTAAGGTGATAATGAAATCCAAAGTTAGATTAATATCTATGTCCATTTTGTGTTTTTCTTATTTAGTAAATATTAATATTAATTAATTAATTAATATTAATATAATTTTCTTTTTTATTACATAGAAGGCAAAGCATTCCCGTCTTCCCAGAAGTTTCCAGGATTTAAAAAAAAAAATAAAAGAAGGAAAGCTCATCATGTGTGCAAATTCCACTGTAAAAACCACAAGAATACAGATAAGGTGTTCAAGATGCCTTAGATAATTTGTTTCAGGATTGAGTATATTCTGGAAGAAGGGAGAGGAGGTCCAATGAAAACACCTGCAGTTCCAAAGCAGGGAGGTGATTGATGTCTTGTAGAGACAGTACTAAAACATGGCTATGGAGTGAAAAGTGCTGGCCTTAAAAACCTCCCAGTCTTCTTCTCACCCGTGCTTAGGACCTCTTCAATTTAAGAACAGTCTTTGCTTTTGGCCTTGGTAGTTATCCAAAATAGGGCAAGACATTAATACTCTAAGTGCACTCCTGCTCTTCCAAGAGAACCAGGAATCAAACAACACTTCTAATCTGACAGTAAATAAGGATCTGAAAGGTAAATATAGCAACCTCTGAGAACAGGATGAGCTCACAACACCTGGAAAAATCTTTATGTTCATGATGGTCAGAAAATACCCAGATTCAAACACATTCCCTCCTCTTTGGTGTCTTCTCCACAGAAGGAATATAAACCAGCACCATGAGGTGTTGGGTACACACCACTGTAGTGGATCTGAGCAGCACCCTCTGCCCCAGTCAGCATGGACTGGTTTCTGTCAGCAGTGCATTGGGCTGGAAACTACTAGTAGGTGCAAGCTACACTCAGGCTGTGCTGATTTTGGCTGACTGTTGTCTGCTGATTGCTGGCTGGGTGTCAGGAGAGTGGCCAGTGGTGGGAACAGAAGTGCATTTTGCTGTTGGGCACGTCTGCTACTGCCTGCTGGATCTAAGGCAACTTTCCCCATTGAAAGTATCACCTACTGTCTCAATCCTTAGTATAGGCTAAACAAAATTTTGGATTACTGCAAACAAAAGATGAGACAGAGTCAATTTGTGATTTGTTCTTCCCATATCTTTTAGCCCTTCTTCCAGCTGCACTTGGTACCACATAAGGAAGTTATGCTGGTTTAGCCATGCTGGCACCAAACATTTTCCCCAAGCAACAACACCACTTACAGCTGCAGTGCTGTTTTCCAGACTGGATTGTTTTAAAGGACAGAAATCTTGCCTTCTACATGCTTTCCAAGGGAGGCTATTGACAATCCCAAAACAGGCAAATTCCAGTGTACACCAAAAATCTGGCTCTTCAAATACACCTGAGTGCATGCAAACTAAACTTAATCAAGTATGTATCTGATTAGAAATCAGGGCTTGACTGATATAAAATGAGGAAAAATTCTATAATGAAATATATACTTTGGAGCTGAATCAGCCACACAACTTCAGATTGGCAGGGTAAGCTGTATTTACAAGTCAGTGAGATAAAACGTAGGTACTACAACTGAAGTAGTTCTGAACTTGAGTAAACTGCCTCAAGTCCTGAAAAAGTTGGAGGTTTCTTATATAACAAAGCAGCAGCTAAAAAAATCAGTAATAAATAGGTGTCTAAGCCCGTATCTTTGGCTGGTAGAACATGCAGACACATCCATTATCACCTTTTCTCTTTTTATATGAGCCCTTCCACCTCTGGCTGTTGCAATAAGAATGGATTCAAGAATCAGAGGAATTCATAGGAGTGGTGGGGAGCATGGAGCCCTGGCTAATGCATATGAAATACCTGTGGTAACAGATAGTCTTGGGCAGTCTGTGTAATTAATTAATGGTGAATGTTACAGGAAGTTTTGGATCACTGTCAAGTAGTAAAATAAAGTGAAGGAATAATACTATTAAAGTTTTGTCCCTTTTTGATGCCGAGTGAGTCACTGTACTCTGGCAGTCTGTGGAATTCACATTCCTGGTTATACTGCTTGAAGAAGAGATTCCTGATGTCTTTAGCAAGTTTAGTGAGACCCAAAGCCAGCGTGAAACCTCAGACCTAAACCAGGTCTGAGTCTGAACTCTGCTCCCTTTCTTTACACACATCTCTAACGTGATGAATGTCTGAAATTGCATTTTCCTGCATGAGGCAAAACTGGGACTTCTTTGTGTGCTTGCTTTTAGGGAGACATATTTCTGTGAAACAGATTACTTTGGCACAATAAAAAGTCAATTTGCAACAATATTCAGATGAATACTGTTCACTGGGGTTTATTCAATGCTTTTATTAATTTGAAGGACTTGAAAGTATGTTCATTAGTTTGTAGATGGTGAGAGGGCCTGTGAGCTTTGAAAAACAGGCCGAGAATTCAATCTGATCTTGACAAAATGGGAAATTAACCTGAGAAAAGGATTAGGAAAGTAACTTAATTGCCTTAAAAAAAAAATAAAGACAATCAGGCAGGCATAATCAATCGTGCAAATGCAGTGTAAAAATGCCTGGGGGTTATAGCTGGTCATGAATTAAATGTAAGCCAAAAGTGACATAGAAAGTGTATGTTTGGATGCAGTAGTAGAGGGGTTATGTGTAATACACCTCAAGTCATCCCTCTGCTTCTTCACACTGGTTAGACTTTATACACATTTAACTATTTGGTCATTTTGGGGCATTAAAATTCAGGAAAAATGGAAGTCAGTTGCAGCTAATGCAGCCGAGAGCGACAATGTGAAATCCTGACCTGCAAAGATGGGCTGAAAGCACCAGTGCTTGTCCAGCTCGGAGGACAGCACAGGGAGATATAAAGGCTGTCCCCAGCTGTGTTCGAGGCTGCACTGAGGAAGAAGGGAATAAACTGCTTTCCATTTCCATTGTAGATAGGACACAAAATTGTGTTGTCAATTGCAGGAAACGGTCGTTAGCTCCGACTTCGAGGAAACAAACATTCCGGCAGCAGGAATAGCTGAGCCCTGGGGCATGTGCATCACACCTCCACCTCTGGAGAGATCGAAGAAGAGATTAGACAAACATCCATCTTGGATAACTTGGGCAAGGCTAAACCAGCCTTGGGGCACAGCGATGGAGTAGATATCTCTCCCAGGTCTGTGTTCTCTGGTTACCTGTTTACAAATTGGCTCTTTAAATAAATGCGCCTTCATCAGAGGATTATTTTATACTTCGTTGTGTGAACGGATTAGTGGTGCTCCAACGATCTCCCTCCGTTTTTCTCAGGCAGGTTTGTGGATTTGACACCGCAGGTGGCCTGAGGGCAGGGTTTTCCCAGCCTTTTGATCACAGTGAACGTGTCCCTTGTTTGCAAACTGACACAGCTGAGAGTGGTGGCCTCAGAGTGTGAGAGATGCTCCATATGTAAGGTGGAGATATCCTAAAGTCTCCAGGATCTAACCCATAGTGACATTGCTTCTTGTTTAATGAGTTGCTCAGTGACAGCTTAATCCACAACAGAACTGAAAGTAAGGGAAAAGACCTGCTGTGAGGATTCTCAGATTGCCAATCTCAACTGCAATAAGCCAAGCATTCTCAGTCCTGAGTAACCATGTCTCATCATCTATCAGGTATCTCCACAAGCCATAGCTGGTCACATGCTTTCCAACTCTGTTTATTCATGAAGAGCTTGAAAACCTCAGGGAAAACACATTTGGAAGGATCACACTCCTCTCAGCCCTTAGGTGATGGAGGTTTACCTGGAAGCAGAACTCTAAATTCCTCCTGTATTTGGTAGATGTTAATTTCTGACTAATGAATCTTTATTCCCCTCCCTAAATCTCCTCACATAATTCAACTCCTACTCCCAGTTCTTGTGAATTTAGTAACTGGGAGTTCCCAGCTGGGAAATTAGGGGCTTGGTTGCCAGTTGCAGGGAAATCAGTGTGAAATCAACAATTTGAAGACCTGTGGATTGTGTTCTGAAATGGATCGTTTCCTCTGTGCTGAGCGTTCAGATGCTAGATCACAAAATCCAATTTAGACAAGAGGGAATTTTGCAGCAGGTCCCTGTGATAGAAGGATCCAGAAACCAGTGCTGAGAGGACAAGAGCAGAGTCAGAAGAAGGAGGGGGTAGGTGGAATTTCTTGTTTTACACACACAGAGAACAAAACAGCAATCAGAAACCCACAAAACCTATGGCTTACCTCAAAGCTGATAACCACTTTTACTACTCCTTTAAGAGAGGGATGCACACACTGTATGGAAGGACAGCAAACCATCACCCAAAGGCATTGCTACTAATGGAATGACACCTATCTACACCAGTAGTTGTGGTGTTTTTAAGGACTTTATTGGATCTGTGGCAATTGTTGGATAGGAAAACTTGTGTTCCTTCCATCAGTCTGGGTGGATAAGGGCCCACATCTTTAGCTGCAGTCCAAAGCCATGATTGCCTATACAGATATGCTTCCCCAAAGCAAAGCTGAGCTGCCTTCCAGCAAAGCCCTTCACTCTAATTTTGGACTAGAGATAGGAGAAACATTCCCAACGATGTTGCTGTGGCACTTGGATCAAAATGAATGTTACCAGGGAAAGGACAATGAGGAATTAAACAGTTTTTTTTCTCTGTAACTTTTCTTATTTCTCCATATTTCTTTGTCTCAAGTCCTAAAAAGTTGTAGTTAGAATATATTTTGTCTTGGTTTAGTTTAGTTTCTTTTAGAAAAAAATATAGCCAGGGGGGAAAAAACCTCCAAACCCCTAGTCCAGAAAGCACAGCAAAGTTTCTGGTTTAGGATTTTCTTCAGAAAAAAAGGTTTGTAGGAAACCACCTTTTCAGTTGAGAAAAGCATGCAACAAGTGTTTTTTGCCCTTCAAATACAGCATTTCTCTTGGTCAAGTTTTGTCACATTTAAAGCAACTATCAAGAACAACCACAAAAGTGTTAGTTTTTCCTTGAGAGTTCCAAAGTTTTGAAGTTCCTTTTACACCACATGTGATATGATCACTATTAGTTCATTTCTCTGGCAATAGCACCTAGCAACCCCAATCATTTTGGCAGATGTTATGCAAACATATAGGTCCATTTACACTGTTCTGCATGTCAGCCTCTGAGCTCTTCCTTTATTGTTGGGACTTATTTGCATAGCTGGTGAGTGTTACTATGCTACCTGCCTCTCAGACACCCTTGTCTCAGCCAGATCTCTTTGAGAGCTTCTCTAAGCATCAGCAAGCCAGGACTTGGCTGAATTGCTCTCTTCAAACTGTCACATTGCCTGAGACAGTTTTCTGTTGGTTTGTTGTGTTTTTTGTTTTTTTCCCTTGGCTCTGGGCTGCCCCTTTTCAAAATTGGAGGCACCAATGTAGATAGATCAGAAGAGTTCAGTTCTTTCTAATCACTTGCCCATCAGTATGTCGTTTATATTCCCCTCACTTTTAGAAACCATTCTCAGGGCTTTGTTTGCTTTTCAACTGCTGCCAAACATTGTCCAGATGGTCTTAATGTCACATCACTGTAGGTCTTTTATTTTCTAGTGTGTGCTCTGTTTTGTCCTTCCTTCTAAGCCAATGTCTCCAAGACTATTTTTGGCCCCTTACTTCATTTCCCCTCCCTTCTGTCCATCAAGCTGGGTGAGTCACACTCATCTGTCCAGGAAACCTCATCTATTACCCCAATTGTTCTGGACTGAAAGGAGGAGAAGAACAGACATCTCCAGATGACATTGCACTACCCCAAAGTAGCTCACCAAAGGTTTGGATTCTTAATACCAACTAGTTACTCCACACACACACACAAGGCTGCCCTAGCAGCACTGACTGCACCTTCAGGAATGCTTTGGAGAGGGAGCATCTTGCCAGGACCCTGCAGTTATCACATGCTACTGTATTTTTTAACAGTACCAGGAGGTCCAATTCTCACCTATACATGCATGCAGAAGGAACCCACGTATGCCAACAGAAATGTCCAAGCATAAACATTCAGCTGAGATTGCTCCTCATGCAGAGTAGGGGAAGCAAGATGCACACAATCTTTGTATATCCTAAATCCAGAACAAATGGACACTTTTCTTTAGCATTTTCTTCACCGACATGATCATTAGAAACCTTAATTTCCCTCTTTCTTAGTTTTTCTCCTGTATTACAAGGAAGTACCTACTCTAAGTATAAATTCATCATAATTATCCCTTTTCCATTCCTTCAGTCCCACTCTCAGGGACAAAAATTTTGCTGACTTCTGCCACTTTCTTCCAAATTCTGAGGACAATTTTCCAAGCCTATTGCTTTTGTCACTGTCCTTAGTTTTGATGCTCTCCTGCCTGCTCAGTATTAAAATGGAATCTTAGCTAAATGTCACATTCCTCCAGAACAGGCAGATCATTCTCTGTAATGCAACCATCAATATCAGCAAACATGAAAGCAAAGAAGTTATTGAAGTCTCAAAGAACAACTTCTCCTACCCTTCAGAGGCAGAGGAGTAGAGGACACTTGTGGAGTTTGGAAACAAGACAGTGTATGGTGGCACCCTAAACCTGTAGATAGACCCATTTACAACTCTTAATTTCACACCACTGATTCATGACAAGAGTGGAAAATAGTTCTGATTAAAAAGAAAAAAAAAAGAAAAAGAAAAAAGTCTGTGTTTAACTCTCTGTTGGGGAAGGACAAGGTCAGGTAGATCTCTCACCAGTTTGCTATCAAGCTGCAAGTAACCTGTGCCACACTCCACCCACAGCCTCTGTTAACAGAAATGTCAGCTACAATGACTAGTATTCATCATTTGAAGTTGCTCCTACTCCATAAATCCATTTATTGAGGCAAAATAGAATAGAAGGATGTTGCAGCTTTTCATTCAATGCAATTAATACAGTGTGGAACAATACTCAGCACGTCATTGATGCCTTGTCATATTTCAATGGCCAAATGGGGTGAATTGATGTGTCTCAGTGGAAGTCTAATGCTCTGGAACTCTAAACACTTGGAAGTCAGGGCCCATTAATGTAACTGGACAGTTTCTAGGAGGTGAACTTGGTATTTTGCTCTGACATCCAGTTCCAGCTCAGAAGCACTGCAGAACTTTCAATGTTTACCAACATAAAACATGCAGCAAGAAGTGCTACTGCCAGCAAGTTAACAGGGTAGCAAGGTGCTGACAGTCATAAGGTCTGCATACAGATTCATCTTGCTAAGGAAGGAAGTTTTACCCTTAAAAAAAAAAGAAGAAGAAAAGAAAAGAAATCTAGTTCACAGAAACACCAAGCTGAACTGATTTTTCTGAGAGTACCCAAAAATCAAAGGTATCTATAATCATTCAATACCTCTGTGAAATCAGGGCAAATCTTGGTCTTTTCCTATTTTCAAGATTAATATAATACAGCAACTACAAACCAAAAGATCCCTCCCAGCCTGCCTAGTAATCTCCTGAGAGCCATCCCATACATCCTAACACAATGCTGTCAGTTGGATGATGCGATTAAATAGCATCAAGGTTAAAACCAATACAATCCAGAGAACAATGATTTCAAACACACCTGGCTGGGAAGTGGAAGGTATGGTATTCCTCCTTTTTTTTTTTTTTTTTGGTGACTTTAGGAATATTTTTGATGCTGAGAAAAAGAGAATGAAACTCTCAAAACCCTGCCTGCCCACCAACATGGAGATCTGGGTGGGATGTAAAAGCTGCAATGACAAAGATGACCATAGGAGTCATTGAAGAATATATTTAAATCACATATATGTTTTACAAGATTATAATTAAAAGAAATGCAAAAATATGGAGGGTTTTTTTAAAAATCTTTTGAATCCCACTCCTGTTTCTCACCAGATTGTGAGTGGTGATGGGATACAGTGATATAGGTTTGGGCAGAAACCAAAATCTTCAGGCACAAAAATTGGTTTTGGACTTTTCACTCCATGTTAATACAGACTTCATTTCTAGAAAGCAGAGTCAATGATCCTGACAGTTTTGGTGACATCCTTAAACACCAGAAATTTTACAGTGTTCTACTGTTTCAGAGTCCTGGATCCAACCATTCTGGATTCTGTGCCAAGGCTGCAAGTAACTTCTCCCACAGCAACGATCAATATCAGTGCAGAGATGTTTTTCAGAAGAAGGGCACATATAGATGGGAAAGTATACAGAGTCAACAGAGCCATTGGTCAGCACAGGTCAGCCAGTGATCTCAGCACAACAGTAGTTATTGACATGCAGGTGTTTTATGTGCATGGGTGAGTAGAAAAATCTGATTTTTGAGATGTTATGCACACTGAATAGGCAGTCAGAGCATGGCCAGGATAGACAAGTCTGGTCAGAATCCCAAATAAAAAATGCTTATAAACAGTTTCTCTCCACCCCTATTATTACTGCTGTTATTGTAATTATTATTGTTGTTGTTCTTATTTCACCAATTCTGATGGTTACATTTACTCTCCATCTGTCAGACAGCTGCTGCAGAGCAGGGATCCTCTGTGTATATGCAACTACTTTGGTGACCCGAGTAATTACAGAAGTACTTCATAGCTTTTTTGCTCCCTAGACACCATGGAGTTGACATCCCTGAGACAGCAGGATGTGGGCTTGGTCTGTGACTGTGGATCATCACTAAATTGTTTCCTGAGCTGCTGTCACCACCCTGTAAAGATTAATGTGAGCGGAATGGAAAGCAGAGTTTTCCTCTCAGACCTTTCACTTCTGCTGCTTTCAAAGGAGGATGAGCACATCCCACGTGGTCTCAGCACTTGAGGAAGAGCACAGAAGCCCGGCAGGTGAGAAATGAGGGGCATGTCACTGCGTGTTGAGGCGCAGTGGATCGGGAGGTCACCGGCAAACTGAGCGCACACATCACACTTCTCCCGGCACTTTGAGAACAGAGCCACACTTCAGCAGGGCAAGGCTGAGCCTTGGTCAGGGACGTCTCTTGGTCAAGAGGTACACATTTCTGGTTGTCACACCTTCTAGGGAGAAGAACACTGCGCAAGTGCTACCATTGTCATGCTGTGTGCTGAATCCTTTGTGCCAAGTAGCACTCAACCTCGGGAGGCAGCACTCAGACACAGACGAGCCCACACAACTGACACAACTCACTCCTCTCCACACTCAGACACTGCTACGTGACGCCACTCAGCTTAGCAGAAATCTCAGCAGGTAGTCTGTGCTTTGAAATGATGCAAACAGTGAGATCCTGAACGATCCTCACGGTTTTTGCTTCTCCAGATACTTGGAGCAATGACTCACAGACCTTTGCAGATTTGTGAGCCACAACTCACATCACTGCAGCCACTGTTAGGAACATTAAAGAGCTAGATCGAGCTACCTATTTGCAGAGAGACACCTGAGCACCTTCCAAAATGCTCCAGGCTGGCTCATTTTGTCACTGGAATCAAAGGATGGAATTTCAAAGAACCCGATCATGCAAATCTGCACCTCTGCAAACCCCACAGGGCAGCAAAGAGTAGTGTGTGCCTCTGGCCAGATCCTTGGGGAGCAGGAAGGGAAGTAAATCCATCAGTCAGTGGAGAGGTGCTGATTTATGCCAGTGGGGAAACTTCACAAATGTTTTAGTCACACATTCCAATCCACCAGGAAATTTCTCTTGCAGAGACACTGCATGCTGCATGTGTGTGCATGTGTGAAGCCACCAAAATATTTTTTTTAAATTTTTTTCCTTTTCTTTTGCAACTGGATGGGAATAGCTTTATTCAGGCTCCTTAAGGACTGCATGACAGCTACTCAAACACTAGGTTGTTCCCATCTTCTAGTTTCATGATCTAGGGTCCCCATCTTTCCACATTTATGGCCCTCACTAACCTGTCCTTGAAGGGCCCTCCCCTTTCCCACCTCTCCATGCCCAGTGCATCTTCTTAACATTGTGTCCTGCACCGTCTACATGCCACATCTCTGTCATGCAGCACCTGTGCTGGCAATGCCTCAGAACATGATATAGAACAAAACTTAGTGCCACAGCTGCTCTCATCAGAGATCAGCAGCTTTACTGTCACTGCCATGGACTGGGAAATACTCAGGAGGTGTCCTTCCATTGCACTGTTTTTTCTCTTTTTCCAAAGTCTTCTGAATAATATTTGGGAGGGTTTGTTGTGTTTGTTCAGTCCTCCCAGAGATAATTTGACAGAAGTCGTAATCTCCTTTTTCTGCACCAGCATGAAGTGCAGGTGGACCACTGTGGGTGAGGAAGGAGATACTGAGAAAACTTCTGGGTTTTTTGCAGTCTCCTTTGAGCAGGAGAACAGGCATAAGATGTGCAGTTAAACAAAATAGGTGCTATTGTAAGAAAGGGAGCATTTGAGGCATCATGTGAGCCTCAACCTTTTCTAAACTAAGGTTTAGGAAAAACTGTAACAAGATTCTGTGTAATAAGTAAGAATATTGAACAAGTGTAAGTCCACTGACAGTTGAAAACTGTTTATTGCTTTGATTATATTTCTGGCAAGGCACAGACAGAAGAGACTCCAATTTTCAGGCAGGAGCTGCTGGTAGGACAGCATAGGGAGAGAAGACAAGTACTGTGGGATCCTTGCAAGTCTAAAGGGATGCTTCAGCTCCATGACACATGGGTATTTTTCATCAGGATAGAGTGAAGTGCATGCCCTTCTTTAAGATCCAGTTAGTGCAACTCCCTGGTATGCCTCCTGGGCTTCAGAAGGTGAGAAGCAGAGCCCAGTGAGGTCATGGAAAAACACCAGAGAAATGTTGCCTGACATGATCTGCCTTTCCTCAGCCTGTGCTGTTTCTGTAATCCTGACCTCATCCTTTTCTCCGGTGTCCAGCCTGGATCCAGAGATGGTAACTGAAGCTTGTCATCTCAGTTGCCTGCCCCTTTACCAAGCTTCAGAGGAGCTGTCAGGATGAAGCCACTGACTCCCTGCTGCTGTGGCTGAGACACCATCAACCTTTAAAGCCCCCTTCTCCCTGCACTTCTGCTCCAGGTCCACAGGGATGAGATAACACAGCTTTAATCCCTCCTGTTCACTGTGCTCCCATCAGACACCCCTGCCCTCTGCACTGGCTTTAATAGAAACTGGAGAACATGGATTCCTACTTTAGAGTGTCTGTTTAATTAAGTGTCCAGATGTTAAAGGGTATCGAGTGTCCTCTGTGCTGACACAGGTGGATTTGTTGGACCCAGTGAAACAGGAATGTGTGAAACCAAATAGGGCTGTTTGGGACAGGCAGGAGTGTCCCCACAGAGCAAGGACTGTGAGGGACCCACCCAGACCAGGAGGCTTGCACCTGTGCAGGAGTTTCCCTGAGGGGAGGCACAGAATTTCGGGTCACATTTGTCACAGACACAAGGCAAAAGGTGATCTAACCCCACCACCCTCCACAGTGCTCCCCACAGAGGGGCCCAGACACCTGCAACAGGCAGTGTAAAGGAGAAGCTGGAGTCCCCAGCCAAACAGAGTGCAGGTACCAAAGCCCAGGGAAGGAGCAGCACCAGCTCTGTGGCAAGTCTGAGCAGCTGGATCTCCCCTGCCAAGGTCCCTCTCAGCCCCCATGGATGGTGGCAGGTGGGAGTGATGTGCCACACATCCACAGAGTGGATCCTTGGGACCACTCTTATTCCTGTCCCACACTGTGATGGACCTTCAGCTCCTCACATACACTGCCAAACATCTGGAGCCAGGGCAAAGGTCCTTCCTAAAAGGGAGGAAGGAAGCTGTGTTTCAATCAAAACTAAAATCCTCTTCAAAATGAACTTTTACAGTAAGAGTATTGCCTCTAAACAAAGGCCATCCCTGTCAGGACTTAAAAGAAGTGAAACCCACTGTTTTGATTTGCAAGGAGATTCCAGCCAGAGAAATGCTCTTGCATGGCAGGTTTTGCATTCATTGAATCTGCACCTCCCAGCAGAAAACCTTGCCTTTGGAAAGTGTCCAACCATCAGTGCTTTGGAAACAGTGCTTAGGGCAAATCATGCTGCCACATCAACACTGAATCATACCTCAGATGGAGATAGAAGCCTAGAGAGTTTCCAGAGCAAGTTTTTTCACCACACCCTTCATGCAAAATCCTTTTTCCATTTCCAGTTCTTCCCAAGGCAATGGGCATTGTTATAAGTGTTTACATTGTTGCTCTCTGCCAAATTGACATTATCACTCTCACCACCATAGGAGCTTCAAGGTGATGCTAGTTACAAGCAACAATTTTAGAAGGACTAAAAGCAATTAGGATGTATGGTTACATGTAATTATAACTCTCTTCAACAAAAATGCTTTGTGAAAAAGTCAGAATATAAGACACTTCCAAGTTTTGTGAAGTTGCTTTAAGCACATATTTATTTGCTCTTTGGTCTTTCTACAGTCACTGCTGTACCACAAGGTAAGTAGGGAGAAGTAGGTAAAGAACCACCTAAAATACCAGCCCATGTTGTGAAACAGGTTTGTACAGAACATTTGATGGATCATTTTGCCCACCTTGAACCTCCTGAGGGATTTGCTTTCACCATATTCCTGCTCTGTAAGAGTAGGACGGTACTGTCACAACTGATTTAAACAGGAATTGTGGTGTGGTGTAGAAAACAGAACAGGATGGATCAGAACCTTATGCCCAAGCTTGACCTTTAAGACTACTTTTCCTCTTTCAGCTGCATGTGGCAAGTCTTGATGTATCATCATCAGTGGGAACATGTAACCACATTGGAAGAGGAAAATAACTGGGTTAGTACATGGGACAATGCAGAACTGCCAAAACTGTGGCAACATTACGGTTTGATAATAGGCACATCCAGGTAAATTATCATTTTGATACACATTTTCCTGTGGACACAAGAAGCACAAACACATAAGGAATATTTTTATTATTATTATCACTTTGTGGAGTAAGTATGGAAAGCTCCATTTCACCAGTGACTGTTTCTGGAAGGAGAAGAAAATTGATGCAGTCCCTTCTAACACCCTGAAGTGGGTTAAATGAAGGCATTCCTTCAAAAATGTTAAATCTACCATGATAATACAGGGAATTACACAACCCCTTAGCCTGCCAGAGCCTATTTTAAATTAGCTTTTCCACACTTTTCTAAAAGCTTTCAGCAATGGTAACAGGAGCCTAAACACTGTAAACAGAGTGTCTTTTCCATGACAAACACCTTAAGAAAAAAGAAAAGACAAAAAAAGGGGCAGAATCTAGAAAAGCAGTGAAGCACCAGGGCTCTCTCCCTGTTGGTACACCTCCTCATGCCTGGTCTGAGTCCCTCGTGGCTTTAGCAAAAGCTCTGCCTCCAGCTTTGAACTTTGTCAGGCAGGTCCCTGGCTGGTCTCAGCCCATGCTGCTCCACTAAGTCTTCATCACCCTGTAGGAGAAAGTATTTTCCCTGCTCTTTGTGCTGAGTGACTCCTGCAGCATTATAAGAGCTGAGCAGTGTAGCCCCGAGCCCCTGCTGAAATACACAGTGCTGCCTGAGGGACTGAGTTTCCTCAGGCTTGTTAAAATCAATGTCTCAATATGCTTCAGGCTGCCTGGAAAGTTTTGGACAAGCCTCGTCAGTGAGATAGAATGAAATATACCATCTTGTGGTGGAAATATTAATTAGTGACTGTTCCTAAAGTGTATTAGATGTTATTGTATCTCTGTCTTTTCTTATCTGCAATACGGGCTTTCTGGCCCTCTCTCTACCCCAACCAATATTTTACATAAACCTGGAGTGCAAAACATGCACTGACATATTACAGGATGAGCCAAGTGACTATCATTCAAATATTTATTGCACGAGAAGTTAGAACATTTTGCACTTTCCTCCAGAACTCTTTCAAAATCAGCTCATTTCTTCTTGCTGGAAGAGAGCCCATTGTTCATTTGACACTAAAGATAGGGCTTTGCTGTTTTCTTTTAACTCAGCATTTGGAGGGTGGACAGAAAAGAGGGAGTTAAGCTTTATTATGCTGCCTTGTCAAAAGGATACAACATTATGCAAAAGGAATGAAGTGGAACAAAAAATTGCTTTATTTTCCACTCACTCTCTCTCACTGGCATACAGATTTCAAATTATATTCTTCCTTTGCTTTGTCTGGTAGATTGGATTTCAGATGACTGTGTCAATTAAATGGCAAGCACTTTGTGCACCTTGCTGCCTCAGTTGTTAGGAAGCAGCCATCAGTTTCCTGATGCCCTCAAAAATTCTAAATCAATGGGGCAGAAGGGTGGTGCTGTTTGTCTGGTTTTAAGTCTGTCTTAAATATGCATTTGAACATTTTAGTGTTGGAGCCTGTAGTCTGGAATTGACAATATTGCCTCAGAGCAAAGACAGGCAGAGTGTTACACCCACAGAAGGGCAAGCAGGGCACAGGGGGACTAAATGTTGTATGCCTGAGGTTACACCAAGACTGCACCCAGGAGTAGGGACTCAGGTTTACAGCTCCCCTGTCTTTAAACTGGAGGCAAACAGAGAGGGACTGTGTGATCTACCAGGAGAAAAGAGAACAGATCACTGTTTTCCCTCTGTGGCTTTGCAGGATAAACCAGAAAACAGTGAGTGATGCCCCTCCTGATTCATTTTTCTAACAATGTGTCCCTATTTCCAGCTGCTTGACTCGCTCCAGGGTGTTGTGCATTGAGGGATCTGGAGCACAAGCCTGATGAGGAGCAGCTGAGGAAGCTGAGGGGGCTCAGCCTGGAGAAAAGGAGGCTCAGGGGGGACCTTCTTGCTCTCTGCAACTCCCTGGGAAGTGGGGGTCAGGCTCTGTTCTCAGGAAACAACTGACAGGACGAGAAAGGCCTCAAGTTGCATCAGGGGAGGTTTAGGTTGGATATTAGGAAAAAAATCTTCATCAAAAAGGTTGTCCAGCATTGAAAGAGGCTGCCAAGTGATTCAATGGAGTCAGCCTCACTGGAGGGTTTTGAAAGATGTGTAGATGTGGTACTTGGGGACATGGGTTACTAGTGGACTTGGCAGTGCTGGGTTAACACTTGGACTTGATGATCCCAAAGGTTTTTTTGGACCTAAACAATAGTATGATAGCTGATAACATGTTTCTTTGTGTGTATTGATCACCGTTGAAAGCGGAATGCCTCATGGCTGGCATGGTGCACAGTGAGGAATGGGTGGCAGACTCCCAGTGAAATCCAGAGCTGAACATGATTAGCTTCCCTGTACTTCTGAGGAATAGTACCAGGAAATTGCTAACTCTGTAAATTGTCTCAAATATGCACTTACTGAAGCCTTTAAAGAGCAATTACTATATGTTAACTGAACACCCATCAACTGTAAAAACAGCAGTTACGTGGGTTTAATAGGTATATAAAGGAGAAAATCTCACCACCCTGCAATTAGTTCTAAATCACATAAAAAGTGTAACTTGTACACTTATTGCTTATTAATACATAAAACATGTACAGCATGTTAAAACATTTAATTAGCACTTACATAACAGGCTAAAAGTTAAGTATCAAATTATCACTAAAATACCGTTGAGCTCTTCATTAACCATGTGAAACAACCCCCCAACATGCAGTGCTTGGATTGTTTTAGCAATTAGGTGCTTTCAGCTACTGTTCAGTGAGTTTAGATCAGCTGAACTCCTTGCTCTGTTGGGAACAGTTATATGTTGCCCGTTCTCACTGACTCCAGAATCAACACTCTTACAATACAGGATGTTCCTGAGAAAGCCAGAAGAGAAAGAAAGAAGGGACAGCAGGAAGAGATGCTTCTGAGCAAGGTCTTCAGCTCTCATCTCCATGAAGCTTTGTTTAAAAATCTGGCCTGAAAAAGATGTGTTAATAGCAATTCACAATGTGCTGAACTTCATCAGAGGCTGTAAGCACATCAGCACAGAGAGGAGGGTAAATCTGAGAAGATTAGTGGTAAATCACATCAGAAGGCAGGTTTGTGGCAGAGGCCAGAGGGGGGACAAAACTGGAGAGCTGGAGTCCTCCAGCATCCCCAGGAGAGAAGTGAGTGACTAGATATACAACGGGAGTTTGAAAAAGTAGAAATAGGGAGTGAGGGCTGGCAGAGGGGGAATAGGGTCACACCTTAGAATTCACTTGCAGTCAAGATGGATTCTTACTAGGGGTCCCAAAGGAAGGAAAATAATAGCTGATATGTGGCATTGGGAGCTTCATCCAATCACAGAGTCTGTTGACAGAAGGAAACCACAACGTAGAATTACCCTTTGTTTAGTCTAAGTCAGTTGCCAGTATGCACATACACCACATGAAAGGCGAAACCTGAACATGTTCCCAGAACGTCTTCCTGAAAAAGCCATCTGCTGCCCAAGCTAATGTTACCAACCTCCCCATCACAGTGAGCTTTGGAAGCATAAATTCCATTTTCCAAGCAAGATAACGTCCTCACCCCAGCAACAAGCCTGCCAAGTACAATCAGGAGCTTGGTTTCTTCACCATCAGCCCTCACCTATTGCGTGCAGGTTCACACAGGAGGCTCAGGTACAGGAATGGTTTGAATGCAGCCAACACATCCCACCATTCTTGTGGGCTCGTGAAGGGCTGTGGACTTGCCCCACAGCTTCAGAGAAAAGAGTCTCTGTTAATGGTGAACATGAAGGGAGGGAGAGCTGCCAGCAAGCTGGAGGGAGCCCTGCTGTGCTTCTCTCCATGCAGAAGGAGCTGATGGACCTGAGACATCCAAACAGCCCCTGATTTCTGCAGGGCAGATGTGAAAGTGCCTGGTGAAGGTGAAGGTCCAACAAGAGAGTGGTTCTCTTAGTCCTAGATGCCAGGATACATGGTAGCTTTTCACCTGGGTGGGTAGAAAAACTTCCTTTTTCTCATATTGTAACAGACTCTAAGGAAGTTTGCAGATTTGCTCCCCTTCACGGAAAGGATGTCCTCTTGCTAATTTTGCCAAAATTATTTGACAATATTTAATGGAGTTTTATTCAGCTGGATGGTAAATCTGAATTTATGATACCCCACCACATTCAAAGGTATGTCATAAAAAAAAAAAAACCAACAAAACCCCCAACAACAACAACAATAAAATTGTGTGATTTTCATGGGTAATGTTTTAACTTATAGCAAATATTTAAGGCAAAGTATTTTCCCTCTTCATGTCTGGGCACTCATCAAGAAGAGAGACTAAAACCTGGGCAATATGGGGACCAAGACATGGATAGCTCTTGTGGTAGGCTGACCTTAACTGCCTACCAGGTGTCCACCAAACTGGTCCATTGGTCCTGCTCCTCAACAGGACAAATGCACTCTTAGTCTCTGGAAATTGAATCACATCTTCCATAACCATCAGCAAGAACACCCTGGTATCATCTAACCCTTAAAGTAACTTAATTTGTGTCATTGCCAAAAGTTTGGACAATGTGAGGATGCTCAAAGGAAACAAACCCTTTGCAGAAGGAACAAATTTCTGCTCTCTCCTGGGCCTGAACATGCCTTGGAAGTCACTGGAGAAAAATGGATCTTTTTACGCTATAACAGTGTGTCACATCGCTAGTCCTGGTTTAGGGAATTTTATTCTTGGTATTGGTTGCCTAGTTCTGAGGTGGGTTGAGTGTCCTTCCCTTTAAAAGGGCAGATATTCAGTGCATTTTCCAGGGCTGAACCAGTTTTATAGTTAGCGTAGCTTGTCAGGATCCAGCTCCATGATGCGGACAGTCCCTTCTAGTTTTACATTCTTATTTTGGTAAAAAAGAAGGGAAAGTCTTCAGGCTAAGGTTGTGGACAAGGATCCAGCTTATCAGAATTTATTTTCAGGTTATAACACAATTCCCCAAAACAACATAATTTCCTCTATTCCTATACCAGTTCTCTTTCTAGCAAATAGAGTATTAAAACCTTTTTCTGCTCCAACAGTAAGCCATAACTTGTTTGTCCCAGACATTGTAAGATTTTTTTTTGGTGAGGGTTTGTGCTCTGTTCATACTACAGCAAACACTACGAAACTACTTGTTGTAACAGGATTTCTTTATGCTCTTGTCATGTAAAAAAGATTAGTGGTTTGTTCCATATTTTTTATTCCATCCTCCAATTACTCTCTTTGAAAGAGCATAAATAACAAAGGATAATAGCATTAAATACTAATAGACTTTTGCTCAAATTGTAACTACTGTTGGTGAAAAGAAACATTATATTTAAAATAATTGAAATACTTCATACACTACAGAACCTCCTTGTGCAACTGATCCTCCATGAGAGGGACCTTGAAATGGTGATAGAGCCACTTATACATAGTGTTAAACCCTTGTCTGTCACTGGAATATAAACAGGAATTAAGGTTTAGGAATTTTGTATGCAAGTTTGTTCAGCTCTTCCTGCTTTGAGAGACTCAAAGTCTAAATATTGTAGATTTAGTGAATGTTATTCCCGACACAGTAACGTTAGTCCAGAGGGAACTACCACTACCTTTAAAAGAAAGAAATTCCACTCTGCAATTGGACACAACTTGGACTAACTAAAGCTGTGCTGGAAACCTGCAACTGAAGACGCAAACAAGATTCCTCTCTGCTCAAAGACAGCTGGGGACAGTCTGGAAACTTTGTGCAGGGCAAAGCAGTCCAGCTACAAAACAGCTGTACAGACAGGTTATTTAGGAAACAACAGTTTAGATGTTCAAATTAGATATGGATCTGAGCCACAAAGTTTTGATCAGGATGCTGCAAGTAAGTTTTCAGTCTGACTTACCCTGGAACTGGGCAGTGTTCAGATCCTGATGTCTTCCAGGCTCATGCTCAGTCTGGATCTGAGAGGATGGCTAATATCCAGTTCCAGCTCCACAAGATCAGACATTTCATTGCTGAATAGAAGAAGTACCTCACTTCATCTTCTGCTTTGGGGTCTATGTGAAAAAGGACTTTGTCAGCAAAGATAGCAAAAAAATTAGGAAGCAAGCTTGTACCATGAATGTCTTCTTGTGTTTTCCCTTTTCCATCATTTGGTTTCAGATTGAATTAGACATATAAAAAAATAAGCATAATGGCCACATTTTAGATGCTTCAGCTTGGTGAAAAGGCAAACCACCTTTGTGTGCATAAGAACCAACCATGAAATGGAGTTCTCATTATTTGCAGAAAGGATGACTGAAACACAGAATTAGTAAACTCTCATAAAGCAGAAACTCACCTGAATGTTCGAGAGCAGCTTGCCTGTATTACACCCTTCTCCTTCATTTACAGCATTTGCTACTGCTCATTTGAGGATGGAGCTTTCTGAGACCGAATCCGAACATTTTAATTGAGAAATCTTGGAAGTTTGACTTATTCAAGATTCCTCTTTTGCATGATAAGCAAAATGGTCATCTCTTCCATGAGCAGAATAACCCCTTGTAAGCACAGTGCTTTTCCATTGCTGCTGGGGAGGGGTACATGGTCATGCTTCTACTTGAATGCAGGGTGTATAATCACAGAGTTTGCTCTCCAGGATGACACTGCGTAAAAAAATCTACTTTTTTTTTCACAGGCAAAGCCCCCAAAAATATGCAACAGATGACTGAAGCGCTCTGCTCTGGGCAAATGGAGACTTCCATGAGAAAGGGACTCTTCCATGTTTGCAATCAGAAGGAAGTGTCAGGAAATCCTGCTGGTCACATTCACACCTATAATATCAACACCAATATTAAGCTCTGACCTCAGACCTCCTGCAATGGAAAGCATGACTTTCAGATGTTTGAAAAACCACTCAGATGCCAAAGGATGACAACAGGCCCTCTGAGACTTTAAAAATCTTGTGCTGCCATCAGGAAAGTTGAAAGGCAAGGAGGCTATCAAGGAATCAGTGCATTTTCTTACTTTTGCCACCTTCTGTATACCCAGCATATTAATTCAGAAAGCCTTGTCCTTTATTCCTCTCTTCCCTCTCACATTAAGGCTCTCCCAGACCGCATAGTGTCCCTTGGAACAGGCCACCTACTCAGCAGCAGCATCCATTTGATATAAATTAATGGGAAAAAAGCATCTCCTTGTCAGGTTTCCAATTAAATTACATGGAAAGAAATCTAAGTTACAGCATGAATCCCTGCAGAATGAGGTCCTAATTGCTAAACATGCACTTTAAATGGATTAAATAACAACATACATTTAATCTGATGGTAAGAATGTAATTATACTTGCTGCTGTTAGTTGAATGAATTACACAGGGTATGATATCTCCATATGATCACATGTCCTTCTTGATTTTGGCTAATAGGACAGAGGTCCATCCAGTTCCTCAGAGGAGGATCAGGCACATTTAGATTTGATGACCCCACAAAAAGGTTTTTTCTGTGACTGAGCTAAGAAAACACAAGTCCTGTTTGAACCCCCCACCCCTCCAGAGGGCTGATGAAGGCAAGAACAAGAATAGTCATTTGTTGGCCTGTGGATGATGTCTGGTCCCAACAGGAGCCTAGCAGACAACTTCCTTGCTGGATGCTTCTGCTTTCTGGGCAGGGACTGTGTCCCAGCCTTACTGTACATAAGCTGGGTTTCCTCACCAACAACCATGATAATGTGTCCTACATACAGTAGCCCAACTCCTACCAACTCCAGCATGTCCAGTGTTTGTCGTCTGGTTACTGGGAGCAATCCAGTGAAGGAAGATGGAAGAGGTCCTTACAGGAGCAGCTGAGGAACAAGGGAAGCAAACATTCTCTAACCTGTATTCCAGGAACAGACTCCTATAGCATTAGCAAGAAATACTCTGCAGTTGCAGCAAAATGACTCGGAGGTCTTACATCTTTCTGCAGACAACATGCTTTTAGTGCTGGATATTTATTTATCTATGAGAAACCATATCCTTTCTACTTCTTTACTCAAATCATGTGGTTTCAACAATCACATGCCTGAGGTCCTGAAGAATCCAAGCAGAGGAAACCACTTTTTTCTGGAAATAACACATCAAAGACATTGCTTTACAGGGCTTGCCTGCTAATTATCTCTTGGTTCTTACAGACCAAAACTCCCATTCCTTTTACTGCAGCATCTCTGCTAGAAGTCTTGGGTGACTTTGGTCTAAATGATTCTGCAGAGACTTGAAGCAACATTTGGCTCAGTAGCTTAATATGGATTCCTTTATTTGCAGAGAAAAGTTAAAATTTCAGTTCAACATTTTCAACACAAGCTAAATTAATTTGAGGCATTGCTGGTAAATCTCTCTCTCTTTAAACACTACTGAGAGCACAACAGAACAGCTGCAGAGAGGCACATCTCAGATTTGGAAGTCATGCATGTACTGTTGGCTAGACTGAGCTAAGCTCTTCATTAATAGAAGTGTAAACTCTACAGAGAATTCAAGAATCAAGCTGAGACATATTTGCTGTTACACCAAATATTCGGAGGCAAATTATTTGAGAAGAAAAGCATGTCTCTTCTCATTCCAGCAGCTGACATAATTTTTTCCTAAGCATCCTAGCTGAAATTAATCAATTGGAATTCTTGACAGACTATTTTATGAAAAATGCGTTTTATGAACAATGCAAGGATAACAGAGTTTATACAATTAAGTTTTAGGAAGCAATTCTTTTTAAGATACTAAAATAGAAAAAAAAAATTATTAACAGACAGATATTTTACCAGTCAATTGTTATCAGAAAAACCAGGAGTTCAGTAGAATTTTAAATAGAATTGGTAGCAGAAGTACCATATCTCATATTACTATTAGACAAAAGAATGTGAAAGAGGTAGGACTTCTTCTGTGGCTAAAGCTTTCATCAAAATGGATTAAGAAGGGACCTGCATTAGGTACATGTTATCCCCTTCCTGCTCACCATGGGATTTTCTGTTTTTCCTTCAGCATTCAAGACACCAAACTAGACAGGGAATGGACCTGATCTGGTCAATTCCCACATTCTGCTAGAACAAGGCAGATCTCAAATGCAGCAAAACGAAAGCCAATAGTGATACCTGCACACTCCATCTGTTGCTGTGCAATGGAGTGCATTGCATGGGAAGTAATTTTTATTTTGTTTAATTTTGAACCTTATTTTTTTCTAATTTTTTGCCAAGTTGACAGAACTTTGGATGGGACTCCTTCAGTTGTAGCAAGCAAGAATACTGGCTCAATCACAAAAGAAAAGCAAACCCCAAATCCCACCACACTGACACTATTTTGTTGGATGTTTCACTTGATTTGTGGCATATTGTGTGAGTGCCCAAGAAAAGGAATTGTAGGATCCAAGTCAGAATGAATTAAATAGTTTGGGCCAAGATGAAATACACATTCATGTCCTCTAGTACATGACAGTGATTTTCTCAATCTAAGAGCCATTCTGTGCTGATCCCTGTAAATGATGACACCAATTTCATAGAGAAAGTCTGATAAATTCTCTTTGGTTCTGCTAAGAGATCATTGCCTTATGTACAGATGCTGCTTTATTTGCTCATATATTTAGATTTGCCTTTTGGTCAAAAATTATTAGACAAGAGACAGAAATGCTGGTCAGAGAAGAATTGTGAGTCAGTGAGTGTGCCTTCAAAGTAGTTCACACTTCACCAAAAACATGGGCTTGCAAAAAATCAGAGCCAAGCTGGAGAAATCAAAGTTTAGAGAATACCAAAGAAGCAGGAATGGGGCAATGGGCCTGTGAGGGAAATCTGGAGATCTCCAGTCCAGCCTCTTGCCAAAAAACAGTATTACTGCTGACACTAGACCAGGTCAGTCATGGCTTTGTAATCCGGCTGCTTTGGAGCCAGACAAATGGCTTTCTTGGTGGAAAAGCCCTGTGTTATCAGAAAAATACTGAAAGGAAGACTTCAGGGTGAGGAAGAGTGGAGACACATGGGCCAGCTTTTACTGAACTGAACATCTGCAACTGTATTTAAATACTTTATCAAAGCCTGGAGACTGACTGTAAGTTCTTGCTGTGTAAGTTCACATAAAGTCTTCTGTGCAGCACCAGTTCCCAAGACAACTGGGCCATGAGTATCAACATTTCACATAGTGCCTTATTACTTCTCAAAAGTGGACTGTCCTCTGGAAACTCTACAGATCCAGATTCATATGTGACCCTGCCATGGTCAGTGTTGGTCCCTGAGTCACAGGGTAACCTCAAATGCCCAGCTCTTCTCCAGGTAGGTTTGCGAGGGAGGGAGAGATGGGTCTGCCTTCCCACAGCAACTCCTGCAAAGCCTTTGCACTGGTGTGAATACGAAGGCAGGATCTTAGCAAGGGGAGCATTCAGTCACTGCACCTCTAGGCCGAAAGAAAATGCCAGCAGTCAGAGAGCAATAACGTGGCAAACATTTACCCAGACCTCACAAGCAAAGAAAGGACAATGAGCCTGGGAACAAAGTGTGTGCAAAACACCAGTTGTCCCACGGCACAAATGCTCTGTGTGAAGCCCAGGGCTCTCAGTTGAAAGAATGGGAACCATCCATCGAGGCAGAGTAGTAATGTGAGTAAAGGATCATGTTAGTAACTATTTCCCTCCCACTCCTGCGTTGTATTTCAGTTCACCACAGGAATCTCAACACGGGTGATGCAGTAGCTCAAGGGAACTTACAGGAAACATGGGCTAAGACAATTTACAAGAGTATGGTAGTGACAGGACAATGGGTTCAAATTGAAAGAGAGTATGTTTAGATTAGATATTATGAAAAAATTACTGTGAGGGTGGTGAGGCACTGGAAGTGGTTTTTCAGGAAGTTGTGGATGCCCCATCCCTGGAAGTGTTCAAGGCAATCTGGACAGGGCTCTGAACATTCTGGTCTAGTTGGCCAACCCCCACAGCAGAGGGGTTTGAATAACATGATCCTTAAGGTCCCTTCCAACCCAAACCATTCTGTGATTCCATGGTTCTATGATCCTGTCACATCCAGCCAGATACCTAAAACTGGGGAGGCTGAGGGTTTTGTTTCAAACACAGACAATCCTGCCACTGAGGTGGATGGGATAATGCAATTGCAATAATCTAGAATTCATCCTAGGGTCTTTCCTTGCATCAGTTATGTAATTCTTATTAGTGACATACCACTGAGCAACCCTTCCCTTTTTAAATTGGTGTAAGTGCAGGTTAGCTCTGGGGTAAACACCCATAATGTGCAAATTACTTGTAGGTCTCCTTCCTGAACAAATGTTTCCAGAGATCACTGAAAAAACATAATGCATAACAGCCTAAAATGCATTATTTTTCCCCTCCTCTCTATAAACACAGGGTAAGGAAGTAAGTATTTTAACAGAGAAATATATCTTCTATTTCTCTCGTTTTTTGACTCCTAGGGAGAAAGGTAGAAGCATGTAAAGCTATCAGGTGATCAAAGGTTTCATACTGTTTCACAGCATACACACCCTTCTGGGATCCAATTCCAGCACAATCAAAAAGCTACTTAAAACTGGAAAACAGGATGTGATTAAAACACACCCCCCCAAAAAAAAACCTTCTGAAAATGCATTTACAAATCTCTATTTAGCAAAGAAAGATTCCAAGACAACGCCACAAGCATCATTGTAAGTTTTCAATGGAGAAAGAGGAAAGCCTCCTGCTTCAGATTACTGGGTGTGTATTCAACTCCAATGGAGCAGGGCCTCAGTGCTGGATCTAGTAGGTCACCAGATAGTGGGGAATACAATATTGCAGCTCATGATGAGATCAAGTTAGTAATGCAAACACCAGTCTGCCTCCTTCTATTTTGATCTTTCTATACAGTCTGAAAAATTCCTTCATTTCTTTTTGGGTTCAGGAGGAGCCAGCAGACCTTGGCAGTGTGCCCTTGACCTCTAATGGATGGCAGGCTGGAGCATATTCAAGGCATTCTATGGGGATCTTATAGACCTTAGACCTGTGTAATCCAGGCAAGTCACATTCCATAACTGGTACATCAAAAATTCTCAGAGAAACAGGGGAGGAGGAGGGGATAAAGGGTGCTTTGCTCCCTCCCAGAGCTGCCAATCGCAGAACCAGTCACTTGTATAGCTGCTCATCAGAGTAGCTAATACAAAACCACACACAGACAAGCACACACTCTTAAAAAGTTTTTATTAATTTTCATTGTTTTTTTTTTTCTTAAAAAAACAAACCCGTCAGTGCAACAGTTCAGTATCCCCTTCCTATCCCCCATCAGTAAGCAGTAATTTTAAAATCAGGAAATACCGAGTGCTGAAGCCAATGGGTTAGCATTTTGCTATTATTTCCTTCTGTCAAACTCTGAAAAAGTCCTCTGTATAAATTAAACAATGAAAAAAATGTTATTTTCAATTCTATGTCATTACAGTCAACAGAATCATAATAATGCACCTAAAATGTGTGTCCACAATATATCAGGTATACATTTTTGGGAAAAGAAAAAAAGGAAAAAAAATATGACATTCTAAGCTTGTTAAAAGGATAATGGTCCCATATTTTTTATTACAGGTTAGCAAAACAAAATCCAATGGATTACAATATTTACATGTTATTTGAAAAATTAAGTAGTGATAAAAGCATGTCACAATCATTGTTTCTTTTTTTTTCATTTTTTTTTTCTTTTTCCTTTTTGGTAACCATTACAAACACCCAATCCAGGTATGGAACTGTTTAAATACATTTGAAATGAGGCCAATTAAAAAACAAATACAGACACAAAATGTGTATTTATATTTGTCCCTCCAATGTGTTTTTCTATGAGGTTCCCTCCCTATTTCAAAAAAACAAAACAAAAAACCCAACAAAAAATTTAAAAATAATCCCCCTAACACACAGTTGATGAATCCCCAAAANTCACAATCAGAACATACCAGGGGCACCAGATCCTGTATGCACTACTCAGGTAAATCCCCATTAAGTTTGTTAGGCTTACAACAGAAGAAGTAGTGTAGGATCAGCCACTTAGGTATGCAGGTTCCTATTTTCATTCTACACTGCTCCCCTCATGGTAAAAGTTAAGGAGGAGGGGAAAAACTTAGCAACTCCATCTTGAATCGAGTAAAAGTAGTTCTCCAGGCTCAATGTCGTATGTAACTATTTCACCTCCGCTTGCAAAAAGATGTGTTAACAGACACCCCTCCCTCCCACCACACCAAAACAAAACAAAACAAAAAAAAACCACACACACCACAGACGGAATAAAAAAGAAAGGCAGCCAATCTTAATGAAAAGTTACTGGTGTGAGACTGATCGATGTTAATATGACAAGCAACAGAACGGTTATGAGGACCCAAGTGTTTGGCCCATGAGCTGCATAGCTGTGCTGTAAGTTTGGTTCTTTAGTTTTTTTTAAAAGTTAAAACTTCTTTGTTATCTCCATATGTTTAAAATTAACAACAACAACGAACAACAACAACAGCAACAACAAAAAAAAGTTCTATTCACAAGATCTAGTCTCCTTTCCCTGTCCCCCACTCAAAAAGAAATACTCATTTTACATGATAAACTTAATTGTGCTGTATTTGTAACACCTCAGGCTGATAGAAAATAAACGTGTGGCAAACAAAACTGCACAATCAGTCACATGAAATTCTACCAAGTACTAAAATTATAACTGAGTACTAACAAACAGCTTACCTGGAATAAAGGATGACAATTCACAAACAGTTATCTAGGAATTAAAGTATCTCTCTCTTTTTTTTGTTTTTGTTTTTTACTAAAATAATTAAAAAAATCACAGTATCTTAAGAAATAAAACCCACACTGGGATTTTAAGCACAATTTGTTTTCCTTTCTTTAAAACTTTTTTCTCTTCCTCCATTCACCACCTTGCCCAGCAGTCTCTCTACATTTAACCACAACAACAACAGGTAGTACTGACAAATGCAGAGATCTCCCTTGGTTAATTCTGAGGTACTAGGAAACAGGTGACTGTTTTAAGCAAAGCAGTTTCTGTTTTGTTTTT
>VWZD01012627.1:59423-77706 GCA_013396695.1 Sakesphorus luctuosus
GTTTTCTTTTTTTTTTCCTCTTTTTTTTTCTTTTCTAAAGCAGTTGCATTCGGTCTGGAAAAGCATTATGTATTAAAACTAGAAAAACGCACACAAATTTGTGCGTCGAAAAGTTGTCCCCCCACCACTTCTTCCATGCTCACGACGCTTCCACTCACAAGCAATCGAAGTTCTCCACTGCAAAGCACGATGTGTAATGTAGGAAATACGGGGAGTTGCTTCATTAGTCCAAGATGAATGTAACTTCCCATCGTCAGATCCAGAAGAAAAGATGCAGTGATGTAATGGAGCCACTTATTCCATCACTTAAATANTATTCATTTTTGGCCTCCAAGTTGTCCTGGAGAGGTTTGTCAGCAACTACCATGCTGACTGCTGTTTCACCGCTGTGGGAGTAGTCCACCACCATTGCCTCAATGCCTTCTTTTTCTTCTGGCAGTGTGCTTACAGTTTCCTCTATGTCCTCCTTTGGCTGGCTGTCCTCACTGGTCCTGTGCTTGCTTTCGTTCAGCGCCCTGCAAGGTAAAGCAGCAGAGGACAGAAACAGTCAGCACAGGGTACAGCAAAGCCAACCACATGAGGAAGAAAAACAGACCACTTTCCAAAAAGGCAGACAGACAGGCCACTGCTACCTCAGGCTGAAAAGGAGATGCAGTGGAATGAAGTTACCACTGGGATCCATGACATTGAAACCAAATCTTTGTTCTGTGCTGGAACAGATACAAAGGAGGAGCTCGAATTGTGACATTTAAAGTCTATTCCCCTTTCTTCAGTCCCTTGCAAACAAGACTTATGAGGCACCAAACAAAGGCATAGGAAAAACAGTACTTTTCCCAAAGAGTTAATGATCCAGTGAAACTTTGTATAGGTTGCAGCATTTCAAGTACTCATATTCAGGTGGGCAATATTAAGGGTAAGTGAAGTTATTATTTCTAGTCCCGTGACAGTTAACCTCCAACATTGTACTCAAATGTTTCCCACATGTCAGCAACCTTGAATGAAATCTACTCTTTGGAGAAACTCTGGTCAGCAAAGAGACCTCTGCTACCAGAGAGATCTTCACCAAAAGAAGGAAAAAGATTGTTCCAGAGATGCCTGTCTTATCTGTGATGCTATCACCCCACAGTGTGCAAACTGCCACAGAAAGGTAAAACTTAAAAAAATAAAAAATAAAATCAACAGCACACTCAGGTGAAGTTAATCCCGGACAAGTGGTATTCACCTAAGGACAACATTAAGTTTTGGAATCACAGTTAAACCCTAGAGTCTACAGTCACCCTGGGCAGCAGAGTTGAAGAGGAAGACGGGAACTTTTCACACAGAGACATCTGATCACTGTATCTATACTTCACAGAACTGTGTTTGCCTTCATCACAAGGCTTTCTGGAAGGGGAAGAAAAGGGTGGAGGGAATATACATGGGTGTAATCATACCTTTGGTTGTTTGGCAAAGGAAAGCAAACCAACTTACATGCCATGTCTGAGCACGTGTCGCTCCCATTCAGAGCCTTCCGTAAAAGATCGGCCACAGAACTCACATGGGAAGCGTTTTTCTGGAGCACTGCTGTCAGGATACATCATGGGATCTGGAAAAAGACAGCACAGCACATGAACTCATTCTGTTCCAGTGCTAGGATAGTAAGGGACCACTCTGATTCTACTCTGATCCTGTCTGCTGCACCTTGTCATCCTGGAGGAGCAAAAGGACTTTCTGTCAAAAGCTATTGGTAAAAATGCAACTCCCCCAAAACAAAGTGACACTGAAAGTGACAAAATCGCATCCCAAATCCCATCCCAAGCCTTAGAACATCTCTGCAAATAAAGGTAATGAGTTACTACTTCCCATTCCTGTATTTCAACAAATGAAGAGACTGTGGAATTTTAATTCCAAACTGAAGCTGGGACTGAAATGGTTTCAAAGCAAAATCAAAAAAACCACTAAAGCCCACTTATAATTTTTGAATTGTTAGTACAAATTTTAGGAAACACAGATTTGGTGTATTTAGCATGTGATCCTCCTAATAAATTGACATCCCTTCACCAGGAAGTCTAATGGATTTAGTCCTGCGTCTTAACTGCATAGGTGCTTCATTGCATCCTAATCTTTTATACAAAGTCCTTGGGGCCTCATTGCAGAAGTGTCAAGCACCCAGCAATATGAGTGAAGTCACTGACAGCTCAGGGAGTGGCATTCGTGAAAGCCAAGCTCCATGTGAACACAGCCCATTCCCACAAAAGATGAAACATTTTCTCACAAATTAAGAAGATCACCACATAAGCCATTAAAAATAATTGCATGAACTATCTCACTTGATTCTTTTGCTGGAAATGAGACAGCACCATCTGCTCAGAGCATTAATTCCTTAGCAGGGATTATTTTAAGCAAGAAATCAACAGAATGTCTTTCTGACTCCTCCCAAACTACATAATAAAAGGGATTTTGCTTAATTTTGGTTCTGATCTCTGCTCACTTGATTTCTTCACTCTCAGATTTACTCTGTTCAAGATCACTCTGAACTCAGTATTGCTCACACATTCCTAATTATCCATATGTAAGTCCTGAAAATGCATTTTTGTGACATTTCTCACTATTTAGCCTTTACTTGAATTTTGTAAGAAATGGTTCTTGACATAGTTTTTAGCCTTTTCCCCCTGGAAGGAAAAAAAAATCCACTTTGTATTCCTTATTGGCAGTGGTTTACTACATGGTTCAATATCATAAAGCTGCTGTATCAAGAGGAGCACCAGAAGGTAAGTAAATGCTATGAGCTCAGTTTATATCTGGATTTTAATACCTTATGCATGGTACAAATTTATAAATACACTGCAACACACAGACTAGTCATGATGCAGGGACAAATATTAATGGAAGGTAATAGTTTTAGAGTCAAATTGCTGTTCTGCAAAAGAATATACCTACGGTGTTGTACACAATAGGATCTTTATTCTGGGCCTCTGCAGAGAGGAGATATGAAACAGAGAGATTGTTTTGCCTAAACAGGGAGAAGTTCAGGTTGTGCAGCCTGGAAAAGAGAAAGCTCTGGCGAGACCTTGTTGTGGCCTTTCAGTTCCTAAAGGGGGATTCTAAGATGGAGAGATACTTTTTCCCAGGGCCTGTAATGAGAGGGCAAAGGGCAAGGATGTAAAACTGAGAGTAGGATTAGATTGGACATAAGGAAGAAAGTTTTTAAGATGAGGGTGGTGAGGCCTTGGCACAGGTTGCCCAGAGAAGCTGTGGCTGCTCCATCACTAGAAACGTCCAAGACCATGTTAGACAGAGCATGAGCAACCTGATCTAGTGGAAGGTGTCCCTGCCCGTGACAGGGGAATAGGACTGTATGATCTTTAAAGAGCCCTTCCAATCCAAATCAGTCCATGATTTACACTTGTAACTCCAAGTAAGATTAACCAAGTGTTACTCTAGTAAACCCATCACCTCCTCAGACAACACCATCTTGTTCATCCTATTTCTCAGTAAGTTTTGCTTCTAGGGCCTGCAGAGGAGAAGTAACAGACTGCACACACACCTGACCTGCCTGTGGTTTTGCTGCACCACACACAGAAGCACTCATGGACATTTGACAGAATCACAGAATATGCTGAACTGGAAGGGACCCAAAAGGATCATCAAAATCCAACTCCTAGACCTGCACAGGACCATCCCCAGGAGTCACACCCTGTGCCCCAAAGCACCATCCATATGCTCCTGAAGCTCTCTCAGGCTTGGTGCTGTGTCCACTGCCCTGGGGTGCCTGTTCAGTGCCTGACCACCCTCTGGGGTAAGAATCTTTTTCTAATATCCAACCTAAACTTGCCCTGACACAACTCCAGGCCATTCCCTGGATCCTGTCCCTGCTCCCCACAGAGCAGAGATCACTGCCTGCCCCACCTCTGCCCCTCCCAAGGAAGATGCAATGAGGTCTTCCCTCAGTCTCCTTTTCTGCAGGTGAACACACCAAGTGCCCTCAGGGCTCCTCACACACTTCCCCTCAAGGCCTTTCCTCGCTGCTCTCCTTTAGATGCTCTCTAACAGCTTAATATTTGGTTTTGTCTACTATGGAAAACCACTTCTTGATTCCAATTTCTACTAAGACCAACACATAAGGATCAGTAAAGACAGTCAGTCTCTGAGACAGTTTTTATCAGTGAGAGCTGTTCTTTGCGTTGACTCCTTCTTGTTCCTCCCTTATCTTCTTTTATACTATATCTTTACCAGAAGCCAATGACTCTTCTCCTCTCCCATTCAAGATTTCAGCTCAGCTCTACTGAGCTCTGCTGCCCAGATCTGCCTGCTCACAAGGGCAACAGCCCTTCTCTGGTCCACTGTCCAGCAGCCCACTTGGAGAAGCCACACACTCTTATTTGCACGTTCAAAACTGGTGAATCCAGGCAGCTGCTTGACTCACAGGAAGAAATCCTGGTTCTCCCAAAGTCACAGATCTCAGTGTTCAGACAGCATTTGCTTTGAAATACTTAGAGCACACAGAGGCACTCTAAGCAAATCTCACTTCCTGCTAACACCACGAAGGCTGGAATTGTCAACTGCACCCCAGCAGCACCCAGGACTGCATAGTTTAATGTGGTTTGAAAGCTGTGACAGCATTAACCACTGTGACAGGCTCTATTTAAAACCACAGGTCTGGTCTTCTGCTGTCAGGGCAAACCACTTCTGAGTTAGAAATATCTTTGGAAAATCTACAGGGAGATGTCATCAGGCAACTTAGCATCCAACCATGCCTTCAGTTCCTGTTTTGCTGGGACATTTTTTAAAAGTGTACATTGTATCTTGCACCTTACAGTGCTAATTCACAAAACTTATCTCGAAAAATTGTCAATACAACCGAATCTATTCCAGATACCCTTGCTGCAGTAGGCATAACTGTTTTCTGCATTTGCTACCTATTTTAGTATAATATATTAAAAGTAGTAACAGATCGAAAAAGAGTAAAAAATAACAATGGTGAATCAGTGGTCCTACAGGCCAGCCAGGAGAGAACTGTTGCAAAACAAACTTGTAAATATGTCTAATTTTTTTAGACAGGTAATCTGAACAAGCACGCAGAAATCATTTTAGTCAGTCACAGATTAAAGAAAAGACAGGTGGAAAAAATGAGTACAGAGTGATTAAGACACTACCCACCCCTAGCTTAAGTATTGATCACTTCAAGCATGGGGAGAACACATCTATTGCCCCTGTAAATTTAAAACTCTAGTACAGAAGGTGATATTTTTATATTTTCAGAGTGTAACCTAAAGCCATGTTAAACAATGAACTTCACCTTGGGCTGTCCCCCCTTCCCTGTGGTGCATTTACAGGGATTTGTCAGGCCTGGCAGACAGCACTTTCTTCTCCTTGGTCTGGATACCATGGCTCCCAAGGTCACTCCAGCACCTGTGCTTGTATGTAATGCTAAGGTAATCCTCACAAGGACAGCATGATACTTCATCCCCTGTTAGCTGTGGGTCTACACAGAGCATTAACCAGCCTTCTACATCTGCAACTAAGGTGAACTGGTGCTCTAGTCAAGTCATTGCACAATTATTGTTCCAGCCATGAAGATCTGGGGGTCAAGGCTGTCCCTGAACACACATCCATGTGTATTTCCACATGACTATCAATGTTAAACTTTGAAATGCATACAGAACTAACATCCCTTTAGGTCCCTCTATAATTTTTCTTCTGCTTTACCTAAGATCTCATGTAGGATATTTTTCATTAGCATATAAATGGTTTCCTATCCAATCAGCTTCCTTTCTTGTTTAAATAAAAGCTATCCCTAACCACACTTGAAGTACTGCTGAGAAGTGCAGACTGAATTTATACTGCAGGGACACCAAGCAAAAGTCAAGATGCTGGCGGGTCTTGATATCCAAAGATAAGAAACATGATCTGAATCCTTCCAGTTCTGTAAACTATCTCTGAATCCAGAAATGGGAATTTTTCAGCATCTGAAAACATGTTCTGAAGAACTTCTGAGTGAGTTTAGAAAGCTAAAAACTGAGAAGGAAAAAGTTAAACATGGTGGTGTACCTTTGGTTGAGGCACACAGAACTTTGGTAACTGCAGTTGTGAGCATCAAGAAAATGGGTGACCCAACATTGAAACCATAAAGGGACTAGAGTTGTGAATATATTGTATTTGAACGATGAATTGTGCACCAGAACAGACTGGACAACACACACTTTACACTAGATATTGCAATAACCTGGTTTTAATGGGAGAAGGTTGTTGGAAAGGAAGGACAAGAAACCCTTTGTTTAATTTACAGAGAACTTACTTTTCCCGTGCTGATCTAACTCCAACCAAACCAAAAGCATTAGCAAGCACATAGCCCAGCCTTGTTGAAGTCAGTAGGATTAATCTTATATACAGACTTAGTCACATATTTAAATATGCAACAGAACAGACAGGTGGAGCACAGACCTACCCTGGCTCCAGAGCTGCCAACTGCAATATGACTGACTGACAAGGAATGCTGGGCACAGAGTGAATAACAGCCCATAAAACAGCCTTCATCCCTCACTTGAACAGTGCCAAGTGAAAGCTGAAAAATTATTACCAAAACAGAAGATCTGACAGACCACCAGAATACTCCACTTACATAGTTTTCCAAGCCCTTACAGATATTCTCTGCATGGGCAGGTAAGTTCACGGATGCTCTCTGTGCTTTTTCATAGCATGTACTCTCTTAAGAGACAGAAAAGTTGAGGATTAGAAACACAAGATTCCCACAGGAGCAGTGTCTTCAGAAAAGCCACATTCTGCTTCTTCTGCCAGGCTTGCTGCAAAGGATGTGCTGTAGAGTCAACAGCTGAGCTCACATGGTTGAACTGGTGAGGCACATTGAAGTGCCAAAAAATCCCAATTAAAAAACCCCAATGGATCAAAGAGCTGCACTGACCTCTCTCTTCAGTCTTGGGGCTTAACTCTTCATCCTTTTCTTCTTCATCACTGCTAGAGCTCTCTGTTTTCCCTTTCATTTGTTCCAACTGGTCCAAGTTAACCCGTCCAACCAGCTCAAAATTACGACTCACCTTTGAGAGAGACATTTTTGTTAGCAGTCTGCACAATCACCAGCTAATCAGAAAAATCATAACATATGCAAAACAAAATCAAGTACACCCCAAAGCCTGTTGAGCTAGAGGTGATATGCAGTCCCTCCAACCAAATTTATACTCATTTCTTTTCAATGACAGTAATTCTTCTACTGCTGTTTATTCTACATTTCTGATTTTTGCTTTTCAAAAATTAATGAGATTCAGCAAAACCCCCTCATTTCCTCATCCAAGAAATGTAAAACACTAAGTAGTATCCTCTTTTTATGGCATTACTCAACTGCTGTGATCAAACTCTGCTACTGCACATCCACGCTGAAGAAAAAGTCTTTGTGACTGGTTCATTCAGCTTTATTCATGAAAGGATAGCTCTTTTTTTTACCAAGCACATAGCTGCTGTGTGCCACATACACTTTGACTCATTAATAACAAATTAATTTTCATTAGGAAGGGCTGGAAAGTGCTTTGCAAACTGATACACAGACTGTAATGGGAGCAATTCACCCAGCAGTCAAATTCAGCTAACCCTGGAGTGAAATGCACCAGCTACTTAACAGCTCACAGCAGCAGTATGAAAGGAGCAGCTCAGGGCACAGGAGTCAGGAACTCCACCACATCCAACAGAAACAACAGAGCAGCAGTCCAGATTTACAGTGGAGGCGGAGAGCGTGGAGCATGACCAGGACACTGAGGCTAATGCTTGTTGGATGACAGGCGCCCTCTGAGCTCATTGATCACTGCTGGGAAGGGTTTTGGATTCATCTTTCATGCAGAGAGACAGCCCTCCAGCAGCACAAGCCCTGAGCCACAGAGGCAGGGAGGATGGAAGCGGAGGAATGAGCATGGTACAACACCTCCAGCGAGATGCTGAATGAAATATCAACACACTCTGACTATTTTTTATCCCTCTGTGTGAAAGTAAATGTGAATGATCCCAAGCAGGATGCAAATTAGGCTGTAGAGTATATCCAAATAGCAAAGTATCCTAAATGCAGCGGAGTGAAGGCTCCTGGCGCTACTCTGTACAGGCAGCTGTGATGAGGTTCTCTAATTTAACACATTGCCTGCTGAGATTGAAACAAACAAGACCACATGCAAGGCCCTTGGTTTTTATAAAGGAACTCTTCGAGGAGCAATATATAACTTGGGTATCCTAGCCCAGAACATGCACACAAAAGTTAGCAAGGAAAAAAGTGGAAATGATACCCTAAACTACCAGCACCATCACAGCAGGTCCAGATTGGAAAGAGGAGCTAACTAAGGGAATAATCTTCCCAGTCTGGTGCACTGTGTCAAAAATCCACGAGCAATAGTTCCTCCTGGACACACCAGGCACCTTGCTATGATGATTAGGAGGTGTGGAACACCTTGTGTACTGTCTGAATTGCAGAGGACTCTCCCGAAGTAATAAAGGAGGCAGAATAGAACAGCAGGCCAACAAAACTTAATGAAGTTTGGTTTTATAAGACAGCCAAATATTTTTTAAGTATGGAAGTTGTGGTTTTGGGGTTTTTTTCTGGGACTTCTGCTGCTAATACCTTCCATATAAATATATTTGGGTGAAAGGAAAAGTCACTCAGCCGATGAAGTTTTTAGTGAGGACCTTATGCAGCTCAGCTTCAACAGGTGGAGACATATAGCTGCTTCCCCTGGAAATCAGACAAGGAAGCACTCCAAGAAATACTCCAAAACACATCTCAGTTCTAAAACATAAATGTTACTCAGCTACACAGCTCACAGTTACAGAAATTCAAACCTAACACTCTGTGGAAAGCCTTTAATGGCTTCTTAAAGACTGGACCTCATATGCACTCAGGTAATCCACAAAAACTCCAAAGCAGTCTTAACTTAGGACCTAGTTAGACTTGCTGTTTATCTTTCCCTTGTTAAATGCAAACGGGGATGAACAGCCCTCTTTGTTATTAAAATATGCATGGCATGTCAGGCTGCTGAAGTTACCAGAGAAATCTTGGGTTTGGAATCTCCTTCCTTTTACAGGGGCTGAATCACACTGTGCCTCAGTATTGTTTCACAACCATTCCCGTCCCCCCTCCTTTAAATAAGGAGCACACACAAGAGCCTTTTCCAGAGAATCATACTCTGCATGCAACAGTCTGCCAATTCTGATCAATCTGAACAGCTTTAGAAACGCTTATTTTTCAGTTTCTGAAGAATAAAAAGAAATAAGAGAAAAATGAGGCAGGTAAGTGCAACATAGGATTAGTTTCCACATTTGGGGATGGAGACAAAAAAACCCCAACAACATCAACTTGGCTGCCCAGACATGCAACTAAACTACCACAGCATTTGCAAAGGGTAGATTTCCACAAATTAAAACTATTTGGATGTTACCTTGTGCTCATCTCGAAGGTGAGCGTCCAGCTCCTCTGTGTGTTTGGTCTCATAGTAGCAGAGTTGGCATTTGTAAGGTTTCAGTTCATTGTGCTTCTCTATGTGCTGCTGCAAGCTCTCATCACTGGAGCAGGTAAAGGTACACTTATCACAGCGGAAAACAACTCCCTGCAAGTACTTGGACAGTTTGGAACGGCAGACTTCAATGGGAACGACCCGTTCTTCTGTAGGGACAGGACAACATTCACTTAAATTTTATGAAATACCAGGCCAACATGTCAACACTTTGGGCACTGCCATGGAATAGCACATGGAATAGGATCTGCTGTATGGGCAGGCAGTCTGTCCTGACAGAATGGGAGCTATGCTGGGCTGACTCAAGAAAACAATCCTGCAATTATAGAGTTAATCTTTAAGAGCTACAAATGCAGGTGTCATAAAAAACGTGGCTGGTTATTGGGTGGTGAGGACAGGAATGGAAGTTTTGGGGCAAATGAGACTCTATCTATGAGTCAGAGTAGCAGAGCCAAGGAACACAAAACCAGCCATAAATGAAGCCAGACCAAAAGCCCGTTTTGTTTTAGTACTTGACAGCAGCCAGGAACATCTTCTAGAAATTTAATAAACAGCGGAGCTGCAGGGTGCTTCCCAACGCATCACACGCTGCTGGCTCCATATAAAGGCTCCATATAAATCGGAACTAGTGTCCTCACCATCACATCTAAACTGCTCTCTGGGGATTGAGAGGGTAAGCAAGGCAGCACCTTTTCCAGGAAAAGGCTGGGCAGGGGCAGAAACCTCCCAACACACCCAGAGCTTTCAGAAAGCTCAGACTCAAAATCTGCACGTGTGATGTACTGAGAATGCTCTTGCTAAGTTTCTAAACTCTGCACTTCTCAAACAAAGCACTGGCGCTTAACAGAACTGCAATTAATTTCAGTCATTTTGACACAGCCAGAATCCAGTGTGCCTTAACATTTATCCACTGTGGTTGTCTCCAAGCTGTGTGCACAAGGCAAGGCCAGAATCTGACTATTCAGCAGAGGGTCACCAGAAGATCTTCACTGTGGGCTTTTGTTACTCAAATGGCATTTTGAGCAAGAACACTGAAATTTAATACTGTTGATGGACTGCAGGTTAAAGGAGGAGTTTGATCCTCCCCATCCAGGTTCATTCCTAATGATAGATGAAGAAAGAAGAGGCCTGAATCTCTTGTGGTAGACATGAAGGCGAGAGGAATGTGAGACGTGGCAAGGCACACATGGATCTGAGCCAATGGGCCCTTTTCTTTAGTGAGGAGGGTAATATTACACCCAAAGACAACTAGAGAAACACATCCCCTCCCTCACAGTAAGACTTTTGCTAAGTCTCAACAAAATACTCCATCCCACTCAGCTTCTCCCTGAACACAAAACTTATCCTATCTCATAATATCCTCTCTGGCCACCTCAAAAAATGGAAACTTTCCCCAAACAATAACAAAAAAACCCAAAACACCAAAAAAACCCCACCCAAAAACCCACTTGTACACTTCTGATTCTTTTCTACACCAACAACCAGCTTCTCTAGCTAGAAAGAAACCAGGCTGTAGCCATTCAAGGTGGAAAAGGGAAGGGAGAACAGGGTCTAAGAGAAAGCAGAATTTAAAGCTGTGGTGCTGAGATCACTAAAATTTTTTTTACAAGGTTATTGCAGCTGCATGCTTTTGACTCATGGAAATAAGTGACACAGCTGGTTTCAAAAGTGAAAAGGTCAAGTTTTGAAAAAAAAGAAACACTAGTTAAAATATTTTTAAATTCACTTTTCCTCTAGGACTGGCAAAGCTAAAACATACGGGGGTATAAAGCTTTAAATCTACCAGTGTAGAGTAATAAAGCATTCCCTAACTCATATTAGCAAAAGTCTGTTATCTCACAATCATACACACTCCCCAAATCAAAGGCAGAACACTATGAGGAGAAAAGCAAAATAAGTGTAAACATCAACTCTAGCCTGAAGGATTTCACTTTCAGGGAATGATTTAAGACTTTTACGTGATGTATTCATGTCAGAGAACATCCTCCAAGCAACAATTTTGGAACTTGCAGGGTTACTTGGATCTGGAACCTTACATTTTGTATGGTGATGCTCTCATCTCCAGCTGGCCCCTACAAAGCTCTGTTTATTTATTTACTCATTTAGAATGCACTTATCATATCTGGGCAACTGACAAAATTACAGCAAACCACAAAATCCCATATACAAATTGAAGATGCAGCTTCTTCACCCACAAGTAGCCTTAGCCAAAGTTCAGCAGTGTCTAAACAAAGACTCCTGTAGACACCTCACAAAAGGATGCCTCAAGTTGTGAAACAATTTTTCAAGACGTGTAATTAAAAATTAATACAAAAAATAAACACCTAGAAAACATCATCTTTATTTCAGAAATCCAATCCTTCTGTTAGACTGGAATAATCAAGTTAATTGTGTCAGAGATTAAACTGAAAGGACATTAATCACTCACTATCAACAGTACCATAACTCAAAGCAGACATATATTTTTTTGCTGAAGGCATAAAAAAGCTCATGACTTTATCAGTCCTTAGTTGTAAGGAAAAATCTTTATTCAGCAAAACACTAGAGTATATATAGGTTATTACCTTCTTCTAAAGGTAAATCAAGTACAAAAATAGCAATCCTACTGTCTAGACACAGACCAATTATTTGGTCATCTTAGGTGTTGAAAATACACATTTTTGCCTGCAAATCCAAACTATAGTCATAGTATATGCAGCATTTGCATTCCAATAGCTAAAAGCAAACACAGCACAAGGGTTCTGCATGTATCAATGAGGTTATATGTACAATGGAAAATGCCAGAAACAAATAAGTACCAATGAAGTCTTTTGGGAGGCAGGTAAATTTGAAAATTTTACTATTCAAAATTGACTACTCCAAACACATTGCTGTTATCTCTCTTAAACTGAAGTATAAAATCACTATTTGGTCCAAGAAGAGAAGAAAACGATCTCTAAAGGAACTAAAAATAATGCCCAAGGAGTTAAAAGTAGAGACAACGGTGAACTCAGCAAGTGGAAAACACCAATGCACATCAGCATGCATGATGGGAATCCTACTGGAAGAGGTAACATCAGGAGAAACTTCTTCACAGGAAGAATGGTCAGGCATTGGAAGGGGCTGCCCAGGGAGGTGGTGAAGTCACTGTCCCTGGAGGTGTCCAAGGAACAAATGGACACAACACTCAGTGCCATGGTCTGGTTGACAATGATCAGTCAAAGATTGGACTCCATGACCTCAGAGGTCTTTTCCAACCCAAATGATTTTGTGATTCTTTGAAAAACTAATTGTATTGTGCAGAATTAAATCAAAGGCCAACACCTCTGCTGGTCACAGAGCAAGAATTGACTGTCTCCTCTCATGTCTCTCTCTTCTCCCCAGGCCTCCCAGGAAGAACTAGAAAGCCAAACTTTTCTTCACCAACTTGCAGCAGCCTCCAGCTATGTCAGCCCTCTGTGACAGGACAATTATAATGAGTCTGTGCTCCATCTGCACCCACAGAAGGGAGGGGTGAGCTGCTTTTACACTCATGAGGGATAGGTGTTACATGAAAGAAGCTTTTGGAAACTCTAATTCTTAATGGGAAGCAAATGTCTCAACTTTTTTTGGTTGTTGGGGTTTTTTTTGGTTGCTTGTTTGTGTTTTTTTTTCTTACTAGGCATTCAGGCTTCTGAATTTTGATATGGCTTTAGCCCTGTGAAATTCAGCCTCCATAGCCACTCATTATGAGGCAAATAAATTCTCCATTTTAAGCACATGCTGTTGCACCAAGGATTAGAGGTGCAGCAATGGAAGTAATGTAAGAGTCATGCATCTGTAAAGATGCCTCTTACACAAAAGGAACATTAACTACGAATGGATCAAATCCTCCACTCTTGGTTTTATGTACTGCACCACTCCATCTACATCAAAAATAATTTTCTTGGACCACAGCTCAGGGCTATGCACTTGCTTTACCAATGCAATGACTATAAAAAAGGAAGGCTATCTTAGACCACATTCACTATCCCTCAGTCTCTCTTTCAGTGCATGTTAAGTCTTGTCAAACTTGTCCGCTTCAGTTGCCACACAATGGTAGAGAGTTCTTTTTTAGCTGAGTATATGCACTAGAAATAACTTTAAGTAAGAACCCTACTTCCTTTATTACCTGGATATGTGAAGTGAAAGAAAACCCTTGTCCTTCCCTTGGTGGCCTCTGAGACTCTTTGTCAGCTACAATCCCATCTGCATTAGAACTTCTTTTACTCCATTTTACCCCTCCCAGCACTCTAGTGTGTAGCCCATTATATCCTTTGCTTGTTTCAGCAGCAAAAACTCTTGAGGTTGTTTTGTGCAACTGGAGCAACAGTTCTATAGAAGAACAGATCCCCAGTTTCACTTAGCCAGGAGGGAACAACCTTCTGGCAACAGGTCAGAAACAGCTCTGCACAGCCAGTATGGGTGCCTGAGCTCATGAAGTGCTCTTCCACTTCTGCAACTGGACGTTCCCAGTGCCAAAGCTATGGAAAATATCCTGAGTCCACCTAGTTTCCCCTTGGGATGTCTATTTTAAAGACCTGGCAGTGTCTAGTGGAGCCCTGGCACAGCCACAAAACAGAGCAATATGTCAGGAGCACTTGGAACCACATGTTCCCCTGCACAAGGGTTAACTAAACCCTCTTCTACTCTAAAGTGGACTAATTCTGGATTATGTCCTGAAGCTGGGCACAATCTGACACAGTAACACTGTCAAAGACTGGAAGTAAAAGCTGAAGCATCTGCCAAACCCTTAAAACCAAACATGGCAGCTTTGTAATGTGCTTTCTGAATCACTGACAGGTCATTTTCCCCACATGTTGTCCCGGAACAGCCCTGCTAGCAGAAAGAAATTTGTATGAATTCTGCCAAGCTCACTGTGCTGGTACAAGAAGGACTTGAAGCTACCAACACTGGGAAGTGGTATGTTACAGAGAATTATGATAGCACTTGTCACACCAGAATCTCCTCCAGGAAAAAGATGGCATGCAAAACTTGTGTTTGCTCACCACCAATACCCTACTGTGAAACTCTGCCCAACCTGCAAGCAGGCAGAGTGCCATCCCAACACATGGGTTTGGATTTCGGCAGCCAACAGACCATCTACAAGCATCAAGTGTGATAGCTATGGGCAGGAATCCCAGCCCAGAGAGCCCAAACTGCTGTCTCTTCTGATCTAGCAAACCCACAGTTAATAGAATATAAAAAATTAACTGTTAGCACAATTATCAAAAAAAAAAAAAAAGGGAGATGTAGGTGGAAAAAGGAGCATTAAAGAAAACTAAAAATGATAAATGATATAATTGTTTTGATCCGGAGAAAATACTCAAGGAAGGAATCAAGGGATATTCTGAGGCCTCTCTGGTTAGTTGATAAACCTTGACAGAGAGTTTGTGATAGCAAGGCCTTTATGATAACAAGAGTATAAGCAGGAAACAACTCTGGCCTAGATCAAAGGTGTAAATTAGGACAACTCTTGCTAAACAGGTGCTTGATGACTGTTAACTACTCTAGAGGAGCAGCTTGAAAACCATTTCAAATCTGCCCTGTTTCAGCACTGGCAAACTTTGAGTTTCACAGGAAATAAATAAGACTCATTGCTTAGAAACGAAACAAAAAGACACTCAAGGGGTAATGACTTATTCAACACACTTGTCCCCATGTACAGGGAGGGGAAAATTTAATGACAAGGGCACTGTTGAGCATCGCCCTCATCAGGTACAGACACATACATGGATATTTGTTACCTCTGTGCAGGACTATGTGGTCGATCATGTTGCGTTTGTATTTGGTGTGATAAAGACAAAGAGGGCAGCGAAGGTCTTTGGGTCCTTCCTCAGGAACTGCCGAATGCCCAGCTTCCACGTGCATAGTAAAAGCAGATCTGTGGAACAGGAGGGAGAGGTGGGAGCAGTCAGAAGAGGTGTGCAGGGAAACAATGAAGTGTCCCAGCTCTGTAAGGGATGTGTGGTGTAAAATGGTGCAGATGCCACTCAGTCCTGTCTTCACGGTGCCTCGTGGCATTGCAGCGAGGCTGCTCACATGAGCAACACATGAGCAGAGGTATTTTGCAGGCTTGTATCCTCAAGTAACAAACACTCAAGATATTCTTTTGCTCTTTGGTCACGTTGCTATAGTTAAGATAGCAAAAGAATTCCCATCCTTCATGCTCGTCCTTTGTCTTCAGGCTGAAATATTCCATGCACTTCCTCCAGCAAAGGGTAAATTTTTAGTACGTTCAACAAAATCTATCACTGTTCTGGAATGGCAGAGGTGGGGATAAACTTATTTCTGGAGGCAGATAACATCCTTAACCATCTCTGTCTTTGCAAGACGAGCCTCAAACCAGCTAAACTGTTCAGACTGAGGGTACAAAAGAGACCTGTATTCACAGTGACTTCATCACTGAATGGTTAACTTTTAAAGTGTCAGTTATAACGATCTGAAAACCCAAGACTTAGAATACTGTACTTATTAGTGTGGAGGAATGTATGAATACTCCACAGTACTTCTGAAAAAAAAATTCATGCTGGCTTTACACTGGCTGCGTACTTAGAAGTTGCAAGAGATATGCATACAGAAGAAATTAACTGTACATCTATCTAACCACAAGCTCAACTACTGAAATCAGAGGTTTCTCTAAACTTAGGGCACTTGGTAATTTTTTGCTAAAGCAGTGGTAAAGCTTGCAAAAACTAAGGGGCTTGACACATTGAACTAGATTTAAAACTCTCTTGGATTTTCTTCAAGACTGTTAGCTTGAACACAAAGCAACTTACAAGTGGCTTTGGACACAATCCAGCAGTTCCTGAATTCTACAGGTATATTTCTATTATTTTCAGTGAGTGCTTTCATGTATTTAAGTTTCTATGGTGGCTTGAAAGGGGGATTGGTATGGAGGGTTTTTTGCCTCCCCCTCCCTTTTTTGAAGACAGAAAATACACTGTGTTTCTAATAGAAGCACAAATTAATTTCTCAGTGTTTGAGACAGCACATGGGAAAGCACCACTGCCTTGTGCAACTAAGAACATGTGTAAATGCTACTTGATTTAAGATCATTTCATAACACACAGGTAAAAGAAACTGGCACTCACAAGACAAAAACAGATTGGACTTGGAAAATTCTGATAACCTTTAAGACAGAGAGCAATCAGGAAACAAAGCACAAGCAGCAAATTTTAAAAAACAGAGGCAGCAAGGGGCTGAAGCTAGAGACATGCAACTAGAGGTTTCTCTTATGCAGATTTTCTCAGGTTTGTGCTCAACATTTTCTTCAAAAGAATTCCTTCCCTTTATCCAGTCGTACTGCTCACTGCCACTGGTCTCCTAAAAACAACTTTGAGACCTTAAACATCAGCTGAGGGTGTTATGCTCAAAGGTGCAACATGTCAGGGGGAAATGATGACCCACACAGGTTCACATACCCTTTTTTATTATTACAGAAGAGCAGCTAAAAACATGCAAACAAACCAACACACAAGGCACTGACTCTTTAAATTTAAATAACTAGATTTTCTGAAATGTTTCTGTATGTTATCAGATGTGCCAGAGAACAGCATCTTTCTAGCATTTAACTTGGAAACATTGTGGGAAAAATAAAACTGCATTAGAAAGGTTTCTTCAGAAAGGTGATATAAATTCTCCTGTCTCCCTAGGACACTTGATTGTTGCATGTTTCATGGAGGAAATTACCTTATTTCTGCAGATAAAATTTTCACATTTAAGTATAACGGCCTTCGATTCTCAGAGAAGTAAGGAGGGGGTTCAGCAGAACTGTCACCTTGGAATTCCAGAGGGCAGATTTTTGCCTGTTTAGGAGACTTGTTGAGAGAGTAACTTGGGAGATCATCCTGATGAACAAAGGAGTCCAGGAACACTGGACTTGTTCAAGAAGGACATTCCAAAGGCTCAAGAGCAGGTTGTGCCCACTTGCTGAAATATGAGCCATTGAGGAATACAGCCTGAACAGAGAGATGTGAATGGAACTCAGGGGAAAAAAGGAAGTTTGAGACCTTTGGAAGAAGAATCAGGCTAATTAGGAGGACAACAGGGATGTTCTGAGGTTATGGAGAGAGAAAATTAGAAGAGCCAAAGTCCAACTAGAACTTAATCTGGCTACTGGTGTAGAAGAAAGTAAAAATGCTGTTTTAAATACATCAGCAACAAAAGGAGGGCCAAGAAGAATCTCCATACTTTACTGGATGCAGAGGGAAATAATGGCAAATGACAGGGAAAAGACTGAGGCACTTAATCCTTTTTTAGTATCAGTCTTTAATAGTAAAACTGGCTATTCTCAGGGTACCCAGCCATGTGAGCTGGGAGACAGGGATGGATGTGAATGAGGCACCCCTAATCTGTGAAGGCATCGTCAGTGACCTGCTACACCACTTAAGACACCCACTAGTCCATGGGGCTGGATGGGATCCACTCAAGGCACTCAGGGAGCTGGTGGAAGAGTTCACTGAGACACTTTCAATCATTTACCAGCAGTCCTGGCAAATCAAGGGAGGTTCCAGTTAACTGGACGTTAGCAAATATGACACACATCTACAGGAAGGGTTTGAAGGAAGATCTGACTGTCAGCCTGAACTCAGTGCCAAAGAAAGTTATACAGCAGACCATCTTGAAGTGCCACATGCATAGGACAACCAGGGGATCAGGCTCAGCCAGTCTGGGTTTAGGAAAGGCAGGTCCTGCTTGACCACCCTGTGACAGAGTGACTCATCAGTGGATAAGGGAAAGGCTGTGGATGTGTCTGCCTGGACTTTACTAAATCCTTTGACAAATTTTCCCACGGCATTCTC
>VWZD01012634.1:0-13161 GCA_013396695.1 Sakesphorus luctuosus
CACGGGGGTGGTACAGAGCAGGGTTGTGTGTACTGGGGTGCACTGGGATGCACTGGGGGTGCACGGGGGTGGTACAGAGCAGGGTTGTGTGTACTGGGGTGCACTGGGATGCACTGGGGGTGCACGGGGGTGGTACAGAGCAGGGTTGTGTGTACTGGGGTGCACTGGGATGCACTGGGGGTGCACGGGGGTGGTACAGAGCAGGGGTGTGTGTACTGGGGGTGCACTGGGGTGCACGGGGGGTGCCCCCCGCGTGTCGCAGCCCTGTGCCCGCAGCCCGTGTGTCCGTGCACGCAGCCACCGCCGCCATGGGCGCCGCGTGTGCCGCGCTCCCCCCGGTGTGCCCGCGTGTGCCATCACATGCGTGTGAACGTGCGCGGCCCTGCGCACCCGTCAGGTCACATCCATCACCCCGCGGCCCGCGGCGCTCGCACCGCCGCCCGCGTGTCCCGCTCCCCCTGCGCACCGAGCGGGGGCCGGGGGGGCAGCGCTGCGCCCCAACAGCCTCGGGCAGCAGCGCTGGGGCTGGGATGTGCCTCTGCCATCCCGCCTGCCTCCTTGCCTCCATCCCGGCTCCATCCCAGCGCCATCCATGCTCCATCCCGCTTTCCTCCTCGCCTCCATCCCAGCTCTATCCCAGCGCCATCCCATCAACATCCCGGCTCCATCCCACCTCCCTCTAAGCTCTATCCCGGCTACATCCTGGCTTTATCCCAGCTCCATCCCAGCTCCATCCCTGCTCTATCCCAGCTCCATCCCAGCTCTGTCCCAGCTCTATCCCAGCTCCATCCCAGCCCTATCCCAGCTCCATCCCAGCTCTATCCCAGCTCTATCCCGGCTCCATCCCGACTCTGTCCCAGCTCCATCCCAGCCCCATTCCAGCTCCATCCCAGCTCTATCCCGGCTCTGTCCCAGCTCTATCCCGGCTCTGTCCCAGCTCCATCCCAGCCCCATTCCAGCTCCATCCCAGCTCTATCCCAGCTCTGTCCCGGCTCCATCCTGGCCACATCCCGGCCACATCCCAGCTCTATCCCGGCTCCATCCCGACTCCATCTGGGCACCCACGGGCCACAGCGGGGTGTTGGTGGCCCGGAGCCCTACGAGGGCCGTGGCACGTCCTGGCACTGCGGAGCGGCCCCCGCTCGCCGCCGCCAGCAGAGCCGGTCCCAGCAGCCCTGGGGCAGAGTTACCCAACCCGTCTGCCCGTCCCGCCGCTTTCCCAACCAGTTCGGAGCAGCTCCGGCTCTTCACGCCTTCACCCTCTCACAGTCCTTTCTACGTGGTCATTTACATCATTTTGGTGTTTTTGTTTTTCAAGGAACTGTGACTCCATTTCAAAGGAAAGAGGGGGAGAAGCAACCAAAGTCAGAGCTGAGACAATCCTGTTCCAGACACCTTTTCCTGGAGGATCCGGTCCCGCCGGACCCACCCCGAGTATGTCCGGTGTTCTGGTTAAATCCCTGCATCATGACCCGATGCTTTTTAGGATTTGGGCTCACTGATCCTTGTGGATCCTTTCCAGCTCAGGATATTCCATTAATCTGTCGCTGCCCTTATATTCCAATTCACCCTCTCATCCAGGTTTTTTTTCCTTTTCCCATAAACCACCAAATTCTCTGTGGTTAAGTTGAAATTAAAGCAGTGTTTGAGCCTAAAAATAGCCAGGCACATCTGTCCACCTTCCCCATCTGCCAGTGGCCCAGCTGGATGAAGGAAGTGTCTGTTTGTGCAAAATAAGAGATCTGTCTCATCCTCTGTCCCATAAAATCAGTTTATTCAGGGAGAATACTCCCCAAGACTCCATGGATTTGCCAGATAACACCCTAGCTGGGAGAAGGCAGGATGAGCTGGGATCTGTTCAACTCTGCTCCTCTAAATAAAGCCATTTTTTAAATTTGAAATGGGGGTTTTCCAGCAGGCTTTGGAGTTCCTTTCACGGAATAACGCTCCAAATGGCAATCTTTTCAAGCTGTCCCAGCTGCTTCCCAGCTCTGTGTGGGCTTGTAATAATCTATCAGCATTTAATGCCACATTCCTTAGGAAAAGGAAGCGGCTGATTGTAGGGATTGGAGCTACAACTGGCTCTAATTTCTCTAATGTGATTCCTTAAGGTGCAGTAATGACAATGTCAGAGCGTGAGGAAGGGCCGTGCCCCGTGGCTGGAGCAGGGATGGAGCATCCTGGAATCCTGGGACCAACCACAGCCCAGGGCAAAGCTTTGGAAAGGGACCCCCAGGAGAGCTTTGGAAACCTGGTGAGGGTCATATCCCCCTTTCACACTGGGGAAACTGAGGCACTGACAGGGATGGGGATAGAGGAATTGGGAACCCAACGTGGCACATCCAAGTGTGGAGCAACCAGGATGATCCCAGGGCTGGGGCCGCTCCAGGAGAGGCATGAACTCATCTGGGATCACCTGCCCGGTGATTCATCGCTCCGGCGCTGCTCCACATAGTTTCCAAGGAGGTTTCATTGGACAGGGACAGGGCCACACACCTCCCCATGAACCCAAAGGCAGCAGGATGACACCGGGACCGGTGATTGACTGTGCCCTGTCACCCAACGCACCGGAAACCCGGAGCTTGGCCGGACCCAGCCCTGGCAGGGGCCGGGAATAGAAAACCGGTCGGAGGACTTTTCTTTCTTCGGCTGCCGCAGGATGAGCGCGTGACCTTGGGCTGAGCTGGGTGAAACAGCCTTTCCCCGGCTCTGCAGAGAGGGAGGGGATTTGCCCATCCCAAACTGCGCCACAGAAGGGGGAAGGAGGGGGAGGGTGGTGCCCTGTCTGTGCTGGGGGTGGTGGGAATCCATCCATCCATCCATCCATCCATCCATCCATCCATCCATCCATCCATCCTACTGCTGCTTCTCTGCAGATCTTATAACCCTGGAGCGACTTCCAACCCATCCCAAACATCCAGCTGCACCCCAAGGTCACTCCCCACATCCAGCCCTTCCCAGAACAGCTGGAAGGATTTCCCTGGGGGTCAGAGAGGGCGTCCCTGGGCTGGGCCACCCCAGTTCCTGCAGCCTGGCTTCCCACCTCACACACCGGGCTAATCTCCATGGAACGGATGGAAAAGGGGAGATTAAATTAGATTAGTGGGTGCCGTCTAATTTTAGTGTCCTCACGTGTCACCAGCACGCTGCTCTGGCTCTTCCCTCACTCCCCCAGGCCTGTGCCACCCTCAAAGCCACCAGGGCCATCAGCCCAAGAGGAATCCAAGAGGGGGTTGGCCAGGAAGTGGCACCCAGAGATGGGTGTAAGTGGGTGATGTGTGAGTGGGCAGAGGGGTCACTGGACTTCAGCCAAGAGGGGCCTGGGGGTGATGGTCACTCCCCACTGGTGATGGGCATCCTGAACTGGTGTTGGTCACTCTCCCCTGGCAATGGTCACCCTCTGATGGTGATGGTTACCCTCCCCTGGCAATGGTCACTCTCTCCTGGTGATGGCCAACCTCCACTGGTGGTGGTCACCCTCAGCCTTGGGGTCATCTCCATCCCCAAACAGCCTCCTCTGCCCAGGAGGATTTTCTGGTGGGACCCTCCACACCAGCACATCCCATTTGCCCCCTCCATGCCCAGCTCCCACCCTGCCTGTCCTGCTGCCTCCTCCTGAATCGCTGCACCATGAGGATGACGTTGGTCTGCCCAGACCTCCCTTGGGGCAATGTCAGCTTGTCCAGCTGCCAAAGAGCCTGCCAGCTCCATCAAACATCTGATCCAAGAGGACATTGGATTCCTCTTGGGATCAGCCCCAGGACTGGTCCCATGACACCACAGGGAGAGATGTCTGGCCCCCTCCATTTGCAGGAGCTGCACGTCCCCAGCGTCCCAGCAAGATCTCCAATGTCTCAAGAAAGGTCTCCAAACCCTGTAGGGGATGTCAGAGCTGGCAGGAGCCCTGGCAGGAAGGATGGTGTCCCCCAAAACCAGCATGGTTGAACATAGGGGGAGCTGAGGACCATCCTGCATCCTGTGCCAGGTGCAGCAAAGCCTGGCACAGCTCCAAGGTCAAAAGTTGCAGTCAGGACACAGGACCTTGAGTCACTCCAGCCCGGGATGAGCAACTCCCGCGTGTGACACTTTCCCAATCGCAGCGGAAAGGGGAGGTTTCTCCTGCACCCCTGGGGCACTTTCCATGGTCACTGCCACGTCCCACGGCGTGGGGCACGCCACGTCCCCAGTGCCACCAAACCAGACCTGGGGCATGAGTGGGACTAGGCAGGGGATGCTCAGTCCTGGGGGGTTTCTCTCTCCTCCTCCATGGAACCCCCTACCTTTCCTCCTGGCACTGTGGGTATGAGCAAGCTGGATCCCAGGGTTCCCATTTGTGTGCTGGGAGGGGGATAACTCTGCCACCATCCCAGGATGGTCCCATGCCATGGCCACATCCAGCCTGCACTGATTCCTGTCAAATCCTTCCCACGCAGCACAGGTGATCAGAGGAAATAACCCAAAACTTGCATTTGGGGAAGACCTGGCTGTGTCTGGATCCCATCCATGGCAGGATCCCATCCACGGCAGGATCCCATCCATGGCAGGATGCCACCCCTCAGCCTGTGGTGTCCTGGGAAAGCCACTGCACAGGCAGGGACTGGCAGGCACATCACCGTGGCAAAGCCACGTGCGGATGGATGTGACTCCCAGCCCGTCCTCAGAGTCTGGATGAGGCGCTGGGAAGAGCCAGCAAGGGAGTGAGGGGCTGGAAACCCATCTCCTGCCTCTCCAAATCCCCATCCACAAGCCATGGCACTGCTGGTGGGCAGGGAGGGATTGAAATGCCCTGACCCCCGAAGTCCAGAGTGATCCCTGAGCCCAGCCTGGAGCTCTCTCTGGAATGCAGGACCAGAGCTGGGCTCTCCTGGACCCTCACTCACCACAAGCAGCATCTCCCTTGCTCCCTGCTGGCAGAATCATGGCTCAGAGCTCCTGATCAAATATTTTTCCATCAAGTCACTCTGACATCCCAGATATTACATCCCACCTTGCTCCAATATCACCCCACCTGGCTCAGAGCTGGAGCTTTGGGAATCATCTCCCCTCTACTCTTCCCTCAATTATTCCCCAGCATCCATCCTGTGATCCCTTGACACCCACAGTTGCTCCCCTTCCACTCCCATCCCTTCATGCTCCTTATCCAGGTACAAGGAGCATAAACACCCCCCCCAGAATCCCAAATCCAGGGAGAAAATCCCCTTACCTGGATGAAGACTTCATTGTCCATCCCGTTCTCCGCATGCATGGGCGTCATCCTTGGAGCATCCATGCTTTGCCAGGACTGGGAGCTCGCCGTGCCGAGCTGGGTCTGGGAGGGCTTTATCACCTCTGATCCCTGCGGAGGAAGGCCCTGCGTGCCAGCGCCGAGGTCATTGGCTGGGCACCGCGCGGATGGAGACGGGATTTGAGCGCCACTGGTGTAATCCCAGAGCTGTGGGATGAGAGTGACGGAGCTGTCTGGGATGAGATGCTCTGTGGCAGGTTTGGGCTCCTCCTGCCCTGCACAGACACCCCCCCCCCCCCAGAGCATCCCTGTGTGTTGTGCCCACTGGCATGGAAATAAGGAGCAGCTGGATCAGGATCAGCCCATGGGTGACCCCCACATTGCTCTGTGCCCCTGGGGGTGACCTCACTTACCCCCAGCCCAAATATCAATGCAGAGAGTTTTACTGATAAATCCTCTCTGCTTTTTTTCCTTGGAGAGGGAAAATAAAATGGGAAAATCCCTGCTGGGGTGGGTGGGGTGGGTGTGTTTGGAGGGGCTGGAAGCCCCGAGCCGGGGTGGGTGGCACCGCCCCAATCCTGGTACCACATCATGCGTGTGCACATGTGTGCTGCGTGTGAGAGCACACGTGGGACAGGGACACGTGGCCACCCACATGGATCTGACCCAGCAAAGGGCTTAATCAGGATCTGTGGCATCTGCCACGGCAGCAGCAGCAGCTCCTCCATTTATGTAGAGCTCTCGGAGTCCTGGAGAATCCCAAAAAACCCAGTGGAGGATAAAAGAGGGGGAAAAGGCTGCCTGGCTCCTCCCCTGCCCTGTGGCTCCGTGGGTCCATCTCTACGTGACTGTGGGCATGCAGGGCCCCTCTCCTGTCACTGGAGAGGAGCTGCCAAGCAAAGAGGTTTAAGGTTGATGCATTTATTAATTCTATCAGAGATTATCCACCTTGGAGGGCCTGGCAGCACTGGCAGCCAGGGCTGGAGGGTTATCCGGGATGGGAAAGGCAGGGATCACTGCTGGGGATGAGGAGGATGGAGCTGCAGCCCCAGGTTTCCCCATCACAGGCAGGGGTGGGTTGGAGATAAAGAGCAAGGCTCAGATTTGGGGGCTCAGGGCTGGCTTGGGCACCACCTGGCTGGGCTGAAGGTTGAGCTCAGCCCTAGACCTTAGTCTGGGCACTGAGCTCAGCCCTGGCTGTTGGTCAGGTGCTGCATTGGCTGGGAGGGGCGAGGCAGAACTGAGCCCCAGCTCCCGCCCCATCCCTGTCCTCATCCCTGCCCTCATCCTCATCCTGATCCCTATCCCAATCCTGTTCCCATGCCCATCCTGGTCCCTGTCCCTATCCCATCATTGTCCTCATCCCTGTCCCAGTCCCATTCCCATCTCCATCCTCATCCCTGCCCTTTCCTCTTCTCCACCCCCATCTAAATCCTGTCCCCATCCCTACCCCTTCCACCATCTGTATCTTGATCCCTGTCCCTGTCTCATCTCCATCCTGTCCCCATCCCTGACACCATCCTTGTCCCTATCATGGTCCCTGTCCCTATCCCACTCCCACCCCCTTCTCCAGTCCTGTCACCATCCCCTTCTCAGTCCTAGTCCCTGTCCTGTCCCCTTCCTCATTGCTGCCCCCATCCCTCTCTTAGTGCCATCACATCCCCATCCTATCCCCATTCCCACTCTGACACCATACTCTCCACATCCTGGTCCCTGTCTCTATCCCATCCCTATCCTCATTCTGTCCTCATTCCTATCCCCATCTGCATCCTGGTCCCTGTCTCTATCCCATCCCTATCCTCATTCTGTCCTCATTCCTATCCCCATCTGCATCCTGGTCCCTGTCCCTTTCCCATCCTCATCCCTGTCCCCATTTCCATCCTAGTCCCTGTCCCTAACCGGCCTTCATCCCCATCCCTGTCCTGATCCCTGTCTCATTCCCATCTCCATCCCTGTATCCATCCTGGTTCCTGTGCTCATCTCATCCCCATCCCCTTCCCTGTCCCAGCCCCGCCCTGTCCCTGTCCCTATCTCGTCCCCATCCCCATCCCTGTCCCTGTCCCCTGTCCCTGTCTCATTCCCATCTCCATCCCTGTATCCATCCTGGTTCCTGTGCTCATCTCATCCCCATTCCTTTCCCTGTCCCTGCCCCATCCCCAGCCCCGCCCTGGTTCCTGTCCTTCCCCGTGCCCATCCCATCCCCTTCCCAGTGCCCGCGGCTGTCGGTGCCAGCCCAGGACTCACCGGGAGCCCCAGGACACGCAGCCCCCGGACCGCCCCAACTGCCCCCGCATCCACCTGCCTCGTGCCGGGGTTTTGGCAGCGCCTTCATCCACCGGAAACTTCTTTTATCTCCAAAAATTCCGCTGCGCTCCGACGGGGAAAACTCCGGCTGCTCCAGGCTGGGATCCTCCCTCCGCCGCCCACGGCTCGTACAAAGGCTCCTTCTTCACCCGGGGAGGACAGAGCCACCTTTGTTCATCCCGCTCCGCCATCCTCCTCCCGGGAATCTCCAGGATCGGGAAAATCACTGAACCGCGAGCACTGGGTGGTGGGAGATGTGGGGTGGGGGCATCGCTGCGTGTCCCAGATTTGCTCCTTCCCACCAATCCCAGCGGGATTTTAATTATTATTTTGATTTAACCAAGGCGGGATTGTTGAATATTCCACCGGAATAATGGGTGGGGTCGAGGGGATCCCAGGGATGCTGAGCCCTCCAGCCCGGCCGTCCCTGCTGGAATCCTCACAAATCCTGGTATTGTCTCTCTCGCCTCATGGATAATCCCGGCGTGGCAGGGGCGAGACCTGCCCCTTCCCAGCGTGAGACTCCTGGGAATGTCGGTGGGTGGCCGGGGACAATCCCACCCCCCCAGCGCCCCACCCCCTGCCTCTCATTACAACGAGGGGATAAATAATCCCTTTAGACGGAGGGGATGGAGGAGCGGCCGCCTGGGATAGGGCAGGATGGCGATTTCCCTGGCACGGTCCCTGGGATGCCCCCCGGGATGCCCCCCAGTGTCCTGGGCATCGCACCGGGAACCCCCCCAGTGGCAAATCCCACACCATCAGCCTCAGGGCAGGATGCACACGCAGCCTCCGGATTTCCCTCGCAAATATCCCTTCAAATTCCTGGAAAACTCAGCCAGGACAGACCTCTCTGTCTCCCATCGGAGCACCGGGATATGTGGCAAAGGCACTGGGAGATGTGGATCCTGGTGTCACTGGCAGCATCGATGGCAGCAGGAGAGAGGATTTCGTGGCTTTACTGACAGGATTAAAGCTTTCCAGGAGCCGCCCTGTCCATGTGGATACCAACCCTCCTGCATTTCCCAGCACGGGAAGCTGCAAACCCATTCCAGGGCACCTGGAACCCCTTGGAAACAGGATGGGGGGCCCGGTGCCAAGCCCTGGGACCCAGGAAACCCAGGGAGCAGCTTCCCAGGAGAGTGGGTGTGTTTGTTGGGATAAGTTTGGCGGCACAAGGAGGAGGATGGAGAGGTGGAAGTGGCCGGAGGTGATGCCGCAGCTCCATAAAACACCTCGGAGTGTTTCATTTATTCCCATTCTCCCCTCAGAGCCAGCACGAGGCTGGGCAGCCCTGGCAAGGACCAGCTGCTTCCGAGACATTTGGGACCATGCCAGGAAGGATTGGGTTTAATCCTGTGCCAACAGCTGCCCCAGGGCCGGATCAGCCCTGGCACTGCCCCTTTTCCCTGACCTTCCCAGCTCAACCCGCTGCTGTAACTGGAAACCCCTGGGTGGTTTTTCCAGTCTCGTGATATCGGGAAATGTCAGATCCCGGTGGTGTTGGGGTGATGACAAAGGGATGGAGACACCTGGATTTGGGGATCATCCTGGGGTGGGGTGTGGGGACCCAGCTCCTGCTCTGGCCACACTCAGAGACAGCAAATCCCAAAGAACTGTGACCCCAAAGAACTGTGACCCCAAAGAACTGTGACCCCAATCACCCCCACCCCCAGTTCCTCTCCTCCCACTTCCACTCACTTCCCCTCAGGGCACATCCCCTGAAAGGCCCTTTTCCACCTCCATTTTCCCCTCCGTATTTAATCCCCGTCCATCCAACCTGGAGCATTTCCCGGGTTTCTGGACACAGAAAAGGAGCAAACCCCACCCAGGGGGATTCAGTTCCCTCTGGATGCTCCCACTGGGTGAGCATCCAGGCACAGACCCGGGTTTGGGGTGACTTTACACCTTGGATCACTTTGTCAGTTCTTGGAATTACACCCAGATCAGGGCAGGAATAATGGGATTATCCAGAGCTGGCTGTGGGACAGGGAAGCTCATTAAGGAGCACTAAAGAGGGGAAAATTGGGTTTTTCCAAGTTCCAACACAAACCTCAATTAACTTCCAGGTGCCTCCAAGGCTCATTTTGGGGTTCCTTTACAATTTGCTCCCCCCACGGACACAAACCCAACTTCCAGGATCCCTGAGCAGCTGGGAATGGCATCCAGCCCTTCCAGGTTTGGGAAAACTGAGGCACAGTGACCCCAACCCTGCACGGGGGAACATCCCATGGACCCCCCCCAGAGCACCCACTCCCCTCCAGAGCCCTCAAATCCCCCGGGAAAAGCAGGATGAACCCCCTTGGAGAGCTTTTTATCCCAGGAAAACACCTCAGGGGAGGGGGAATACATCCCGGTGGTGGGGCTGGGATGAGATTCCCTCCATGGTGAATAATCCAGGGGGTGAAAAAGGGAGATTTCCTCCTTTTTTTTTCCCATCCTCCCTGAGTTTTCCAGCATGGCAGGGACTAACACTGCCATCTACCGAGCCAGCCCTCGCCTAATTAATCCTCGAAATTTTATTTTCCCCACTTCTTCCCACGTTTTCAGGGACATCCGAGCCACCTGTCCCTGGGCAGGGAATCCCGGTGCCCATCCCAGGGGGCACAGGCCCCCAAATAGCCCCTCTAGGAGGATGATGATGGTTTGGGGGCACCTTTTTGGCCCCCAGATATCCCCTCTAGGAGGATGATGATGATTTTGGGGGCACATTTTGACCCCCAGGTATCCCCTCTAGGATGATGATGATGATGATTTTGGGGGTACCTTTTTGGCCCCCAAATATCCCCTCTAGGATGATGATGATGNTGATGATGATGATGATGATGATGATGATGATGGTTTGGGGGTACCTTTTTGGCCCCCAAATATCCCCTCTAGGATGATGATGATGGTTTTGGGGGCACCGTTTTGGACTTTGGGGATGCCAAGCTGGGAGGGTGATTGGAGAAACTGAGGCCCAGGTGGAACCTCCCCGTGCCCCCCCCACGCTGTGCCCACCCCACGCTGTGCCCACCCCCTCGTTAGCCCCAGATTGGCCCCACCTGTGCCTCGTTGGGCTCGGGGAGTGATTTCCCCCATTTTGGGTGTCAGCTCAGCCAGGGGTGGTGTCAGTCCCTTCCCAGGATGGGGGAGCCCAGCGGAGCTGAGGGGCGGCCAGGGGGGGTCTTGGGGGTCCCGGGGGTCCCTCAGCCTTTGGTAGTCCCGGAGCTCTCAGAGGTCCCTCAGCCCTCAGAGACACTGCAGCTCGTGGGGGTCCCTCAGCCCTCAGGGGTCCTGGAGGTCCCTCAGCCCTCGGGGGTCCTGGAGGTCCCTCAGCCCTCAGGGGTCCTGGAGGTCCCTCAGCCCTCAGGGGTCCCTCAGCCCTCGGGGGTCCTGGAGGTCCCTCAGCCCTCAGGGGTCCCTCATCCCCCAGGAGTCCTGGAGGTCCAACAGCCCTCGGGGGTCCCGGAGCCCTCAGAGACACCGAAGCTTTCAGAGGCCCCTCAGCCCTCGGGGGTCCCGGAGGCCCCTCAGCCCTCGGGGGTCCTGGAGGCCCCTCAGCCCTCGGGGGTCCCGGAGCCCTCAAAGACGCTGCAGCCCATGGGGGTCCCCCAGCCCTCGGGGGTCCCGGAGCCCCCAGAGGTCCTGCAGCTGGTGGGGGTCCTGCAGCCCACGCCGCCCCCCGAGGTGCTGGAGGGGGTGCTGTGCCAGCAGTTGGGGGTCCTGCCCCACGCCGCGCCCATCGCCCGCCTGCGCCGAGGGCCCCGCGGCACGTACGAGCCCACCGGAGACCCCGCCGAGGTGCTGGAGCGGCGCCAGGCGGCCAATGCCAAGGAGAGAGAGAGGGTGAGGGACCCCAAAACCCCCCCGGCCCCACAGCCTGGGCTGCGTCCCGTCCTGGGGGCACCCCCGGGGCTGCTCGAGGTGGGGGCACCGGCAGTGCCACCACGGGGGTGCTCAGTGAGGGGCTGGGGGGGATTTGCTTTTGGGGAGTGGTGGGTTTGATCCTGAGGGGCTCCAGTGAACTTTCAGGAGGGCTTGGTTATATCCTGGAGGGGTCAGTTTAATCCTGGGGGGCTCTGGTGAACTTTCAGGAGGGCTTGGTTATATCCTGGAGGGGTCAGTTTAATCCTGGGGGGCTCTGGTGAACTTTCAGGAGGGCTTGGTTATATCCTGGAGGGGTCAGTTTAATCCTGGGGGGCTCTGGTGAACTTTCAGGAGGGCTTGGCTTTGTCCTGGGTGGTCAGTTTAATCCTGTAAAGGCTAATCTTGAGGACTCCAGTTTAACTCTAGGAGAGCCCAGTTTATTTCTGAAGGGCTTGCCTTAATTCTGGGGACCCCAGTTTAATTCTAAGGTGGCCCCAGTTAAATCTTGGCAAGCCAGATTTAATCCTGGAGACCTCAGTTTAATTCTGTGAAGGCTCTACTTTAATTTCAGAGAGTCCAGTTTAATTCTAGGAGTGGTCAGTTAATTCTGGTGGAACCCAAATTTGATTCTGGGGTGTCTGATTTAACTCTGGTGAGACCGGTTGGATCCCAGTTGAATCTTGAGGAATACCAGTTTAATCCTGGGGGGATCCTGATCTACCCCAAAGTTCTGGGTCCCCTCTCATCCTCTGACTGGGTCCCTCAAGGTCCTCCCTGATTCCCTAATGGGGGTCCCCCACTGGGGGTCTCTAACTGGGGGTGTTTTGTCTCCCAGATCCGGAACCTGAACAGCGGCTTCTCCCGGCTCCGGACTCTGGTGCCGCTGGTGCCCCGAGACCGCCGGCCCAGCAAGGCAGACACGCTGCGGGCAGCGGCCCAGTACATCCGCCTGCTGCGGGGGGTGCTGCAGGACTGCCAGGTGGGCACCCCCAAACCCCTCCTGACCCCCCCAGTACATCCGCCTGCTGCGGGGGGTGCTGCAGGACTGCCAGGTGGGCACCCCCAAACCCCTCCTGACCCCCCCAGTACATCCGCCTGCTGCGGGGGGTGCTGCAGGACTGCCAGGTGGGCACCCCCAAACCCCTCCTGACCCCCCCAGTACATCCGCCTGCTGCGGGGGGTGCTGCAGGACTGCCAGGTGGGCACCCCCAAACCCCTCCTGACCCCCCCAGTACATCCGCCTGCTGCGGGGGGTGCTGCAGGACTGCCAGGTGGGCACCCCCAAACCCCTCCTGACCCCCCCAGTACATCCGCCTGCTGCGGGGGGTGCTGCAGGACTGCCAGGTGGGCACCCCCAAACCCCTCCTGACCCCCCCAGTACATCCGCCTGCTGCGGGGGGTGCTGCAGGACTGCCAGGTGGGCACCCCCAAACCCCTCCTGACCCCCCCAGTACATCCGCCTGCTGCGGGGGGTGCTGCAGGACTGCCAGGTGGGCACCCCAAAATTAACCTCCAAACCCCTCCTGACCCCCCCAGTACATCCCTCTGCTCAGGGACTGCCAGGTGGGCACCCCAAAACTGACCCCCCATAACACGGGGATTGGGAGGGCTGTTGAGGTGTTTCCCTGTTATTTTTTTCAGCTTGGAATTAATATTCGGGTTTTTTTAGTTATTAAGTTGTTGGGGAGCATCCCAAGACTTGACCCCTCCCCCCCAATCTCAGGGGCCCCCAAGACTGACCCCCCAAAACTGAGCCACTCCCCAATTTTAATACTTGTTTTAAT
>VWZD01012662.1:4935-18794 GCA_013396695.1 Sakesphorus luctuosus
CTTTTCACAGGACATGTACTCTGAAGACAAATTAAATATGCTATTTATGTTCTGATTTGTTTTAATAATAACTGTGCCTCTGTTTGGATGACTCTTCAGATCTCCAGATCTGAGTTACTTATGCTTGTGCATCTACATGCAAGTTGGTAGTATTTATGTTTGGTCTATTTTACATATTTATGTCTAATTTAAAAAAGGTTTTCATTCATTAAAATACATAAGTGAGAACAGCATTTGTATTAAGCCATATTGAAAATTATCTGCAAGCAAACACAGACATAAAAATGCTGTGTCAATGTTATGTCTTTGCGGTGAAAACTATATGGTTTTTAACATATTTTTTGGGGTTTTTTCACAGAGCTACCGACCAGCCTGCTGGTACCACAGTGAAGAGCTACCTGGCCTGGCCTGCTCAGACACCCACTGCACATACATTTAGATGAATACTCAAGTTTGGGGTTTTTTTCCCAGCACACTGCAGTCTGGAAAATCACTGTGTTTCATTGAAAAAAAATGTTCCTTCCAAAAATTGCTGCTTTTTTTTCCTTTTTTCCAGCAACTGTGTATCAACATCAATTGTATTTCATGATGGGTTTTACAATACAAAAAGAAAATTCAATACCTTTGCCTCTGTTTTGTGTACTGCAGATCGGGATGTAAACCAGAAGATACTTGAGGTGTATGAGAGGGATTGACATGTTGGATTTTACTCACAAAAGCATGATGGTTATCTCAGTTTTTCAATTTTTAGTGCCTTCTAGCTGTTTGTTCATAGACCATGCAAAATAGTAACTTAGAAATAACTTTCAGTGCACAAAGTACCTGGAAATACCAAATTGGAATTTTATTCCCATTATTAATTCCTAGACAAACATATATCTCCATATACTTGACATACACATTGTCTAAGGTCATAGGTTACAGAGCATTTCCCATGTAGACCACAAGGTTCAGTCATTCTAATCTTGCTTATCAGGAGCATCCACTGTTGTTCAGTGTTTGCGAGATTCAAAGGACATGAATACAAGCAGAAAGGCATGATCAAATTTGCCATTTTTACGTTCACATTGTTATCATCTGTAGAGTCCAGAGCCACATATCTTAAAAATTAAATGTTTGTTCATAACACCTTGCAATTTTAAATACCTCATATGAACGGAGATAGCAGAGGCCAGTTATTGCAAAATAAGTGAAACAGCAATATAGTCTGGACCTGGCAAATAGATCCTGAAGCTATTGCTCATCTTTAAAGAGCAACTAGAAAGCTATGACACAGAGCTATGGGAATTGTTACAGAGAACAGCTGCAGAAACTAGCCAAGAGCTAGAGAAATAGTTAATGCAGTCCATGCAAGGTAACATTGGGAAATTCTCAAAGAGCTTGTGTTGCTTAAACCTCTTTTCCTCCATTTTCGAGTGTATTATAGGTCTACTAGTAAAAGCTTTAATTCATCTACAGGAAGTGAGCATCAAAGACACTGTGTTCTTCTCAGGTTAATTTTATTACATAATTGTTATTTTAACTTCTCAGTACAGAAAGGCATGTGAAGGAAAATCTGGATTTCCAGTTTCGTAAAGAACTTTGGAACAACCATGTGACATGCCCCCTACAGAATTCATTATTAAACGGCTGAAGAAACTTCTTATTTGTTGTCTAGTATTGCTTTATTTTTAAACACTATCATGCTGGTTTTGAAAGCACATTTCAGTCCTGAATGAAAGTGAGTCCACAAACTGCCTTTCTATACTCAAATACATACAGTTTTGACTTTTAAAGCTTATGACACAACTTGTCAAGTCAGCTCAAGTGGCACTGAGAGACTTTTAGTCCCTCAGTCTCCCAGCTGTTCTTTCTGCCTTCCAAACACCTTATTTTTATGCCAGAGAACTCTTGCCAGTAGAGCTCATTTTGTTGCCATATTTACTTTGTGGCTTGAGATCAGAAGAGATCCTTCAGAAGTTTCCATTAGAAGGAACAAAACAACAGCAAATGTCATCTTTCTCTATGTGTACTAACAATATTATACAAAATGATAAAAACAGCAAACGTTGAAATGCTGAAGGAATAAAAGTGGTGCAGGGGCTTTTAGGGAAATCCTTGCTGTGCTTCCTTCTAAAACTACAGGTTACTAATGATTCTATACAAACCCACTATTTTTAAATGAAAAATCATCCTTTAAATTATGAACCATATTAAATAGCAAAGGGATCCAAGGAAAGGAAAATCATTGTCAAGGAAAAGTACAGAGATGACCAAAGCATCACTCAGGCTTTAGCAACGGCAAACTATCAGCCGCTTTCTGTGTCTTTCTCTTCAGGTGAGAGTGATGTATTTGGTCAATGTGCTCCCACTGAATATCTCAAAACACCTTTTGTGATTATTGAAATAAGTATCTCCAACTGATTGGATTGCATTGTACATCCTGCATTTCTCCTGATCTGCATCCATCTAGTAGATTGTTTCTGTTCTTTGCTTTTTATCAACTTCTGCTCCAAGTCCATTAATGCTGTGTTGGTTCGAGTTTTTTTTCTGTTTGACTCTTCTCAAAATCTCCCTTTTCTGATGTCAAATTTCTGCTTCACATTCAGGCATTTAGTTTGGCATTTCCATATACCATCCCTATTTTGAGGTACATCTCTTGCAGATCATAGGATCTGCCCAAACCTAAACTGCTCCATGTAATTAGGCAGAACTTTACACAAAGGAAAATTACCAAATCTTCCAAACATCCTTGCCCATTCACATATTCTGTTCTTGGTAATGCATATGGCTTGTATATCTTTTACTGATAATCAGTGTTGTTTCCCTCAAGAGTAAGTACATTAGAATGGTTCCGATTTGGAACACTTGATGTGATTAAAGGTTTTGGAAGGAACTTGTATTTCCCAGACCACTATACTCACTTCTAGGAAGATGGTTTTCACATAATTCTTGGCCACTCTTAGCTTCCTCTGCATACCAGCTGATACTCAGTAACCCTCTCTGGTTTTGCTTACATGATCCATCATCATCATGTCTAGGCTTCTTGAATGAAGATTTAGGAAGGGCTCTCCCCACGTGGGTGTGCCCTCCCAGCCTGAGCAGTGGATTTTTTAGGTGAGGCACAGCGTACGCAGAACTGGCCCCACCGTTTAACTCCTAAGGTTCATCTGCCACAGCCGAGTGAGCTTGGATGGTGACAGTGAAGTCCTCAGGACTAGAACCTACAGCCCCTGGTATTCTCAGGAGGTCTCCCATCCAAGTACTAACTGGGGCTGACCCTGCTTAATTTCAGAGATCTGACAGGATCAGGCATCAGAGTGGCATTGAACTGCCTAAATGATCCATAAAAGCAAAAGTTTTAGTTTCTTTCTCTTATTCTATAAAAAGAGACCATATGGTTAGGAAAAGTAAAATGAAGACTATTCATCTGTTCAACCCTTACACATGGAGGACATATAACTGTAAAACTGCTATAAGCTATATGTATGTATTTTCTCTTAAATATACCACCCAGTGGAATTCAAAATCATTTTTTTTCTTTCATTTTGAACCTATAGAATATTAAGGAAGTAATACAGTTGAAAGAGAAGTATGTCCTTCAAAGAAAAAGAGTGCAACCCTGTTATTTCTAAGTTTATGGGGCTGCTATTTTTCTCTCCTTGGAGTTTTATAACAGTATGACTCAGTTAATTGGGCTGTCACAACTCAGATACAGAAATAAAGTATTATATTAATCTGCATTTACAGAGACAGACAAAGGTATGCTACTACTGTTTAGAAAATACTCTCAATACAGGGAATATAGTGGTTAGTGTGGAGGAAATGCAACATAAAAATAGTTTTGTTTTCAGACCTTCTGTGTAAAATATGCCAGTTGTATAATTTTAAAGTATCTCCTTCTCCTCTCCATATTGCAGTGCAAATTTAGTTCAGAAAAGCCATCCAACACATCCAATGACATTTTTGTTAAGCTGTCAGAAAAAAAATAGGAAGTAGCTGATCCATTCTCCTCTCCCTGGAATCTTCTGAAAATTTAAAAAAAATCTGCAAGTTCAAATTATTTTTTTTGAGCAATGTGTTCTTATTTTTTGGCAGTGTTATTTGCAATATCTTTAATCTATGTACTTGTGTCAAGATGTAATGACCCAGTTGCAAAATGTATTTCTGCATTTAAAAGACCAAAAGGAAAATACCTGAAACAGAAATGCTATCCAAAAGATCAGTGGAAAACCATCTGTAATTCTGACTATTGAACTCTAGAAGCTGCTTATAAACAAGGTAGTTAGTGGGTCAAAGCTGTAAGAAAATGAGAGATTAGGGATTTTATAGCAAATGAGTTTTAAGCTTGTAGCAGTGTCTTTTAATTGTATGCTTACAACTGGGTGATTTTCTTCTACTTCGTAATTCAATCTGTTTCCCAAACTCAGTGCAATGAAATGTACCCTTGCACACAACAGAAGGCAAGCATAATACTTGCTGCTTAATAAACAGACGTGGCAGCAATGTGCGAGAATAATTGCTCTGCCAGGTCCTACCCTTAAATATACCATAAGAAATCACATGTTCACACAGGATGAAACCCACATGCTAACAATGAAAACATTATCTACACTAGTGTATTTCTCCCTTCACAGACTTTTTCTTTACATACGGAACATAAAAATGTCTGGACACTGACTATTACTTTTTACTACTTAAAGTACTTTAATACATGGTTTACTTTTCAGACAGTAGCATACATCTTACCTTATCTTTGGGAACAAGTACAGTCTTGCATGCATCAAAAGGCAAGCTGTGAGATAGCTGTCCTGGGGAAGATACTATTTAGTTTTGAGATGCAGTCTTACATTGTGGACTTAGAGGAACAACATTTTCAAGAACTGGTACTCAGTAGTGTTTATCAGTGGTGTATGTGAACAGTGTCAGAAAATGTTATGGGTATGCTGGCTAATGGTTCTTATGTTGTTTGATGAGGGTGAAGAAGTTTTAGGGAAAGGAAGCATGCCAGCTGTATAGAAACTCCTAAACTGAATGCTTTGAAAAACTATAGAAGAAAAACCACCAGCTCCTCTCTTTGGGGCTCTTCAGTGCTTACCATCATAGTAATTTAACCTGAGATCCTTCTGAGGGAGACTGAAAACGTGCTTATGGCCATTTACCACTAGATTAATAACCCAGTAACTTTGCTATGGTGATTCAGATCCTTGCATTTCTTGTTGATATCTTAACATCAGGGGAATGAAAGTAAAGTCAGATGTCATTGGAGAGTGAAAGAGTCAGACAGTAAAATTCTGGAATTTTTATTGGCTTGGGATTAGAGAAAGCAGGTGCTGAAAAAATTTGAAAGAGGTCCAAAGGGCAGCCACTCTAGTAACCATGATGCAATCAAATTGCAAAAGAATGAAGTATTGATCCCTCATCACATCCTGATGTAAGATGACCTTATGATAGCTGCAGCAGATAATTTATATGCACACACAAATGCATATATATGTAGAATTTTATGGGCCTTTGTAGATGCCCAGGAGTATTAAAGGATCTCTGCCATCCATGAGAATCTACCAATAACTGCAGGACAAACATGGCACTGGCAAGCTTCTCAGTGGAGCTAGGTTGCTGCTAAAATAGGTTAAATCCAGACGGAGGGTTTAGTGCATCTTATGGTACCTTCCTACAGTAATAGTAAATTGTGTGCACCTTCCTTCTTTTGCATTCAGCCACCATTGGAGTATTCTGGGATTTCTGTCTGTGGTGTGAATCTCCTCTTACGGAGCTTTTCAGACCACTGAGAGGAAGTAATTTTTATCTGCTCTATAACTTTCTTTTCCTCATCTTTAACTTCCTGATTTGAAATGAGGTAGGAGGAAAATAAATTCACTTCTTTCGTATCAGGTATGAGGATGTTGAGTCAGGATGGATTCTCAGTGAATGTTAATTTATTGCATATTTTGATTCTGTAAAGCCCAAAGCACATGATTTTTTATCATTGTAGTTTTCTTTATAGAAGTATTGCACAGCATGGATGTATTTGCTTTATATTGTGTTTATGTTGAGAGAGAGAAGATGTAAGAAGAAATAAATCTGTGTATAACTGGAAAATGATCTTAATAAAAATTATCATATCTGAAAAGACAGTCATAAATTATGGCAAAAACCAGACACGCTTAAGTTGGAAATTACTTTAAAAGTAATCTAAAAGTAATTTGATACTCAGATCTTAATCAAATCAAATCTTCACAATCTTAAAGAGAATAGCAGATATTATTTTTGATATTTATTGAAAAACAGTTGTGTTGTTGTAATGCAACCCTCTCTGACTGACATTTTTTTGATCCTGTCTGCTTTGTTATGTTTCATTAAAAGCTCTTATCATCAAACTGTTTTCGAAAAAAACAACTTGAGATCATAGTAGCTTTCAATGATGGAAGTGTCCAGATAGCTTAAATTGTTCTTTCACTCAAGAGATTATTGGAAGCCAATTCAAATCTCAAAGCAGTGCTCTTTTGTTCTCAGCATTGACACCATTTAGAAAAAGCACCGCAGTGAGTCAGTGGTGCCCAGAACACTAGGACCAAGTCCCACACACCAGAACTCTCTAATTCTAGTACAGCTGATGGCTGGATAATTTTGGAAACACTGATAATGCAGGATAAAGGATTTATTTGGGTTTTTTTCAGTTACAGATAAGTAAGAAGATGTTTACATGTCCTAACACAGGATAAGGCAGAGGAGAGCTGAGGAAGTCCTATATGCGTAGGTTTGTGTGCAGTTAAGATCACAGAAATGGCTGGCTTGTGGGCATGCCAAGTGCATAGTCAGGTCCAGAAAAAAAAATAATAGGGAAACTGTGACAAGCTTCTGAGGAGCTAAGAGCATTAAAACAGGATAATAAATTTTGGAGCTCCTTCTGCATAGTTTCAAAGAAGTTTTCTTCCATTTTATAAAAGTCTAAGCCAACTTCAAAACAAAAAAAATGTTCACAAAATTGCAAATATATCTGCTGCTATGAACCAGAAAAACTGCATTGCGATTGCTTGCCAGTATAGTGAATTTTATCACCTAGAAAATTAAATGGCTGCACCAAATCAAAAATACCTCAATAGTCACTGACTGCCCAAGGAGACAGAGGCTGGCAGATATGGGATGTCTTCATGTCTCCCACTGTTCAGGCCCTCATCTTGTGTATTCATTCACCCCATAATCTCATCAACCTAGCAGGGTTTTCTGGGGGTGGGTAGTGGTGCTAATGATCAGCAAAGCAGCACTTCATGAACAGCTAGGACCTAATCTAAGCTATGTGAAGGTGCAAGGGAGAAAAGTTAAGTTCCAATATAGCCCAAATTCCTGCCAGAAACATTACACTCTATGGAGATTTGCAATTTCTGTTTCTTTATGCAACACAGTAGATAACAACATGGACAATCTCTCATTTGATTTTCTTTCTCTTTCTTGGATTATTTATAAAGAGTGAATCCTCTAAGCTCCAGGCAATAGGGCTAAAAGTGCTTTAACGAAGCTCGTATCAAAATGATAACGTAATTGGTATAGTTGACAATGTTCCTTCACAGCTAAAAGGTGAAGAAAGATTGAAAACTGACACATACCACATCTGGGCTTTTCTTGTCAGCACATCCTTCAGGATGATTCTCTGTTCCTGTCAAGAAGTGCAATGTGCTGCAGATTTCATGTAGCTGAAAACATGGGAAAGGTAACTGCCAAACTCATTCAAAAATCCGTAGCAACTACGCCATGGGGGAAAACTAATTAAGGATAGATAAATAAAGGCAGGGTACCCAGAAGTTGGGAGATCCCTGAGAAATGAAATGGGAAAAGCTCAAAAGTTATTCTGTTGGGAATGAATCTGGATACTAATACAAACAGTTTATATTTCTCAACTCTATAATGATAATACTTTGCCTCCTACCAGAGATATTTGATCTGTCTTATGTAATTAATAGCACACATGAAATTCTGCAGAAGGTATTTGGGATTAGGAGCTGAATTCTTATGAAAGGATAAAGAGGAGCACTGAGAAGGTGTACTGTGCATTAATAAAGTATTTTAACATTTAAAAGAGGACTATTAAATGTAGTTAATGGAAGCATTCTTTTTACGTATTTATATTCCCAGTATTCCAAGTACAGTTCTGAGCTTTCCTAGTGCAAGTCAGTACAGAATGAAAACAAGCTGGATATAGGTGGGTACAAAGATGTGAGGTACCTAAAGTTCATCAGAGAAGTTCACACAGGAACCTGGAAAGAGACCAAATGCCATAGTAGCCCACAGAATAGAAATGTATGTCCCGTAAACAGAACTTCACTAAATAAAGACGACTATCAAAATAAAGAGACCATCAAAGTCATTAGCCAGCTGGTTACCTGAAATAGGATAGGCCAAATTATCTTCTAATATTATTCTATTTGGTTTATTCTCAAGCTAAGTTTTTCACTTACATTGCGTGAGAATTTGCTTAACATAAATAAGGATCTGCTCTACAGAAGAGAGAAAGCCAATATATACTAAAAATAATAAATTAAAACCCATTGCTGTGCTTATAAAAACGTCTACAAGATGCTTGTTGGAGAATATTTCAGTAATACAGGCCATGAGATACTGTTAGAAGCCTGTGTGCAGAGGCCAGACCTGGGATAAAGGGGGAAACGGGGCCCCTGTGTTTTAGAACAGTAGCAAGATGAACAGTAAATAATAAGAAAGAATGCAGCCGTTTCTACTAGAAACGGATAAGAGGGTACAGTTTTAATAAGATGACCAATCCAGGGGTATGGAGTTGGATATCCACCCTAGTTGTTAGCCAATTAAATTGCTGTACTATTGTTAAGTGTGTATGCTATGTAAACAATAAACGAGCAGTGTGCTGACCGTAACTTCTGTGAAGAGTGTGTCCCTGCTCCATTTCGTCGCAGCCCAGAGAACTAAAGAAAAAGACCAACATTCACATAACCCCAGCGTCTTCCCCGGCTACAGATGCTAAACTTCAATTAGATGTACTAACAAATTTTGATAGATATTAAATATAATTCTTGGGAAAAATCAACAAATACAAACAAATAAGGTAGAAAAGTAAATGGGATTTATTTCATGATCTTAAGACCATTCTTATCACAGTCATAACAATATGATTTATGAACATTCAGGCCAGTGTAAAACAACTCAAAATTGTATCTATTTTCACCGAAAATTTGAATGCTATTTGAAAATAACTTATTTCTGCTAATGTAACAGACCATGCCACCTATGCTACAAAACATCCCTAGGATATCAACTTATGATACATGGTCAATTCTATCTACAATATTTATTTCCAGATACTCAATCCCATCTGATGATTATCCCATAAGTATTAAGAACGAGAAAAAACCTGGTGGATTGTATATTCTTTCTCTGACTAATCCTTGCTAAAATAAATTGTTCCCAAGGAGGCAGATTCTTCTTTAGCTTGTGTCAGTGTGAAGGAAAACATAGAGTTTCAAAGCCAGAATGATACAAAATTGGAGCAGAATGTAGCCCTGCAGATTTTTGTGATCCAGTTTCAAATGAAGGAAGTGATGATGTTTTTACTTCCATAAGGAAACCCCTTTGCAGTTTAACAAACCTAAATTTTAACATTAAGATTATTTTCATTCTGGACATTTACTTCATTTTTATGTTAATTTTATCCTGTCTTCCTATTCATTTCCTACTGAGTGACACAGTGTATGCTACATATATGTATAGATAGCAACAAGCTCTGGTACCACTTATACTTGGAGAGCAAGTGTGACTGCTGAAATTCCCCTGTGATCTTAATGTTTCAGATTCAATCCAATTTTTCTGAATATCTCAGATCATGTTTTTAGTTTTTCCAGCACACTTCATTGTGTCACTGCATCATTATACATGTGCTCATGTGTTCATGTGCATTTTTCATTTATTGTCTGGTCAGGGACAAAATTACTTCATTTTACCCAGGCTACTTGAGTATTGTCAGCTGAGGAAATCTCAGAGTCTTCTTCCTTTTTCTCTCTATCTCTCTTTTTTTTTCCCTGTCCCCCAAAAATGTGGTGTCTGTTATTTTAATATCAATGTGTCTATGGAAATCACACATAGTTTATTAAAAAGGCCCCGAAGCTCCCTCATGGAAATCATTTAACATTGCCAGTTCAGCCAGCTAGTACCTCTGTTGTTCGTTTTTTGAATAATACCATATAATGCAACAGCACCTGCATTATGCCTTTCAAACAGACTGCCTTAAAGCACATCACACACAAACACAACTGCTAAAATGAGTGCTGTAGACTCAGGTTAGTTGAAAGGTGGGCTAAGAGGGAGGCTTTTAACAAGAACTTGAACTTAAGAATCATGGAGACATCTTGCATGTGTATCCCAACTCATATCCATGAGTGTTATGCTACAAAAAAACTGGCAAGAAAAAGGTTGCAGCAAAAGGGTTGTGGGGATTGGAATTCCCTGGAGAGTATAAATTTGTTTTAATTTAATGAATGGTTCTTTATTCACCTCCAAACAAGAGATGCTCAGATTTTGAACATAAAGCAAATGCACTGCCAGGCATACAAACATAAGGTTTTTTCTTAAGTTTCTGGGGTTTTTAGTGAAGCATAATGAAAAATCAAGTGACAGCAAGGCTGGCTGTCCTAACTGATCTTTTTTTTTCTTTTTCTAAAAGGCCAGGGCAATCCTGCCTCCTGGGTTTTGGGAAGACACTCCAGGCTGTGGCTCTGCTCTAGAAGGACTCTAGATTATCTTGTCATTAGACTAAGATGCGAATATGCTCACTTTCTTCTTACCAGTACAAACTTCCCAAATGAAAACTGGAAATGGGGGAAATTATGTGGAAAAGAATGAATTATATAGGACATATGGACATACAGCTTTTTGTTCATAGTCTATTATCAAACTATGGTAGATCTTTTGCATCCATCCTTTTGAGACTTCTGATTAGGACATACCAGGATGTGTTTGACTCTTTTAGATAGATAGATAGATAGATAGATAGATAGATAGATAGATAGATAGATAGATAGATGATAGATAGATAGATGTGTCTGTATATGTGTATATATATGTATGTATGTGTGTATATATATATATGTATTTATGTATATTTACCATCAAACATTCCTTTCAGCTTAGGATAATGTTGACACAGTCTTCGGTAACCTGTGATATTTGTATATGTTCCTCTTTTATAAAAAATGCTGTGACATATAGTGACCAGCTCTCAACTGACTTCTGCCCTCAAAATTCAAAGTGATGCCTTTGTTCATGTCCTTCTCTACAGCCACAAGGGAATGCAGAAGGACATTGCCTAATGTTGTCCTTTGACTGTTGGTGATGATGATCACAATATGTCTATTGAAGTGAGATGAAGCAAACTTATAATATGCCCTGGTTTCTACTTAAAAAAACCCTCCTGGCATAGAGGGAGCTGTGGTATTTTCTGGCAGGTCTCCTGGTTAGACAAGGGAAGAACACACGCTGTAGGATAAATAAATGTTGTAGGATAGCTGTAGCCACGTGGAGTCATCAGATTGCAAAAAATGACTCTTAGTGCTGAGCTTGAGTGCTGGTCAAGGTACTATTTATAATTCATTCTATTTGTTTGCCTTCATAGAGAATCAGAGAATATTTGAAAACATGGCAACCAATATATATGTGCCTTGTACATGAGATGCTATCTTAAGGGGACTCGATTTGTCCAAGGCTGTTACAATAAAGCCCCAATGGCTAAGCATTCCGCACTACTGTTACAGGTAGAAATACACTTTTAAAAGAGAATATGGTCATGCCAGCAAAATGAATGGAAGCATCTTTGATACTTAGTGCCCTGTGAACTGTATCTGACATGATTTAGCAGTTAATCAGGAAGCTCCATCTATGGCAAGCAATCTGAATCCATTTCATAATCAGACTCCCCTAAATGGAGCATGCTGTGAGAAAGATCAGAAAGACTAGCTGGGAATATTTTTTTTTAGTAAGGAGGGATGGTGCCAGAACCTAAAGTCACTGGCACTTTGAAATCAATAACAATCAATTCTGTAACAATCTGGAAGCCAGTGATACGTGACAGAATAGTCAAGATGTCAAATTTTGTAGAAGTGAGTTCCCTGATGTTACAGCAGAAGCCTTTAAAGGTACTTCTCTGTAAGATTCATCAGATCAGAAGTGCAGAGAAAGGACAACATATAATGAAATCTTGGTGGAAAAACTGAAGTGTGATGAGCTGGGGAATAAAATAAATCTGAATTTTGTGATAATATGTAAGTGAAGATTAAAATGGAGAATGTCTCAAAAGAGTAGACTGAGAGTAACTAAAGCAAAAGACTAAACTGAAATATATAGGATACTTTTAAAATCTACAATTCATATAAAAATACATTATACGAAATTTGGGAACATGCAAAGTGATCATTTGAGAAAGACACAGCAGATACTTATCAATGGAGAGCAGAAAATAAAACCAATGCAATTGTTGTCAATGGTGGACCTGTTTCCCTAAAAATGTTTATTAAAATAAAATGTTTCTGTCTTGATTTTAAAGTTTTGCTACAAAAACTATACCAAAACAGGTGTCAGTCCATAAATATATGAGTGATTTAAGGCATTGTGTTAATGCTCGTTCTCAGAAATTAGATTATTTCATCTATGATACAGACCTGTGTCCTATCCAAAAGAAGTTAGAAGCAGAGTATCCCTGAAGTGTGTGGTACCCCATATGTTGCAGGGAGAATTAAACAATGAAAACACATCCTACAGAAAAATAGGGACATGGAGTAGCCAAACTGCCACTCCCTTTAAAATACTCTAGTTAAAATAAAAAGTTGAAACATATTCATTGTAGAGAGACTTGGCTTTTTAAATGAAAAAATCCATTTTCTTCAGAAACTCAACATTCATCAAGAAAAAAATGCACACAGTTAAAAATGCAGAATCCTTTTGAAAAGTTATTTTAAAACTGTGAGAGTGCATTCTTTGTCTCCCCTTACCTGCCCCTGACATCAGAGTGTAGGAATCGATATTTCTAGTTGCTATTTCTGCTTTTTCCCATTTATTCAGCAGTCATTTGAGGTAAGTAATTGACCCTGTCCAGTTCTCCATTACAAAATTTATGAAATAGATGCAATATTCCTAAGAGGAGTGCTGAGAATAACCTACTGATAGTAAAAGTATATGAAATTCTAAAATGAAAGATTCTGTCTAAATCAGACTGTGTATAAAGCACTATGTTGAAATAAGATGCTCCATGCTGGTGCTCTTATTCCCCAGGATTCTGAGCCCTGTAGCCAAAGGTACAGAGATCTCAAAGGACAGAGATCAGCCCAAGGTACAGTTATAGAACCTCACAGGAAGAAGATTAACTTCTCCAGTCACCATCTTGTATTTATAATATATATAATTTTGTTCCCTACCACCAGACACAACACTGAACACATTCTGTAAAAGAAGCAAACCAACTTTGCAAAAGTTCATACTGCAATGCCTGCAAGAAGAGTTCACCTGAAGGTTTTATAGCCTAAACTGACATTTATGATTCATAAAGATCTTCTGTGTTTTCCTCAAGGTCTGTCAAATCTACTATCTCATATGTATACAACATGTGACTAACTTCATGGCAGAGGAACTGTAAACAACATATATGATCATTTTACTGGGCCTCAGACATATACTAACCTAGAAAAAAATATTCAGCTTAACTTATTGCAAAGTTGAAAAGCTGGGGAACAAATCTCCAGCATGTTTAATAGTGCCTCTCCCTAAAAATGAACATTAAGTGGAACAGGTCATAAGGTTTATGAAATGTGGTTTCATTTTTTTTTTTAAATCATCTGTATTTTGGCTTTCATAGAATCATAGACTCA
>VWZD01012663.1:908-54961 GCA_013396695.1 Sakesphorus luctuosus
TGTTTTTGCTCAAGGACCTGGTTGTACTTGGTGGGTAATGCAAAAAGATGGGGAAACACATTGTGTACCACAAGGGGACCTAATTTTGAGTGAGAAGAGTTTGTAATGTTTCACTGTATATATGTGTGTATATATATATATGTATGTAGTTGAAAAGGTTATTAATTTGGGAATGACTAGTTGGTGTAGAATAAGGGGTGGATAATGTCCCAGTTCAGCAGGTGGGACCAGTTTATCACTGTGTAGGGGTGATCAAAGCTCTGTATTCTACCCCCTCTATTCATTTCCCAAGAATAATGGACCATTTGCAGCAGCTGCCCAGGGCACACCTGACCCCTCAGGTTGTGAGCTGGGTGTGAAAGACATCTGAGAGATAAGAGCTATGATAACTCCCCTCCAGGGAGTTGTTAGCACCTTCACACACAGCCTGAGGGGGCGTGTCTGCTAATGGGCCATCAACTGTTCCAAAATGCCCCATGACTCACAGAGTGAGATAACCCATTGTGTGACTCCCCGCCCTGGGGGAGGGACTGGGTGCTCCCACCTGGAGCTGGGGGTACATATCTTGGGGTAAGAAGACCTCAGGGGTCACTTGTCGGATCGAGAGGAGGACCAAAACCTCAACAGGAGGAGACTACCACTCTCCACCAGACTGCAAGTGTCAGCTGCACCAACAGGTTTTCCAGTTTGGACTTTTACTTTGGACTTGGAGGAACCACACAGCGTTCAGCACAGGGGCTAACAAACCCCTCTGTGCGTGTGCCCCAGGGTGCTGGGTTATACTTCCGTGGTTTTGTGGGTTAAAACTAATTTTTCTCTTTGTACCATTGCATGTATTGTAATATTGCTATTAAATTGTAACTCTGACTTATAATCTGTTTTGTGTTGTGTTCATTTCTCTTGCTGGTTTACCTTGAAACCTGCACAATGTAGACATTGCACTCCCATAAATGTGCTTAGGAGTGTGTGCCTCAGGCACATCAGGGAAAAAAGTGGGGTGTCAGTGTGTTCCCTCTTGCTCTGGGCTCTGCACCACCAAGGCTATGGTGGCACTCAGGAAAATTTGGCTGACAACCCTGGGTTAGAGAGTAGAGGAAAAGTGACAAACAACAGTAAATTGGTAACATCCTTATTTTCCATGAGCATTGCTGTGATGAGTGTGTTCCTATAAACTTGGCCATGACTCAAATCCGGTAGAGATATGGATTAGAACAAATGATACAGATGTTTCTTGCATGTTTATAGCCAAAAATTTGTGATTTCTCTCCTGTATAGAACAAAGTGCAACTAGGTGTTCTCATTGCTGTATAGCTTCATACCTTGTTTTCAAGCCTATCCTTTTTGCCCATTGTTCTAGAAAGTACTGGATGAATGCCAAAACCTGAGATCCTGCCAACTTCTTGTCAATAGTCGGGTTTTTGGGCCTGATCTGTGTCCAGGGACCACTAAGTTCCTCCTTGTCTCCTTTAAATGCAAACCTAGTAAGTAATCAATATCAGGCAAACGTGTTTTTCTGTGTGTTTTGTTGCTTGTTTTGGTTAGGCTGCCACTGCACGAGGCTTTGCATAAATCTATGTGAAGCGCTGGGGCTCTTGGATCAATAGCAAATTATTCTTTTCTACTTTACCTTAGCTCTCCACTGTGTTTGCATTTGCTGCCTATTTCATGACCACTGTAGTTTGAATGGGCCAGCTGTCAGACATCAGATTAGAAAGGAAAAATGTTTTGGAAATTATTTTTAGAGAGATAGCAATGTCATACTAGAGAGGCAGAGCTGAACAGCAAAACCGGATGCTTGGGCTAAGGATCCAAATAATGTAGAAGATACCACAGTAAGGAATATGCAAAAATACTTAAGGAGCTGGGCCCAAAGCTTTCAAAGATTAAAAAATATCTCCCACTTACAGAATAATGGCCAGAGGATACACATGCTGACTTTGTTACAGGGTTTATTGTAGAATCAGCTGCAATCTGTGCAGGTATTTGATGTTGATGTGTCAAGGGACAAATCTTGTCTCAAAGAGAATCCACTTTGTAAACATGAGAAAGTAGAAGAACAATTAAGGGGTTTCATTTATTGGTATTTTTTAATTGTTGTTCTTGTTGCCATTGTATATGAGAACAAGACCCAGGAGCCTGGGGGCTCAGGTTTTTTGGCAGCTAATCCCCAGTGTGGCTGAAATGGGTCTCAAAGAAAACAGCTGAATGATGATTTGTGGGTAAGATTCACTAGCCAACTCAGAAACACCATCCCACAACCACAGGAAGAGTGCTAAAAGGATTTTCTTTAACCAGAGCATTACGACAGATGCCACTGGTGGAACAGAAGTAGGTGGTAGGCAAATTGAAGGGCCAATACATGCAGAGTGTAGAAGTCAGAGCAGAGAGATGAGAGGCAGATATTACATCTGGCAAAACACTGATAGAAGAACTCCCGTGGGGATACACTGGGCTAATTATTAGGAAAAGAAAGTGCCTGAAAATTAAAATTTTCATCTGTTTTAATGTATCAATAGCTTAATTTTTTGCACATTCCAATTAGTGCATTATTACTAGTAGATGGATTTGAATATCATAGCTGTGTCTGTGTCATTAGAAATGGTTTTTTACTAATCACAAGTGAATTTGGAAACTGTTTGTAACTTTCAGAATCTGCTTAATATTTTTCCCCATTGGAAATCAGCTTAAGTACATAGTATTTTCTGTGGTCTGAATTTTACTAAAGCTCATCAAAAGTGTATTTAAGAGGAAGTGCTGCCTTTAGGATTGAGAAATAATCCAATTTCAGTGCAAATTACATGATTTCTCATGACAGGAATTTTATATTTGTGGGTAAGATACCAATATTGTTAGGCTTGGCAGTGGGAAACATCCTTACTGAGAAAATCACTTGAGTACAACTTGTATATTTTGCACTGTCCTTGCCTTCAAGTGACTACTTAAGCAACTGTCTAAATACCTCAGTTTTTCATCTGTTTAGAATTATTGGTGCTGTATCTCTGCAGAGATCTCTGTTGAAATTTTACCCTGTCTGATACCACTTGGGGGTTTGTCTCTGTTGTCTGTATTTCCACAGCCACTCCAGCACACTGACAGCCACAGAGCATAGTTTTAGCCTGTCAGCCCTTGGGCAGAGCCTCTAGTTTTTGGCATGATCTCAGTGGGTGTAGGGTATGGCAGGGGCTTCTGCAGAAGTAACAATCTGCAGCAGGTCAAGTATTTTTTAAAATCACTCTTTTTTAGACTTAAACTTGTGGCTGTTGATGAGCTGAAATGAAAGAAACTGGACTGTAACCAAGAACATTAATCCATTATTTTATCTGTTCTATTCTGGATGAAACAATGATTTTTTTAATTAATAGATAGGTTTTTCTCTCTCCAGTTCCAACACCCATATTCCACTCACAATAAGGTTTCCATTTTCTCTTGCTCAGCTCAGGAACCTCCTTTTCCTATTTTCATATTTTGGAGAACAGAAAAATTGGAGGAGGAAAAAACTCTTCTCCCTGGCCTTATCTACTGTAAAAAGGTTTGCCATCACAGCTAGACCAGGAAGATTTGAGCAGGTAAAATGCCACAGGAAGAATGGCTGCTTAGGCCAGCAAGAGACTCCTTGGCCAGATGCAGATTTTAGCTTGTTCTCCAGGAAGGATGAGCCATTCTGACTTCCCCACCTCTGTGCTGAGAGTGCTGCCCCTGTGCCTGTGCCAGTGCCAGCTGAGTAAGGGAGAGGAGGGAGTATTTTTCTTAGGCTCTGGATTCACATTGCTTTGTCAGCAAAACTTTCCAATGAGCCTCTGCTGGATAGTGATGCCCAGAGGAAGGCCCTGACCTCGGTGAAGGACTGCAAATACAGCTGGGAGCAGTGTCTGGCTTGGAATGGGACCCTTTCCCATGCCTTTATTTTCCCATTCTCTGTCCCTCACCTTGTGCTGTCACTGAGTGGTGCCAGCCGTGTCCATGACTGATGAGTGCTCAGGGCAGCTGAGGTGGGCAAAAGAGCAAGTGTCCTGGGGAGACACAGAATGGAAGGATGAGGCTTGTCCTACACAGCAGGGGTAGAAAGCAAGCCAGGAAATTAGGCAGGAAGCGGAGAGGCTGTTCTGCTGGAAGAGGAGATTGTCAAAAGTTAATTTTTTTATTTCGTTCAAAAAGGAGCCAGAGGCTCTGGATAATCACATGGGAGCAATTCAGTTGGAGGAAGTGCTCTGCTATTGACTTATTGACTCAGTCTCTCTTGTACTGGTGCCACATGTCACTCACAACAGCACTTGCAGAAAAGCTGGTTTCTGTCACGCTGCTATTTACTATTAACAGCCCAGCTGAATAAATTACCTCATGTTACCTTATTGCTGTTTGCTTCTACTTTAGCTGAATACAAAACCAAATCAGCATGTGAGAACCAGGAACTGAAACTCCACTGCCAGGAATCCAAGTTCCTTGTCATCTACTCAGCCACCTATGGCAGATGGGCCCACAAGGAGAGCGTCTGCTCGGCAGAGATGGAGCACATACCCTCCTTTGGTAGGTTTGTATACTGCTCATAGACCTTCTACAAGCAGGAGCACAGAGAAGAGGGAAAACAGATGGGGAGAAAGCTTCAGGTACAAGAGCAATGATGTTTTGAAAGGGTCAGTGATTGAAATGTAAGAGATTATTGCTGAAACTCAAATGAATTGCCCAGTATGAAGGAGGAACATTGAGTAAGAAACGCAGCAAAGTAATAAACTTCCATATTGTTAATCAGTCTTTAATATGATTAACATCAAAACCTAGTTCTGTTACTTGTCTTGAACTTGCATGAAATGTACTAAATATCAGCTCTTTGCCTCTCTTCTCCCTCCAGCTTCTGACAACAATCAGGTGACCCTCTCACCGTGTTTTACTGCTTTCTTCTCTGATCCCTGCTTCTGCCAGATCTTCCTTGCCTTAGCTGCAGACTGTAAGGAGAGGATCCATAGGGCAGGGCCCTTTTCTTAAAAGCTGTTGTATGACCAGAGTCCAAGACTCTAGTGGTACACCAAGAAATTAAATGTGTATGGGACTTCTCTCTGGCACCAAGTCCAGCAGGCAGGAATGTCCTATGCACGTGATACTAAACTGACTAAAATGTTCAGTGTCTGACACTGAAGGCATGAAGGTAAATTTTCATGCCATGGAGAAAGCCAGCATGAGGTGTATGTGCTGTTCAAACCTCTTAATACCACACAGGGAAGTGCTTGTGTGACTGGTGCCAGCCCTGTGCAAAGGCTGAAAACTGCTCCTAAGAAACCTACTAAAGTGTAATCTATGAGAAGCATCTCTGAACATCAAAAAGAGATCAATAATTAATCTTAAAAGCCATTTGTCTGCAAGCCAGTGATGCTATTTAGTTACATAGATATTATTAACCATGCAGTGGCTGAAAATTGTAATCTATTTAGACAAGGACATGTGCAAAGGAGGAGACAAAAATCAGGTTTGGGTTTTTGTACAAAATACTGACTGAGTTCTGAACTCAGAGCTGCTTGTAAATCAAACCAGGGAACGGGCTAATCTCTTGCAGGCTTCCAGGGCCTCAGAGGAGGCACTGCAGGGAGAGGGAGAAAGGGTGCAGCTGTTCAGAAAGCCTTAGTGCTGGAATCGCTTCCAGGGAATGGCCTGTGCTGGCACTAAATAGGATTTTTGGTGTGTCATCCTGCCTTGTTTACTGACAATACCCAAGTATTGTCAAGATATCAGCAAAACATTTCGCAAATGGTGCTGATGATACTCTGTGTTTCCGCTGGAATCAGCAGCTCAAATGGCTCTTTTCTGATGCACAGGCGAAAACCTATGTGCCATGCTCTTGCATAAATTATCATATTATTATGGTAACTTTCTTTAGGAGTCTGCAGCCTTAGCTTGCTCTGAACTCCACAGTTTACCCATGTCAGTTCTTATCCCCAGAGCTGATACTTGGGCTCCATAAAGCACATGCCATCCTGATTGGAGGTGTGAAATCTTTACTTTCAGTTGATTTTAAAAGCCGGCTCCTTATTCTTCTCTGGGTGGGCACACCCAGGACACATAAATCAACATAAGGAGCTGTTAGGGATGAAAGCAAGGAGCAGCTGGGCTCCAGTGTCAGGGTAGCAAATTATGGAGGGGTGGTTTTTTGTATGCCCTGGTCCTTTACCAGCCTGTTATGTATTATGTCATGTGGATCTACATCTGAGTCCTGCCCTCTGCCCTGTGGATTGTGATGTGGGAGAACAAGGCAGCTGGAAATCTTTGGAGAGGGTGGGACAGGATGCTGTTGCCAGAGTTTGGCACAAGATGCTTCATCACCTACCTCCAGGTCTTGTGTGGCAGGGGTGAATCAGAAGGGAGGGAAAGCTACTCCTATCTAAATTGAGAGAAGCGTTAAGAAACCAGAAGACAAACTGCTTCTCATTAAAGCCTGCATGATTTATGGTGTATCATTTGCATACCAAACTTTCCGCAACAAAGCTAATTAGAGAGCTGAAAGAGCCTTTCCTCTAGAAACAAGGCTTTCTACTCTAATTGTTAAATAGCTGTCAGACTGGATGGTTTATTACTCCACTGAGAACCTCATCCTGACACCTGTGTCCCCATGTCATCCCCATGTCCACCCATAGGGATGTCTGGTACAAAAGATCCACCAACAGGCTCGGCAGCTTTGGGAGACAGATGTGAGGAATGGAGTGTCTTCTCAGCCACACATCACTACCCTGTTCACCACTGAATGCTACCAGCCTTTTTAGTGTGCTGGGAATGTGCCTTTCAAGAGGCAGTTTATTGTAAACACATGGTACCAGTTTAACAAGCTCTACAGACACGTGTAGCTCAAGTGATACTTGGGGTAGCCAGAAAGAAGCCACACTACTTCATCTCCTGATTGGTGCTTTGTTTGAGTCCTTTACTCAATGCAGCACTGAATGAGTGCTCTCCTCATTCACTCACTGGAATAATAAGGTGTTTGACCAGAAGGAAAATATGTTACTCAGGTTATTCCCATCATAGCTTCCAGGAGAACTAGTGGGAAGGCAGCAAGGATGCACATAAACCAGACAGGAAAAAAGAACATTTTTTGACCGAATCACTAAAACCCAAAATATTTTTACAATGCAGGAAGTTGTTAAATAGGTTTTTTTATGTTATAGGGCTTTCCAGGTAATGCCTGTTGTGCCTTGCAGAAGCAGCCAGCCATGGTTTGCATTTACTCACCCATGTCACCAGGCAAGCCCTGGGAGGTTCTCCAAAAACTGACCTGCCAAGACCCTGCAGGCATATGATGACTACTGGCTCATCAGGTAGAGGAGCCAAATCCAACATGGATGGAGATGATAAGAAGCTATTAACTCCCACAGAAACAAGAGCAAACATCTACAAAGGCAAAATGAAACATGTACTTGCCATATCGCTGAATTTGTAGAAAACCATTAGCATAGCAGCCTCCTGTTTTTATAAGGCAGCAAGAGTAGGGCAGGAAATTCTGTGGGAAACATAATTCAGTTTGCTGTTGTGCTCCCAATTCATTCATTTATCTCCTGATACTCTGCTGTTGTTTTGCAATTGCCAAAATAAGCTACTGTCTACCTAAAATCTCCACACAAATATATCCTTACTCATCTGAAATCACCAGTGGGGGAGCTAAAACTGCTCAGTTCCTATCAGAACTGCACAGTTCTTCAGGTCAACCTGCCTTGCCAGCAACCTCTTGGGACAGACAGGCTTTGGGATTTTAGGTCTCAGAGAAGTCAAAGGAAGAGCTGCTCTACCAAAAATCCATGTCCAAAGTAATCCTCAAGCCAAAAATCCGTGTCCAAAGTAACCCTCAAGTCTCTTGATGGCTCTGCTCAGGTACATGACTTATTTAATGATGGTGTCAGGGGATTAACTCTAAAAATCACAAATCTGTCAATCTTCTTTTTCAAGAACTCAGTCTAAAACCTCCACTTCTTTTCAGATTTGTGGAACCTTTGGAGTGTCTTTGCAAATGCTGTTTGTCCTTCCTCTAAAGAGGCACAAATGAGCTTCAGCATTTGGAAGGTTTGACATCCTTTATTAGAGAAAGAGGGACTTTTAACTCCCAGATAACTCTGTTTTCAGACCTTGTGTCCTTGCCTTGGAAGCCTGGAGTGAGATATACTTGTCATGCACAGAAAGCCACAAAATGCTGACTGGAAGGAGCAGCTTCAGAAAGGTTACTTGCTCCAGACTTGTAATTTCTGCATCCTTTCTGTTTAGAAGCCAAACTAAGGGGTGTTTATGCTTTGTTGTTTGGATTTTAGCACGTGTCAGTACTGGGAATTTAATCACATTTAGAGACATTCTTTTTTTTTAAAGCAGAGTGTGACTCACACACTTTCCCACTCAAATGATTTCAGTTTCAGTGCAAAATCCATTTTTGGAAGTCACATGTTTCCCTGGCTAAATATTGAGTCCAATCTGACTTCTTCATAATAAATCAAAACCACTTTTAATACTCTGAGCTTCCCTGTAGCCCAAGCTGCTGTGACACAAAAATTGATCTTGCCTGACTTGAACTGAAATTAGGCAACCAGTCAACTCATCCTCGTAACCCAGAAAGACTTGCAAACAGCATTTCATCTCCTTTGATTTGCACATTTGTCTTGAGATGGAAAGCTGTTTGGATGTGCTCATTTCTTCAAGATATCATGAAGGGAACATGGAGATCTTATACTGGGAACCCCTTTGGAGCTTGACATGACTCTTACTGCACCTGGAAGTTAACATGGGGGAGTTACCTTACTTCAAGTTCACATTTTCATTGCAGCTGACTTCCTTGCATTGACAAATCTTAATATTTAACTCTGAAATCCTGCTTAGACAAACTTATGTCTGAGATCAGATTTGTATCTCTAGTTGTGCATTCAGCAGCTCTCATTTCAGGTAACACCAGTGTTTTGTATTTATTGTATGTATTTTTATTTCAGACTGTTTGTCTTACACAGCAGTGGAAGTTTTATCGAAAAGGTGTTCTGGGAAGCAGAGATGCAAAATCATTGTCAGTAGCCAGGATTTTGGAAGCCCATGCCTACCTGGAGTGACAAAATCCCTCAATGTCAGCTACGCATGTGGTAAGAGCAAAGGCACCATCCTTTTCAAACCCTCATTCTGCTTGCAAAGCAAAACTATGACAAACACACACATCTGGACACTAAACCTTCCTAAATCTCCCCTTTTACATAGGAAGTTTGTGACACAAGAACCATCAAAATATGTGAACAATCCCATGGGCAGAGCTGCATCTGATGAAAACTTGGGCATTAAGGATTTTCTTCCTATATAAAATGCAATTGGCAATAAAATACAAAGCATGTATTTCAGTATTTTTAAGAAATACTATCAAAATTAGAGTCTGCTCTACAGTATTCACCTGCAACAGAGCTGGGAAAAAATAACTTGGCTTTGCCTGGCATCTGGATAGGTAAAGTAAAGCAGTCCAGCATAATTGAAGCACTGTGTACAAGCGCAGTCTTGAAACCTGATTCACGTGAGCACACCTACAGTTTCTCCCTGGCACAGGGGTGTCCTTTCTCATGGAAACAGAACTAAACATTCATGAAAATGAAAGGCTTGAGGTTATATATCACTTGAAGGACTACAGCATATTTCAGCTCATTCCTTAGACAAGAGGGAACGGTTTTCCATATTGTTTGCTATAGACTAATATATTTTCATAAGGGGAGAGCAGAATTCCCTAAAATCCTTCAATGGGAGAAGCTCCATGAGGACATACCAGAGTCATTTGGCTGCATGTTTAGTAAGTAGTGGTCAAAGGGCACGAGTTTTTGGGAACAGCAGTGCAGGACTGATGGCCAGATGACCATGTACCTCAAGATCAGAGGAAAATGATCCTTGGCTGCCTCCTTGCTGGCATGGGAGATTCTCAGTCTGCCTGTGAGTTGGTTGGGAGAGGCAGTGCAGTAACTCAGCTTCTTATTGTTGGAGAGAATTAAAGGAATTCTCTTTAATTAGCATGAGGATAATTACAACAAGTCATTCCTTCTTGAACGTCTGTGCTCCAGAAAAGCAGAGTAAGTTTGTTCACTCTGGAGTTATGAATTCTGTTACTTAGGGAAGTGTTTTTGCAAAACACATGGGTAATAAATAGTGTTCTAATGTGTTGCTGGCATATTTGGGAGAGCTTTTCTTCTGCCGAGTCCTACTGAACTGTGCAATCTGAACCATTAGCCAATGATTTGCAGATCTGATTATTTCACAGATCATCTAATGAACATGGGATGAGTTTGGGCATATTCCAAAATGACATTTTACATTCTTTCTCCTCACTAGAAGATGCCTGCTAACCTGACACTTCCCAAGATAATGCCAATAGGCTTTCCCCTGAAGTGACAGGAGCACAGCAGAGCAGACCATAGGCTGTGCCACACTTGAAAGTATTTCTACTATGAAATGAAAAAAAAAATCATAACGCCCCACCTCAGTGGTCAGCAGCTGTTTAGGCCTGGTGTGTCTGGCTGCAGTTTTATTTTTGCAGTTAATTTCTGACAGCAGAAGCATCACAGGAGCCAGAAGGTGCTGGTTTCTCACAGTCTCAGTGCCCTTAATGACCTGCTCAGCACCATCTACTGTCTGCACGGGATGGCATTCCTGGCTCTTGCTGAGACTGGGTTTCAGAGTCATGGAATGTGCTCTCCAGGGCTCCTGATGCCCTGTGGTGTATCCACACTCCCTGGATGCCAGAGTCTGCCTGTGGGCTGCCTTTGGTGACTGACTCCCACTTCACCTAACAAAGTGGTGCTGTCGCAAGCTGTAATACAGATGTCATTATCTTGATAAAAATTCCTAGTTCTAGAAACAGCTATTCCATTCAGTGATCTGGAGCAGCCTATATCCAAGTTAGTCCTTGTAATGAAAATGAGCAGTGCAAGCAGCCAGGAGCCTTTTTTGTTCATATTGTTTGGAATTAAACGTTCCCCTACAACAAATGTTTGAATAGGATAGGGGGAAAGGAGCAAGCAAAGTCCTGAGAAGTTCCCCCTGGGATGGGAGCAGAAGGAACATCAGCAGAGGTGAAAGAGTCCCAGGCCATGTGATGGGAGCTTCAGGTTTTGCATCGGCACTGGAATGGTGCATCCTCCCAAGTATGTTGTTCAAAACACAGGTACATTGTTCAGAACATCTAGAGTGCAGGCTGAAAACAATCCATCCTGCTCCGTGTCTGCCCCATGCACCAAGGAAAGCATTCTGCTGCTCAAAACCAGCAAAGAATTATGATGATGGATAAGCCAAAATAGAAATGAGCTCATTCTCCCCTATATCTGTTGGCCTTCCACTGCAAACCGGAGCTAAGAGTCTCAAAAATATTCCTTCACCAGGAAAGGAAACAGGTCTGACTTTGAGCCCTCACAGAAAGAAAAGTTCTCCTTAGAAAAAAAGTTTTCCAAATGAAAACCATGCTGTTGCAAATCTCAGCCTCCTCTGTGCCATTTAACTCTCTCAACACTATTTATTGGCAAATGTTTCTATGTGGGATAGAGGCAAGCTTTACACATAAAATTTCTTCTTTTCCCCCCCTTCCCTTCACATCAGTCTGAAAATCTGCCTTCACATAGTGCAGAAACAGGTGCCAAGATCTGGGTGTCTGAAGGGCCCATTCACCCATCAAAGAATATATGAACCCTAAATGTCTGCACAATGCACCTGCCTTTAGCTCTTTTAATTACTTTAAAAAGGCTGTGAACACTTATCAGGGGAATAAATTAATAAAATGAGAAGTATGCAGCCCACTGCCATCCAGCTCATCTATTCCCATCCTCCCCACCTTTTGTCCCAGATGCTTTGCAGAGGATGTCATGCAAGACTTTAAACATTTATCTGAGAATTACAGTGAATTATCGTCATCCAAACCCAGGATCTAGATGTAACTTAGCATCTGAGTGTAGTGCAGTTTATCCTGGATTTATAGGCCAATTTTGTCTCGTATCCATGGCTTGGCACAGCCCCTTGAGGGGTTGAAAACCAAGGGGGCAAGTGCCTCGGTTTTACACAGTAATTAAGGGAAGAGGGTTCCTAAAACTAACAGTACGCAATTTCTTTTGTCTTTGCAGTCCCTAAATTTATCCTCACGGCTGTCAACACCTTGGTGCCTGATAACAAGTCTTCACCCAAACAGAATGATGGTATGTACCATCACAGAAACAGGGTTTGCTGCTTCCCTTTGTCTTTGATTCAAACAGGCCGTTTTCCCACTGCAGACTTAGTCTGAGGGATGAGGTAGTGGAAACCCTGCTGAAACAGCTGCCTTAGAGGGCAGCAGGACAGGCTGGGAGTGGGATGTGAGCACAGCCCTGCAGTCACAGCAATGCTGTGAGACGAGTGACCTGCCCAGCCTGCCCACACCAGCATTAGTCAGAAAAGTGAGACTGCAGTTGTTTCACAGGGTGAAGAATCTTTTAAGTTACGCTAATACCTGATCCTCTTGAAGGCCACAAAGCTAGGGAGGTGGCTCATGTGTGCACTGTCCTTGGTAACAGGAGTGCAATGGCAGTGCTTGGGCTGGGAAGTCCACTGGAAGGCTGTGAAGCTTCAGGAACTAAAATTATTTCAGAAACCCCAATGGGAATAGGCCCAACTTGGTAATAGATTCTTTTAAATGAATTTACCATTTTCTAGATGTTCAATATTTGTTAATATTTTCAGTATTTGTTAATTATACTTTAACTCTTTATTTATCTAGTTACCAATCATTGTTTGGTCTAATGTTCTGCAAAGCTTCTTCAGCACAGCCTGAGCCTGCCTGTGTTCTGGGTAGACTTGTTGGCTGAAAAGTTATTGGGTGAATATCTGTGTAGTAGCTTCACTGAATTTATTTTACCTCCTCATGTCACAGGGGCTGACCTTGATCCAAAGGAATCGAGACTTCCAAAGAAAGATGGAACTATTGTTAGCTCTAACTACTTGGCTACATTTGCATACATCAGAGGTAGGAAAATGAGGCTGAGATTGTTTGGCACATTAGATGATGACATTTTGGGAAAAGGGAGGATCACCTCCGAAGGTCACAACTAGTAATCCTATGTTTATGGTAATGATATTATTACAATATAATCAATCTTGTGGATGGGGAAATGGTAGCATGACTGGTATTTATGGAATACTCCCCATCTTGAAGGATCCAAACTCTAATTTTAGAGACTGCAGTCAAGATACGATTTAATGAACAATGGGGACTGTCAGTTGTTCAGTAGTTTTAAAAACTGGCCCTGACCTGTGGGCAGCACTGAAGACATCCAAGTTTGAGAATGCTGCATTGTACCCATACAGGGATCATCAAGGAGCAGTGATGGTAAGGCCCTTTTTGGCAGGATGGCTGGGAAAAAAAAAAGGGCATGCAGAATTCTGGTAGCTGGTTGAGAACACCAGTAAGCTGCTCATAAAGAGATGGGATTGTGTTGTTATTTTGTAATGTTATTAACAGGCTGGGATTTTTGCCCAGCAAAAGAAGAGGCAGACATGGCAGTGAGTGCTTCCCTTCACCCCTGATGCCCCACCATTAATGGCTACAGAATGCTGCAGAAATGGCAGCTGGGGTTTGTACCTGGGCCTTGGCAGGGTTTGTAAAGTGTTTAAGCCCTGGCTTTCTGCCTGCAGATCACCCTGAAAGAGCTGCTCTGCTGTTTGTGTCCAGCATTTGTGTGGGGTTAATCCTCACACTGTGTGCCTTGGTGATCCGTGTGTTGTGCGCAACTGACATCCAGAAACTGCACAGGAAGGACGAGCAGTTGGTGCCAGAGAGTGCTCAAGTATACGAGAACAGTGAACAGGAGGAGGAGGAGGATTCCTCCCTTTTGGACACTCAGTACGAGATAGATGGACTTTACAGACCTTCTTACTCAGGTCGTAATTTGACAGAGGCAGCAGAACTGGCAGAAAGGATTGAGCGCAGGGAGCAGATCATACAAGAAATTTGGATGAACAGTGGTTTGGATATGATACCTCCTAGAAATATGAACACATTGTATATTAATGAACAATAAATGGCTTATTTTGGATGATGCCGTAGCCCTTTTTTTAAAAAAAAAAAAGAAATGTACCTTCTGTGGAGGAACATTTGTATAATTATTTGTAAAATAAGAAGAAATACATGTAATAAAAGGAGAGTTTCATACCCTTGGCTATCTATAAATCCTCCTGTGACAACACTTTCATATTTTATTTCATGTTACAGATTATTTTTCACTGTAATTTGGGATCAACTGCCACATGCAGGTTAAGGAATATTAAAAAAGGTGGGAAAAAAAAATCACATGGAGAAATACTTTTTGCATTAGGAGATGGCACTTGTAACCAGTTAGGTTATTGCAGCTCCTAAGTTACATCAAAACCTGCTCTACTGATGAGAAATACTGGTATTATTACAGACATATACAGGACAAAGCAAAACTAAAGACAAGTTCCTGAAGATTTTCTGCTGTTTCCTTAACTTGGTTTTTCCCTAATAAATCCCATTCCTCTGGCAACAGTGATCCTGATTACAGGGGGGTTAAGTTCTGCTTCCTGTCTTTAAAATGTCTCCAGTATTTTAGCTGCAGCCCACAGGGAATTTACTGAACAAAAGGAGGAAAAATGTCACTTCCTATTGGGAGTACTTCATGGGTTCATTGTACTTCCCTGCTCAGATGCTGCGCATCCAGGTAGAGCAAAGCAGTATGAAACACTTGGCAAGAAAAGAGTGACATGACTTGTCATTTCCTACTGATACAAAGTCAAATTAAGCCTGGGAAAACTTTAAAGGAAGAAGGGGATTTGCTTAGATGACTAAGGCACAATCCTGTGCTCAGCTGGAAAAATCTCATCAGCAATTAGCATCCTATCAGAGGAAGGAAGAGAGGCTGAGGAGAGGGACAGAGGGCTGAGGTCACTCAGAGCACAAGGAAACTGCAGGACAGGCAGGCACAGCCCACAGTTCTGGCTGCACTCCTCCTGGGACTGCTCTCCCCTTCCCCACAGAAAGTCATAGTAGCCTGTGGTATGAAAAGGTTTTGGTCTGGAGAACCCCGTGCCTTGGTCCTGAGGGTGGAAGAAGGTGGGTCTGCCTTTGGCTGGCCCTGTGGGGAGGTGTTGGACAGCCCTGGGCAGGAGCTGGCTCCTTCCTCCTGACTCATGGGGCAGGTGCTACCCTTTTCCCAGTCAGACAGAGACTGATCTATATCCCAACAATTACCCTTGTACTAGTGAAAAAAAAATTATCCTCTTCCTTTTTACTGACCCAGCTGGATTGATAGAGCAGGCTGGGCTCCACCACAGGAGGCACCACAGTAAATGATTCCTGTATACAGATTTCTGTCAACCAACAATGAAAACTAAACCAAAAGAATGAAAATTAAGCATTCCACAAGGATTTTTGTGTTATTTGTGTGTAAACAAAAAATACCTCCTTTAAACAATTGTTAAGAGGTTAACTCAATTTAAAAATAATAGTTGGGAATTAGCTATGTTGAAATTTGAACAAGCACACAAAAATCATTAACTCTCCCTGCATTAGCCTGGGAAAACTGATTTCTTGTAAAATAAATTACCTGCTACAGGACACACCATCTAACAGTAATGAAAGAATAAGAAGAAAGTATAAAGACCACTCCAAACAACACCAAAAATGCCAGTGCTATTTACTAGATTATTATCTATGAAGTGAATTAATATTTCTATATTCAAATTACAAGTTTCTAATAAAATACGAAACTTCGAGAAAATTGGTTCAGTTCTTTGTAAAGATAAATGCTGCTGGAGTTACAGAGACATGTCAACATTTATTGAACACCCAAGGCCACAGAACTGATAATTTCACTTTCTGTCTGAAGAACCTACTGCACACAATCCTCACTGCAAACAAGAGTATTGACCAAACAAGAAGGGGTTTGCAGAACTTCATCTTGGACCCCATTTGATGTCCTTTACACCATGAAATTGCCTTTTCAAAGCATGGTTGTCTGCCCACTCAGCATTTAGAAATGAGTCGTCATCATCCTCCTCCAGTTTCTGTGAACAGAATGGAGAGAAAGGCAGTGAGGGACACAGCCCAGGCTCCGTGTTGGAGCAGCACAGCTTCAGGGCACCAAAGAGACACTCACCTTCAGCAACTCCTGCTTTCTGTAGTAATACAGCATCATCTCTTTTTGCTCTTCGTGACTAATCACAGGCTCACGCCCCGGAGCTCCTTGTCCTTTCTGGAAGGGAAACAGTAAATGTTACTGCTAGTGGCATTTGTGATAAAAAGTAGAAGCTGCTACACAAAAATAGCAAAAACCTTCCTTCAGACAACAGGATTTCTCAAATTTAGTAAGGTTCCTCAGGACAGGAAAACAAATGTTGAGAAACTGCTGCTTGCATTCATAGAATCACAGAATGGTCTGAGTTGGAAGGGGCCTTGAAGATCATGTAATTCCAACTCTCTGCCATGTGCAGGGACACCTTCCACTAGACCAGGTTGCTCCAAGTCCTGTCCAACCTCGCCTTGGACACTTCCAGGACGGGGCAGCTAGAGCTCTGGACAATCTGTGCCAGGGCCTCACCACCCTCACAGGGAAGCGAGGATTATTTTTATTTCTCAAGATCTGAATCATGCTGTCAATTTTATGGACATCAGTGGAAGATGCAAACAGGACTGAGTCTACTTTTACTTAAACTTCCACTCTAGAAGACTTAATAAACGTGTATTAAGGTCATTCTAGATATCTCAGGATACACCCAACCATCTTTAACTCCCCTGCTAATACAAACTGAGCATGGCATAGTACTTAGTAAAGCAGGGAAGGAAGGGAATTGCAAAACACTGCAAATAAAGGAAAAGAAATAAATGGAAGAAACAATGCACAGAGCAGAAAACAGCTGCTGAAAGCTACAGTCAGCAACAGCAAACAGCAGCTTGCATGGAGATGGCTGATGATTTCTAGAACAAAAAGAGTCTGAGGTGGTTTAGGCAGAGAGAAACACCCTTGTGCTACGTCACATCATCTGAACAGGTCCATCAACCAAATAAACAGGCAACTTCCCTGGGAGTCTACACTGCAGTGGCCATTAAGCTGCCACACTGTTTTTCAATCATCCTGAGAGGAAAGAGAAATAAATTCTGGTCTTCTAGATGACAGACACATAAATCACCTGACATATCTGCAAGGGATGCACTGCAGACACCTGCAGGTGACAAGATTTGCCATAAAACTTTTCAATTTGTATTTCATCTATTTTTAAATACCTCTTTGTTGTACTTCACAAAAGTATGAGGCAAGTATGGTATGGAGCAAGTAACAGTAGTTACAGTATGTAAGTGACAGGCAAAGGAATTACTAAAGAAAAATCTTGAATATAATAAATTCAAACCTTAAAATAGATATGCAGTTTTAAGACACTCAAGCCGAGACTAATACAAAGCATTTTATATGCCTATGGACAGTTCTCTTCCACAAAGAACAGACAGCCAAAGGTGAAGAACTTGTAGAGACATCTCTCAGCAACACTCACTTTCTGGATCTTGACAATGATGGTTGTTTTCTCATTTTTCCCTATGTAGTCAGACAGCAACTTTGTTTCTTGCAACTCCTTTCCTGCCCACCATAACTGTGCTTCTGATTCTTTTATAACTTCAAGTCCAGCCTGTGATATACAAATAAGGTGAAGTGTTGGGGGTGTTGTTTCTTGCTCTATTTGTTCCTTGCTTTTTTTTCCAAATCTACTTCTGCTACATCTTTCACCTCATACTCATCTATGGCATTCATTCATATTCCATTCAGCCTTGATCTCATGTGAACACTTTGGGCAATAAACTCTCCATACTGGAGGTGACAAGCTATTTAAAATGAGACCCAGACTTACCTGAATGTTGTATGCAACATTTGTAATAAACTCCATTAATTTTATTTCTAGTTAAGCTATTGGTGTGTTTTTACATAAACTGAGACAAAAATATTAAACAAAATTTGTCATGCAAGTAAAAACAACTTTCACTGATAAGAGGGAGAACAGCATAGCACATGTTTAACCCAGGGACTACATAGAACAGGAATACATTACTGCATACATGAGTTCCTGACAAGTCTTCTTTATCTTCTAACTCCATCCTAACTGGATCATGTGGAGGCAATCCCATGGGATACACAATCATCACAGCCCCTCGGAGCTGCTCCAATGCATCTTTCACCATCTCCATATTAACACACATGTTGGCCTGAACTTGTTTCTGAAATACAGACAGGGATCACTGGCAATTTAAGTAAACCTGCAGGAAGACTTTGCTTCAGAGTCAGTTCAGAGTTTCAGAGGTGGGATATCTGAGCAGAGCTAACAGGCTGTAGGCTGTAAAAAGATACCAGGAGTGCAAATTTCCTCACTGGAATACTGACTTCGGAGTACATCACTTCCCTTTAGCCCCTCTGTTTAGCCTGCTTACATGGGGTGGGAGAGGAAACAAAAATAGGAGATTTCTACTACATTCTTAAGGAGGCACTTGGCATCAACTGCCTGTGGGACACATGACTCAAGCCAGGACATGTATGACCACAGACACTGGACAGGGAGGCTTTGGTTCCAAGTGCTTATGATTCATGAATGTGATTCAAAGCAGCAGAATTCAAGTAGGAGATAAAGAAGGGGCCTAAGGGAAAAAAAATGGAGCACATGTGAGCAGAAGCACAAAGCTCAGCGTATTCACAGCTCCTGTAGGGACCTGTACGATCAAACACTTGAGATCATTCCAAACCCCAGCACAAAGGAAAAAGAAGAAACATAACACATTTGGAAGAGAAGAAAAAACGTTTTTCCCAATGGATTCAATGGTTTCAGTATTTTAAATAATAAGGTAAGAGAATGTTGCCTCCTTGTGGACACTTTTAACCTGGTTAACTAGCCAATGCAACTTAAAATACACAGGCACATTTCATCATTTTTTATCATTATAAAGTGATGACATTCACAAACCACTTCTCAAACTGTCTTTAATTTCATTCAACAAAGAAATCTTGTATTACTTAATTTGTGTTTCAAAGTCATACAAATGCTGACACACTACACAGAACATCTACAGATTTGACAAAGTGAAGTTGAATACTTGAGAGCACTGTCCCACGAGGGCCTACCCTCACACTTGTCTTTGAACACACTCACTGGCATTAAGCATGAGTCCAAGTGCTTGTCAAACCAAGGCCTAATCCCTGCCCCATCCCTGGAATTGTCCCGGGCCAGGCTGGATGGGGTTTGGAGCAATCTGGTCTGGTGGAAGGTGTGCCTGCCTGTTGCAGAGTAGTTGGAACTCCATGATCTTTAAGGTCCCTTCCAACCCAAACCATTCTGTGATAATCTAAGAGATTAGAACCCATTTTTCAATTAAGTATACATAAAACTCAAAAGGCTATGTTGACTCCATGAAGAACACAGAACCCAGTTAATTTTTCACCAGAAAGCATGACAAGCATTTGCCCCAAGAACACATCAATACCAAATTGTGTGGGTAACATTAATCATTCCACGTGGGCTTGGTTGCCAGCATTTCACTTGGAGTTTAGGATCTGATTCCTTAACCTGTTGAACCCACTTGCCAAAAGCTATGAAGGAAATCATTAACAGAGATGTCAGTTTTGTATTAGACTATTCATATCACTACATGGTATTTCTCAAGAACTGGCAGCCCTTGCACTCGAAGTCTGGTTTTATTTAAGCTGCCCAACTCCACAGCACTTATTAAGAAAGCATCACACATTGCTTGAGGAAATTTACCTTAGAGATTAGTGCCTTGGCTTCCTCTATTGTCTTCTTTATAACCTGCTGCATTTTTTCATTTGGAGCTAAAAACAAGAGACACATATTTGGTCTACACTTACTGTAAAAAACACAAGCACATAACCTGTCCAGAATCCAGTGAGCAAATCACAAAGCAGGAGAGACACTCCTAAGTTGCAGCCTATTTACAAGTTGGATTGTTCATTCCCATATTTCCTACTGACGTGCAAGACAAAAGAGGGACAGCCAGCTTACTTTCCCCCAGAGACATGTGACTGGTATTTACCCCATCCCTGGAAGTGTTCAAGGGCAGGTTGGATGGGGCTTGGAGCAACCTGGTCTAGTGGAAGGTCCCATGGCAGAGGGTGGAACTGGATGAGCTTTAAGGTCTCTTCTAACCCAAATCATTGTGATTTCATAATTTTGTGACTTAGAACTTCATTTGGGACAAAGGTACTGAGTAGAAAGCAACAACTATAATCCTATACCCTCCACAACATAAAACAAGGCTCTTTCCCTGCTGGACTACTGGGGGACTGTACTGGCAGATGTGCTTCTACTGGGCACAACAGCTCACAGTGTTCTGACTATTTTTCTAACAGCAAAGGTAGGTTTGCAAATACACTGTTCTCTTGATATCACATAATACTTACCTATTTTAATTGCTAGAAAAAGCCTGTCCTCAAATACAAAAATTCAATTAAAGCATGCTTATTCTCAGCTTATTTCCCAGTTAAGTGCTTCATGGTATTTGGTTAGGCTCACATATTCACTGTACAATACTCTAACTTTGTCAACATCACAAAGCTGTCCTCTCACTAACAAACATACTCTTTGAGTCTGAGTCCCAGGCAATGAGAAAAAAGGAGAAATATTAGAAAAACAACTTGATAATGTATCTGTAATGTAAATATCTGGAGAAAACCAGTTCTCAAGGATACAGACGGGGAGAGTAAATTACAATGGACAGTCCAACTTGCTCCTGGTGATTGTTTATGTGCTGAAGAAGATATGCTGCTCTTTACGCTTTTAAATCAGCATTACCTCAGGCCATAACCCAAGACAGAATGCCAGTGTATGTAACTGATAGTTTGACTATTCAGGTCCATGAATTAGGGGTTTGTTGTTCCCTGTTACAGATTGTCTGTGTCTGCAGGGAAAGAAACAAACCTTTACATTTCACTTACCGTGCCCATTTCTCCGACCCATTTCATCCTTCCTGAAGACGCTCCCACCGCTTGGGACACACTTCTCTGTCCACTCATCCTTTAACTTCAGCTCTCCAATTTGCTCATCTGTTAGTCCTTGCATATTGTAAGGCAAGGAAATACCATGCTCTGCGAGCTCCTCCATCTCTTTAGAGTGTTCAGAGAACAAGATTAAAAATCTTTGTTATTAGAGACCATTTGCAAAAGCCTTTCACATGATGTGTGTGCAGGCAAACTTTAACCCTGGCCTTCAAACAGCTAAGTACAGGGAATAAGTAATAAGGGATATAAATTCACATAGATAGATACAGACACTGTAGTTATGTTTAAGTTCATAGATTTCACATACATATTACACAATGTAACAAATATACTTGCAGCAATTCAAGCCTCAGTGGTACTCGCTGGCCATACTCCTTTTCTTTTTGGCATTTCCCTCATCAGCTTTAGATGATCTTTTAAATTTCAGAGCAGGCTCAGTATGGCCTCAGACACCCCTGAAAACCCAGAGGTTGGAGCACAGCAGGTGAGGGTGGGCTGAACTCCCCAGGTCAGGCTCACCTGAGGGCAATCTGTTCTGGCAGCCCCACAGCAGGGCAAGAAATGTTTTTTAAACCTACCTCAGAACTGAACTCTGCACCAATTCAGACACATCAGTGACATGGCAATGGATGCCTTGCACCAAGCACATGGTAGGGAACAATCTCACTCATTCGTGTGTAAGGGGATACTGCTGGTCACAAAGGACCCCTTCCCAATGCCAAAATGGGGACTTTGTCTTGTCAGTCTGTGCCCTTATCCAAAGAGCAATGGTTTTAAGTGGAAGGGAGTAGATTTAGATGAGACATGAGGAAGAAATTCTTCCTTTCGAGGGTGATGAGGCCCGGGCATACGTTACCTAGAGAAGCTGTGGCTGCCCCATCCCCAGAAATGCCCAAGGCCACGCTGGATGGGGCTTGGGACAACCCAGTCTAGCGGGAGGTGTCCCTCCCCATGGTAGGGGGATGGAACTGGATGTTACAGTCCCTTCCAGCCTCTGGTTTAAGCAGCCACTACAGGCTCTGGCAGGGGGTGTTTTCAGACCTGTGCAGTGCCCGCGTTAAAACCGCAAACCCGGGAATTTACACGGTTTCGGTGAGCGATCCCCGCCCTGATAGAAGCGGAGAAGGCGCGTTCCCGCTGCCCAGCCGGTGCCCGGGAGCCGCTCCGGGCGGTACCTGAGCACAGGCGCTGCACCTTCAGCCGCCCGTTGTGGATGCGGGCGACGAGTGGCGCCAGCTCGGCCAGGCGGACGCTGCCCGGCGCCTCCAGCAGGAATTGGCTCTCGCCGCCGCGTTTCACATGCAGCCGCACCATGGCCGGGACCAGCGGAACTCCTCAGCAACGGAGCCGCGTCCCTGGATATCTGCAAAGGCGAGCGAGCGCGGGGAAACGGCCGCGCCCCGCAACGCACTGAGGGGCACGACAGGGCCGCTGTTGTGGCCGCCCCCGCTGTCACCGGGACCGTCAGGGTCCACGGAGATCCTCAGGATCCTCCGCAGCTGCCTCACCGGTGCCCCTGCCGGGTCCGCTTCCGCTTCCGCTTCCGGCAGAACCGTGCCGCCACCAGGGCTCCTTAAAGGACTCGCGCACCCCGCGGGGCACGGGGAGGGAACGAGCAGCGGATCAAGGGGCAGGAACGTTTATTTCATGGGTATCCGGGTGTCCCCGGGAAGGAGGATACAGCAACGGACAGGTGTGAGGGAGCACCGGGAACAGAGCCCAGGGGCTTGTGGGCAACGGGTCACATTTCAATCCTTTGTGTTGTCAGAGCTTATGCTGTTAGTCATCGCTCCCATATATTAACACACGTCACGGCGTTACTACAGCTTAGCAATGTGTAATTTTATACACACTCTGGAATTCCGGAGCATTCCCGGTGATTCCTGCAGGCTCTGCTGTCAGTCCCACAGCCCTGTGAAGTTCAGAAGTGCCTACGCGAGGTACAGTTCAGACAGTAGTTTTTAATCACTGCAGTTACTCGACAACACATTCATCATTGTGACTCCCAATAGCAAAAAGCTTCCCCCCGGGTAATATAGGAATATACCAAAACACCGATCACACAGATGTTTATACCAACAGCATAAAACAAAGTAACTCGCACACCCAAGCACAAGCCACAAGCAGGACTACTGCTGTTCCAAATGCACAAGCTGGGGGACCTGAATGAGAAAAAGCGCCATATAGAACTATCACTCCTCTACACAGCTGCAGCTCGTGGTTAACCAGGGACTACTCAAAGGGGCAGTGGATTATTTTATAGATCATATCTTGATCGCACTAGAGAATTTAAAAACCACAGTACCCTGGAGGATTTTGCTACTCTAATACAACTTAGTGTGGTGTTTTACTCCCTGGCTGGCAGATTATATTGTCTGCAACTGGTAAAGAAAGAGTACTTTGTATCTCAAAACCCAAGGGTCATTTGTTTCCAGAGGTTGAGGGAAAACTTCTGTCAGCTGTTTCTAATTTCTGGAAAAAAGAATAGTTAAAATAGTAATCAATAAATAGATGATATGGTATGGAACAATTATTCTGAATTAGTGCTAGTGAGTGTATGTCACAATAGTATTTAATAGCTGAAATGTACTGACACGGAAGATTAATTGAATATATTAATATGCAAAGTTTTGTTTGTATTTTGAAAGTAAACTACTTTTGTTGTGCCTCAAATTCAAATATAAGCCTCTGTTATAAATTAAAACAACTTCTAAACAATACTTGTCAACATTCAAATCTCAAAAAACTTTCGCAGCTCTTTGGTAAATACTTAGCAATACAGTTAACAAAACAGTCAAAAGGGAGGGGAAAGACTACCAGCAGGAAGCCTCTTCGGGAAATTCCATGAGGGGGAAGAGAAATAAGAGAGCTCCCTAAGCAAAATCTATGCCCAGAATTGGTAGATTTTAATGAGCTCATCCTTCTTCTCTTTATCTGCCTATTCAAATTTTATTACATTGGGATTTTAATAAATGTCAGACAATTTTTTGTGCTCTACCATATATACACATTCAAAATTTATACACAAACAACAGTGGCTATTTATGAGTAGAGTTAAGTTTCAGTGCATTTAACAATTAATTATTGCACATAGAATAATCTCAAATACCCAATTACTCTACTGGATACATGTAGCAACAAATACAACCCATTGTACCTTTGAACAACTATCTTTCTGTAAAATCATGAGCTGGTGACACCTGTGGAACCGAGGAGGGGAAGGGATTTGCAGGGGACCTGTTGCTGTTTGCTCTGGATGGTACAGGGGCTGCAGGGGGTCTCCTTGCTGGCATTGTACAGAAGCAATCAGTAGAGCTTTTATTCCAGTCATCACTAACGTTAAAGTCTGAACCAAGGAAAGTCTTTTGTTCAGTGCCCAGCAAACTTGGAGAACCAGCTGACTTCCTGGAGCCGAGTTGCTGAAAATCTGGGACACTTGTAGATGGCTTTAGCTTCACACTGAAGTTCTCGTCCTCGTCAAACATCACCCACCCCTTGGGCTGCACATTTTCTGCCTTGAGAGATTTACTTCGCGAGCAAAACATGTTTTCAGCTGCATCCACGGGCTTGGCTGTGTTACAGCTAGGGGAGGGCAGGGACGGGAAAGAATGGGAAACTGCAGGTCCTTTCCATACCTGTGAGGTCATTCTGGACCCTCGTGTTTCCACCCTAAATGGGTTCCCAGCACTAGGAATCCTCTCAATGAATGGATTTGTGCAGTTCAGCACAGTAATAAATGGATTTGGAGAGATGTGCTTATGTTCCTGGGATGACTGGAAGGCTGGAATAGGAGGCATTGCTGGCATGCAGTTTACATTATTCAAATTATCAGAGTTTTTTTGTGTTGCTGAAGGCAAAGGTGTCAACGCCTTCTGGTTTACAACCGCAGCAGGTAATGTTTGGACACATGTCTGCATCTGGGACATGAGTAGCTGGAATGACAGGTCTTCAAAAGGGTCAATGCTGAGCTGAGGGTTGGTGCTGTACAGCCAGCTGGGTTTCAGCTGCAAAGCAAACAATGTGGTGAATAATCTCCATGACTGGTTCCACATTATTCCTGACCCTCTGACCCTCCCCCCGCTTTCTCACTCTTCCAGCTGAAACTTCAACACAATTTGGTTGTAACTACAATGGAAACAACAACAACCCTGAACCCCTCCTCTGAAAAAAGCCTACTGAGTTACTGAGTTGTTAAACATCATGACTCCCCCATTTGCTGGTCAATGCAGCTGCAATCCACTTCCTACAGGTCAGAATCCCAGTGAAAGGCACCAAGTGAACATTGGATAAGAAAATCTCTGGGAAATGCTACTGTAATAACACAGCACAACTATGAAATAAAGAGCTCCAGGATGCATGGTTTGTCACACTGATGTTACAAGCAGTATTTAAGGATCACAATGGAAGGAAACATTAGTGTCATTAGTATGTGCATATCAGACATTTCTATGTAGACACAGGCATCCTTAGGCATTCCAGTGCTTCCTGGCATGGGAAGGGACAATCACTGGTTTCATATTTTAAAATGGCAAGTTATCCTTGTTTAGAATAATACCAAATGGAGGAGATGAGGTTTTCTCCACAGAGCTTCCAAGCTTTTAAAACCAAAAATATTCCTGTTTTTATACATTTCTTCAAACAACAATGCAACTTTTTTACCTTGCAAGAGCTGTCCAAAAAGGGAGCACCTACTTTTTCAGTCAGCACACTGACAGAATAGAGTTTGGAGCTTCCCTTTATTTAATGAATTAAGATGAAGTTAAAACAGCTCCTGAGAATTCAAAGTTCACAGAGAAGTTTGTCATTTTAACATATCACCTTAATATACCCAAACAGTTTGGGTATTTAGCTTGAAAATTCTGTTAACTGCTGTTTTGTTGAACTAGTATGTGAGCTAAAACTATCAGATGAAATACAGTATTACTACAGCCTAATCTCCTCTATCCATCTTAGGTTCACTGCATTCCTTATGCATAGTTTGAAGTGTGTCTCCACACATCCACTACTTAGGCAGCTCCACAAAATTAGTCTCCAGGCTTTAGAGACGCTAGGGAATAATAAGAATATGGCAAGTTTTCCCCAGTGTATGAAACATAACAATTAATTTTTAAAAAAATTCAGTTGGATCTTGAATTTGGTGTATATAATCAGTGTTTTGTAGAATAACATTAAAACAAAGGCATTGAATAACTGAGGGGAAAATGTGAAAAACTGAACTGCAGAAAGGATAGAAATCAAATGTAGCTTGGCACCAGCTGGTTAAGTCCTGTGGTCATTAAAAGTACAAGATCCCAAGAAAACTACAAATCCCAGTTGCCCCTTATTGTAAATAAAATTTACTCTGAATAATTCTGGAATGAAATGCTTTTAAAATAGTAACAAACTGTTTATTTTACTTTGGGTAGTAGTAAGTTTTTTGAAAAATGTGAAACATGGGGTTTATTTTGAAAAAGAATTGCATTTAAGAGAATATTTAATGCCAACACTGATCTTTGTTTCCCCAAATAGACTGAGACCAGGAGACTCAGCAGTGACTAAGCAACATAGGTTTCATAAAAGATGATGAAGCAAAATATTTGCTCTGGCACTGATAAATGCAGGCTCATTTTTAAATGCATTATGAAAAGGAAAAGCAAACTATGGTATGACAGTCAATCTATGAATGCAGACTGGTGTTTTTAAATGTGGATGGGACTGCAGATGTATGAAAACAAGATTCATACATCTTTTCTGCTTGAGTAGATGGAGACCACATACAAGATTGGTAAATAGTCAGATACCTGTTACCCTGATGGTTGCTCCTGCTTGTGAAAGAGAAACAGACATCAAAGGAGAAAGTTAGGAAGAAAATCCAAGTAACAAAGCAACCTCTCATGTTAAAAATACTTCCACAAATTTTCACAAAGCCATTTTTTGAGCTATGAATCACAAGTATTTATTATACACTGGACAAAACTCTGAATTTTGGTTGTGTTCTACTGTAAGATTGACCATTAAGAATCAAAAACCCAACTCAAGCCCATTCTAATGTTATTTCCATACAGATACTCACTTGCAGCTGATTGAGCTACTTTTTGGAGATGGATTATAAGAATTTGAGCACTGATGGTCTAATTCTAGCTATCTGTTAACATGAAAAGCCTCATAGCTCTCATTCTGGGAACTGTGTTGGTACAACCACTCACCTACAGTAATAGTTTTTCAAGCTGAAAAAACATAAGACTTCTCATTCTACTGAAAACTAAAATCTCCTTACTTTACAATAAATAACATCTGTTTACAATAATTAACTCTCTCTTTTAATATATTGCTTGGTAATCTATAGAGTTCTGAATATTCAGACTGTATACAAGCACTTGTTTTTATAAGGAGAGATTTAGGTTCTTCAATGTCACAATCGAGATTTTCATAGATTTGCTTAGAATCCACTCCCTCTCAAAAGACTTTGTATTTATTTAACGAACTTTCCTCAGAAAACTCCGTATTTTTTGGACTAAGTTTCCAAAATGAAACACAGTTAACAGGCAGAGAGATAGAGAGGTTCAGCAGAAAGAAAGGGAAAACATTTGAAGTTTTTTCAATTTGAATGCAAAATCAACTCACTGAGGATTGAATTTAGCTGCTTCACTGTGGTACACAAGAGGCATTGCTGTAGCAAATGAGGGCTTAAGTTGTAGGCATAAGGAAAAATCTGAGCAGTACTGAAAACCTGATTCTGCATTTTTAAGCAGTGGAAGAAACTATGGCTTTCGACAGAAAAAGTTGGTGTTTTTTATAATAGCATTTTAAATGGTCCTACAGAACAGAATGTTAATGTTACTGTATGAAACTGTCACATTATTTTGATATGTTTCTGTATTTTAACTGACACTGGGGAATGGGGAGGGATCTATTTCTGTGAAGTGTTTATTAGCATTGTCTTTCTCCAATGAATGATCATCAACATAAAGCACCACATCATGCAATGACTATTAAAACCTTACTAATCTTACTTGCTACTTGTCATGCAGGTGTCAGTATAAAATTAAATTTCTTAGCTGGAGTGTTTTTCCACACAAAGTTGCCTAATGACAACATAATTGTAAGAACAAGCTGTCCATAAGTTGTAAGATTGTCATAAGAAATCCTAAGTTAATTTTTTAGTATTTAAGATGTTAGTTATTTACAGACAACATGTAAGCACTTATTACCCTACTAGAATCTGACCACCTTTGAATCCACTCTTTTGACCTTTATTTTGGTTTGTGTGCTTGCTTTAGGAGTTCCTCACAAGTCTGCAGGATTCAGTACAAGCTGTGCTAATTTACCTAACAACAACAAAAATAAGAAGTATTTCTAAGGTGTTTTTACTTACTTGCTGCTGGGATGGAGCAGGTTCAGAAGGCAAACTGTGAGAGGATCGGCTACGAGGAGGTGGCTGTGGGGGTTCCAGGCTTTGTGGGACACTTGCCTGAGATGGATGTGATGCCACAGGAATCAGGGGCTCCTGCATCCTTAGCACAGGAGTGCTGGGTGGAGCAGGGCCAGCAGCCTGAGGCTTTAGTGGTTCAGGAAGCAACGGTGAGCCTAAAAGAATATTTGGAGTGATTTTCATCATCAGGAATTGTAACAGAAGTCCTAAGGATGGCATGATGAGGATATGTGGCTGTGGAAGCACCACAGAGAACTGCAGAGGAAGGTGCTGGAAGAATAAGCAGGTGTTCATGGCAACAAGATTGGAAACCATCAAAAGCTCAGCAGACCTCCATTAAAAATTATTTAGTTTAAACTGAAAGAGCAAGTCTAGATTGGGTATTGAGAGGAAATTCTTCCCTGTGAGGGTGGGGAGGCCCTGGCACAGGTTGCCCAGAGAAGCTGTGGCTGCCCCATCTCTGGAAATGTTCAAGGCCAGGTTGGACAGGGCTTGGAGCAATCTCTTCTAGTGGAAGGTGTCCCTGCCTACGGCAGGGGGACAGAACTTGATGATTTTTAAGGTTCCTTCCAACGTAAACCATTCTGTAATTCTATATAAAACAGAGAACTAGAAGCCATGTCATTCCTAAGTGCACTTCAGTAGTATTGAAAAAATATTTTGGAGTCACTATTATAAAACGTGTATTTTGACATTAATAAAGGGGTTTTGTAACTGAGTTTAGGAAGTGGCCTGGGGAGTCAAACATAATTTCTATTCCAGATCTTATGATTACAGAACTAGCAATACAGAGAATGCCCAGTGATCAACATGATGAGACACATCAGCATGCTCAGATCAAAGTATTGTAATCTGTTCACAGCCTCTCCTCATACCAGGCAATCTATGAATCAAGATCTCATGTGATATTGAGACTGTTATCTCATGAGGGTTTACAGTATGTGTGGATGATTAACAGAAACTGTCATGAGTTACTACATTCAACAATCCTAATTTCTAGTGAAGAGTGGAAACATCTATTGGAAAACACAGCATTCAAACCAGAGACTGTATCTCTTGACTGAATAGTGATGCTTATATTTAACTTATAAAAGAAACTTACCCCGTGGTAGTTCAGCTGGTTTGGTCTGAGTTTCAGGTCTTCCCCCTGAGGGACGGACATGGCTTTGTGCGGCACTGATAACTCCAGCTCGAGGAGGAACAGTCTGACATGTTAATGGGTAAAAGAAAGTATTTTAGCTCTACTTTGGATACGTAATCATCTACTGCTAAATGATTTTTCACAGGACTCCGTGAAAAATAAATTATTTGATAACAGCTGCTGAAATAGTGTTTTATGCACACGTAGAAGCAAAGAATATATTTTCAAAACATGATGAGGTTTCAATTTAAAGCAAATTTTACAACAGTTTTCAACTTCATGTAAATATTTATATGCATAACAATACCAGAAGCATATTGAAAGCTGGATACAAGGCACTGGAATAAAAACGTCAGAGTTCAAGGGAAGAAAAGAGGCAAGCACCTTAGGAGATGTTTTTTCAGACCTTCTGTTACATTTGTTTGTTTTGTTGGGGTTTAGGAGGTTTTTTGGTTGTTTGTTTTGCTTGTGGATTTTTTTCTGTCTTGATAACAGCAACAAAAATTCTTGTACTTATGCCAGTTCCAAGACACTGGTGAAGTCTCTTCTGTACATCATATTTTCTTATTGATTTCTTTTGCTTTAGAAATGGCAAATCTTGTTCTGGCTCCAGATTACAAGAGGGAAAAAAAATTTTAAAAAAGCACACAAGGATAAATGAATACATTATTTCCTGTGTATATTAAGTTTTCTTTATCCAAATTTTAGAAGAGGCTATTTTACATTTCTGGGAAAATAATAAAAAAGAGTCAAATTCATGAATCCATCTCTGAGAAAAATGAATCAGCAAAACATTATTTCAATGGAGAGTTTCAACAGTAGTTTGCAGTAGTTGCAATACTGGAATATGCTGCAAGTTTAGAGAATTATCAGCAAACAATCCCATTTCTTTGTAAATTTTTTAATAATAAGCCTAACATAAAGGCTCCTTGCTGCTGTTAAAAAAAATAAGATGTGTTTTCCATCTCTTGATTTCTTGCTTGAAGTGAAGCATTTGACCACCCATAAATCCTTATTCCCTTCCTTCTGTTCACTTCTACAAATAAGGGAATGAAATGCAGAACTAATATTTGTTCAAATAATTGAATGTTTCCTTTTACATGAAGATCTTTATCAAAATTAATATTTAAAACAATGTACAAAATCCCATAACATCAAATAATCACAATGGATCAACTGCCTGAGCAATCCATTAATGGCTGCAAGGAATTAACTGCTGTCAGGATTTACATTTCAGTATAGAAGATAATACATTTTATCATACCAAATCAGCAAAGACATACAACACAAAGAGTAACTTTGCNAGGCGAATTATAGTAAGACAGGATACCTACCGGTCTGGTTGTGCCTGCTGAAGGTGGAGGCTGACTACGAACTGCAACAGATATCAGAGATTGCTGACTTAAAACAAATTTCAAAACCAACTTCTCTATGTATTACGATTAGTACAAAGCATGTAACTATTACCTAAGTTATCATTTCTTTGTGTTCCAGGACTTTTTTGTGCTTTGAAGCATGGAAAAAAATTATCTGTGTTAGATAAGCCACAAATGGGTATTAGATGGCAATGTTACATTACCACTAATGAGAGCAGAGACATCTGTGTTTTTTTAAAAAGTTGTCACATATCACAGACTATTCATCAGCTGTCTCTCTAACAGAATCCTATCCCATGGCACACATGGAATAATTTGACTCTTTTAATTACAAATTAAGTCAAATTACCTCCTGTTTGTTGTAAGCTAAAGATGCCCATTTGTACAGGTGCTCCATGTTCTCAGTTGTGCTAGAAGTTGTTATGTGGTATATTCTGCAGATGTTCTAACAGCAGTCTTTAAAATAAAAAGAGCTGATATAACATAGTTCCTGGCCCTACACTCTGTGTTTGTGGGATAAATTTCTCAGGGCACCAGCCTCACTGTGGCCATGCTGATGCTAATGACAACCTTGTCATTAAAATGCAATGTTCAAGTTGTGAAGTGGGAGAGATGAAAAAATTACTTTTAGCTCAGACAAGTAAACAATTTCTAACAGGCACAGAGGTTTGGGATACTGGCTTGTGTTTCTGTGGCTTATTTCCCAGGAAGGCAAAACCACCATGTCAGTGATATTAAGTGGAAGGAACACTCTAGTGCATAATACAGTTCATCAAATCAGCCTCTGGTTGTCAGATAACCTCAGAACCATGGGAATGGGTTTCTGGGCACAGCTCTCAGTGATCCAACTCCCATCCTGAGCAACCTGGTGCCAGTGTACCCTCCTTGGATCAGGACAATGGAGTGGATAACCACCAAATTGTCCCTTCCAACCTTGACTATTCTATGCATAAGGTGATTTTGCCAATTTAGAAAAATAAACCAGCAAGGTGGCCAAAGTTTGTTGTAGAATACAGGAGGACATCCTGACTGTAACTGAAGTAGGACTTGTATTGCCATACCTATATTTGTTGCAAAGAACACATTCCTAAGTGGATGCGAAGAAACCCAAACCCCTGACTGTGCCGGCATGGCTACAGCAGGACCCATCAAGCACTCCAATTGGAATGTGCAAGAGAAATGCACACACAGTTAGCTATCACCATGCTCTTCAGAAAGAGACAAAATATTAAATTATAGACTAAATTTTTTAAAAGGAAGTTTCCCCAAAATGTATGAACATATGTAGTTCTTTATGAAAAATCAGACTCCCTAGATTCCAGATTTAGTTACAGGTATAGCAGTTACTCTGGTTACCAGTCAGCACCATCCTCCTCTGAGAGTCAGCCTGAAAAGCATTCTTGATTAGGGCACTTTTAAGTTTTCACTTTGTTTTTCATATATGCCTTCTATAACAATTCCCCTCATCACTGAAAACCAGGAAGTAACTTGGCTGTCTGAAAACTATGTTAAATAAAAGAAAGATCCCATGTGATAAGTACTTTCATGAAACTACCTTTAATATCACAAGGGCAATAGTATTACTCAGGGATTAAATTAGAAATCTGTTTCTAGAATACAAAAATTGTTATGTTACCTTCTACTTCTCTCTTAGCTACCCCAGGACTGGGAGGAGCTCCAAGACCTTTTCAGAGAAATAAGAGAAGCTGTAGATTCCATACGAAAAGCACTAGATTGAGAAAAGCAAAACCAGAAAGAACACTGCCCCATGAGAGCTATACACAATTTAACATTGGCCTAGCTGGATTATAGTCACTTGCAGAAGATAATTGTTTGTAGTAGCATGGAAAACCAGACTGGTGTGAACAAGTGCAATCATGTTTAGTAACATCCACTGTTTTACAGTTGAATTTCATTATTCCTTCAAAATATTCACTCTCCACAAATTCTTGTATACTGAATATGATCTTACAGGTCAGTGTTGAACCTCTCCTAAAGCAGAGCAGTAGTGCCTGCACTCAAATACTGGGGAATAAACAGGTACATCAGTAACACTCTACAACATTAAAGCCACTCTCTGTCATTTAGAATACTAAGTTGTCTGTTTCTGTCACACTCCATCTGAGTAAGCAACTGGATGGAAAAAATGTTTCCCACTTTATATAATGTATCCTGCAGAACTGCATCATTATCTCCAAGCAGCACTGTGTGCTCAGGAGAGCTGTACCACCTGGTGTTACAGTTCAGATTGAGAGAAAGCAGATTTTCAACCATGTGTAACCATGCTGAATTGTTTTAGTTGTGCAATGTGACTGAGCATATTCTGGATCCCTAAAATAGTATGGTAAAAACATGGCATGGAAGAGACAGTATGCCAGGAGAAATCCTGAAGGGAAGAGTAACAGATATCTGGCAACTCTGGAGTGGCTCAAGTCCAGGGGAAGAAAAGGAGCCAGTGCTCAGGAAGCCTACCTGAAAATCAAGTTCTGCCATAGTGCTGACACAGCCTCCTGCTTCATGCGCCAATGTGTGAGATCTGCTCAGAGTGCTCTATGATCTGTGAATTCTGTCAGATATGGGTGGAGGTGTCACTCGGAGTGGCAGAGTGAAGGCTGCAGATGAGGCTGGAATGTGATTGTCTCCAGAGATGTCAGATCTATGGTTTGGCTGAACATCTGGTTCAAAGACGTGACATCCCAGCATATGTTATCTGTCTTGGGTGAGCTCCAAGCCCTGCCCAATTCCCATTAGATTTTTCCCCCAAAAGTCCCTAAGTGTGAACTTCTGTAAGAGAAGCAGCAGCAAAGTGGCACGGGAGAAGCATTGCCTTGAGAACATTACACTGCTTGCAGGTCCTAGTTCTGCCCTCTTCCCAGACAGCCCAGAGAAAGCCTTGGGAAGAACAGGAGGTATGAATCCCCAGGTGATGGGAAGCCCACATGCCAGTGGAGGGAATATAAAGAGAGGTGGAGAGCAGCACAGCAGAGCACAGGATACTCCTCTGAACCCTTGGTAGCCACAGAGACAAAGCTGAATGTTCATCTCAGACAGCCATGGACACAAGGAAATGCCTCTCTCCAAGAGAAGGGAGTTCATTCCACAGATCTCCTGCACTTTCCCTTCCCACAGCTCAGCTCATATTTTGAATAGGCATTTTCAGCATGGTTTTGTTCAGCATATCTTTTTCTATGCAAGACAATGACTAAATCCAGTGCACATAGAGGAAGGCTGCTGGGCACCAGGATTCTACAAGATTTTGCATATTTAAAAATATTTAATACATGGAAGAGAAAGGGCATAAAGAGCAAATATCTGAAATTTCACTTACTAATAATATTGTTCAACAGTGATAAAGCAAAATTACGGTGCTGTGATCACAGGCAGTATAGGAATATTGTAATCTTATGGACAGTGAAAAATGTACATTTGAACCTGAAACAGATTTGTGGGTCTCATTTTAAACTGGTAAAGTCATCTGTCTAGAGCTTGAAATCTCTACTTCAGTCTGATATGGTACTTTGTAAGGAAAGGTATCACACAGTTATTTTAAATAGTATTTTAAGGAAAGGGGTTGAATTTACACAGAAACAGCCTGCAAATTATGCCCTGACATGCTTCAGACAAACACTACCATGTTTTGCAAAGATGATATTTAATGGAAAATAAATACTTCTCATAAAGTAAAACATGCATATATATGTGTGTTTACACACACACATATACGAAATCCAGGCCCCTTGCCTGCATTTGGACAGTGCATTTATTGTTGTAGCATTAACGCTTCATGTGTTCTCTACCACTCAACATTCCTTCTTCAGCAAGAAGAAAGGTGCTTTTCCCCATACGTAAACAAAAAAAGCTTTTTCAAACTGACTACCATGTCCTGATGCATCCCAACAACCTGGACTCTGCTCTGCAAAATGAAACCAAAAGTTACAAGGTAAAAATAAAGATGTTGAATGGTTCTTGCAGGGTTAAGTTTAATGAGGGACTATAAATAGCAGTGCACACTAATAAGTATGTACTGCTTGAGTGCAAGAGTTTTCACAGCTTAACATATGTGCATTTCTTTTAACGACAACTATATTACTGTATTCTCTAGGTTCATTTTATTTATTTGGAGGATGACCACAGTAAAAAACCCCAAATTATCTCATATACTGAAAATGCTGTGTGTTCTCTTAATTTTAAGCCCATTTCAATGGTTTAAACCACTGATAACTGCAACAATCAGGAACAATCTGAAAAGTGTTACTAAAGGAAGAAAACCCCACAAATGTTATTTTTTAACTCCAACTGACAGCAGCCTCTATAATTTTTAATGTTCTGTAAGAATTTAACCTGTAATGTATTAAAAAAGTCTTGGGTAAACAGAGTGTGACATTTTAATTTTTAACTATAGACAAGTGAGAGCTTACAGTTCAGTGAAAATTTTTTGTATTAGCATATGAAATTTCTGCACTCTGTAAAGCCTTGCAATGAGTACAGAGCCTCATTTCCTTGAACATCAAGTACGACCAAATTCTAAAACACCTCAATGCTCCAATCCTCCTCTCATCTGCAAAGCATACTGAACTATTTGAAAAAATGTTAAGGGCATTGAAGACAGTGAAGCACTTGGCAAAAAAAAGGTCAAAACACACAGGCGGAAAAAAGGAACATTTAAAATGCACAAGATATTAAAGACATGATCAATGTCCCTTTGCATGTGCTACAGAAATCTATGAAGTTTGATCCACTTATACAGTACACAGGGATACTTTCACAGGGCTTTAGGAGCCTTTCTTCCAGGGAAGAGAAATAGGTGCCATTTTCCCAAGCAGAGCAACCCACTAAGACACTCATTCTGGCTCCAGCTCTCTGCTGAGCTCAGGTACTGCTGAAAAGCAAAGTATTATGCCTTATACATGTACATCATAACTGCAAAAGGAAAAGGATAGAAAAGGCCAAGAACTTTAGGTCAGAGTAATGTATGAAAAACAAATACACTGCAATCTCAAATGATTGCATAAAAAAAAGTGAGTTTTATGCAAGTTACAATTCTTTATGGAAAGCTATGGTGGAAAAGAGGATAAAAAAGAAGACTAGTCTTGGCACAATTGAGACAAAATAGGCAAACAAGATTGTGTCAGTTCACATAAAACTATACAGGACTGAGGTACAATGAATTAAATCTCACTTATGTTGGGTGTGATGTATAAACTATTTCGTAAAACTTCTGCATTTTAACTCATTTGAAATATTATACCTTTGGCATGAAAACCTCCTCCTCTCCCCAGTATCCAAGAGCCACGCACATTTTTGTCTGACATCAGAAAATGTCGGCTGATATTTATGGACTATGTAAAATAGTTTATTTATTTTCTGAGATTGCTCAAAACTTTTTAATCATTTTCTCTAAAAAATGTCTTTCCTGCCAACTGAGTAGTATTTTCAGAGAAGTTAAATGCCTCCCTGACACCCAATCCTGTCAGATCTTGGAAGCTAAGTAGGGTCGGCACTGGTTAATAATTGGATGGGAGACCTCCTGGGAATACCTGGTTCTGTAGGTTCTAGTCCTGAGGACTTCACTGTCACCATCCAAGCTTGCTTGGCTGTGACAGATGAACCTTAGGAGTAAAGGGTGGGGCCAGTTTCACACATGCTGTGCCTCACCTAAAAAATCCACTGTGCAGGCTTGAAGACACACTCATGTGGGTAGAGCCCTTCCCAAACCTTCACTTGTGAAGCCTGGCCATACATTTGAGCCACTAATGATTTCCCCCCTATTCCACATATTGATGAGCTGATTTAAGTCCAAGCAGGACAGCTCAGTGTATGACAAGGAAGGACAAAGTATTAGGGGAGAATTACGTCAGGATTTTGTTATTTTGTAAGGACCTGTAGCTCTCCTTCAAAGTAACATGATAAACTCCTTTGCTAAGTTTGTGTTTCTGAAGTAAATACTGATTGCAGGGACTATGGAGGACATTTCATGTCTCTAAGAAAGGGCTTAGGAGCCAGACTTGAAAGCAGAAAATAAACTACCCATATATCAGTGTTCAGCTTGGAGATAAATACAGCTCCATGATTTGGAGCTCTCTGTTAACTGGGGAAGCTGAGCCAGACCAGCCGCGGCTTCAATTTGAACAATTAATTAATGGATAATTACTGCAATTAGCTACAATCACAAGTAATTTTACAATGCTCGTTGTCCTGGCCTGTGAAGAAAAAAAAGCTCTCCTTTCTACAACTACAGACTAACTACAGCTTTCACAGAAAAGTTAGCTGACTGTATTCTGACCAGGACAAAGTAATAAAAAAACTAGAACAGTTTGAATCTCTGACTATAAATTACCAGCTTCTGGACAAATATTATTTCACTAAGAAGTCAAATGTAATTCCGAGAGGGGGACAAACTGTAAGACAGAAATTATATTGACATTTAAGCTTTATCCATTTCTATGACTTTGAGAATGACCAATTTTTATACCTTTGGAAATCATCATATTAAGTATTGCCACAATAGATCACCACAGCAGTTTTGCTACGCAGTCATATTTGAAAACAATTAAAATCATTACCTCCAAATTCTTTTCTAGCAGGTGCAGGACTCCTACCACCTGACAGCATTTTAGAAGTGAATGCAGACATAATGGAAAATATCAGTACAGTAGGAGGGAAGAGAAGGAATGAGAAAGTTAAAAATTACAAGGTCAGTTGTTATTAACTATGTTGCCCATATGCTTCCGAACATCCAGTTTCTCATAGTGCTCAGTTGTTCACGTTTTCAGATGATCCAAATGAAGTCTACATTAAAAACTTGCATGTGCATACATACTGATGCCAAAATTTAAGTAATATAACCAATGAATGCATGAAATGCTTTATAATTAATTTAAAAATGAAGATGCTATAAAAAATGAAAACGTTGAGTAAACATTGCTGTAGAAAGTTCACATCTTTAAAACTGTGAAAATAAGTTTATAAAAAACTTAATTCACTAATAATATTTAAATGGTACTGAAAAATGCTGTTATTTCCAATGCTGTTATTGCTATTAAATGCACCAATTAAACATTTTAGTTACACAGAATGTTCCACTAAGCCCCAAACTTTAAAGTTCACTTCGCAGACTTGAGGTAAAATATTATTCCTGAGCACTTGGCACAGGTCCCCACACTACCTGAGGGTGGAGGTGGCCTCTGGGGTGGAGCAGGGCGTGCAGGAGGAGCAATAGGACGAGGAGGTGGAGGACGCTTCGGCTCCAGAACATGAGGAGGCTCTTTCTGCTGGGCACCAGCCTGAAATTCTGCTGAAGGATGTTACAGAAAACAATGCAAATATGAATCCCAGTCTGTTGTTACAGTAAAATCAAAGTGAGCAATTCAGATCTATAGAAAGCCCTGTGAGACTCAGCTATGAGCCAGAAGCAGCAAGGAGCTCAGCCGCTGCCGGCTGATAGGGAGGAGGTTACTCCCCAAGAATTCACATAGTAGGAATACACAGTTCTCTGCAGGTGCACGAAAATAACCAGGATGAAATAATATAAACATGGGACTTGTGAGAGATAGGTTCTAACCAATTGAAGTAGCTAACGTGGTGGTGTGGTAACTCTTTTAGCCAATAAGCTGTAGTCCTAACCCTATATAAACTGTGTGCTAGGTCTAATAAAATGGCTTCACTTTAAATCTCATAGATTGTGTGGAGTCCAGTTTCTCCGCTGCGAACTTTGTTTACTTTACCAGTCAGTCCCCAGCCCTGGAAATAATGATCCAGAAGTTTCTGAGAGACAGTAAAAATAAAAGAGGAATAAACCAATGGTGAAAAGAAAATTTACTAAATCAAGATTTTCGTCTCATGTGTTTTAATAAGTTTATGCTTTTCATGCAATCCTCAGCATTCTTACAAATTGAAGCATTCCAGATTTCCATTTTGATCCTCACCCATGAGCTAATTGCTCTGGAAAAAAATGCTAGAAAGGGAATTCTGAGGGCATTTAAGCAGTCTTTGTAAAAGATACTTTAAATTACGTTGAAACAATCTCTTTTAGAAGCCATTCCAAATACCATCATTGTGTTCACTTTGTCATTAAAAAGATTGTGTTTCAACAGAAGTTTTCATAATTATATACCCAATTTACAAATGTACTGATTATAATGTCCATCTCAGAGCTGACAGGAGCATGGACTGAAACAGGAAGAGTGTGCCTGGAATAAACCAAGATTCCATGGACACACTGGAACAGAACTTTTGTATGATAGTGCCTGAGGTAGTGGAGCAATGTGATTAATACACACCCTGTGTGGAAACAGGAGGTCCAGGAGTTTTTCCTGGGACTCGGCTGGGCCTCACTGGGAGCATGGGTCCATCTGACAGTGTCGGGGACTGGCAGGGACTGGAATGTGGGGAAGAGCTGGGGGAGGTTCCAAGCCCTGAGCTTGAAGCTGGCTGTAGATACTGAGGAAGGATTTCTTCTACTTCAGCACTGTAATCATCAACATCTCCTAAAATAACAAACATCCCCCAAAAAAGAAAAAGGCGTCAATGGTTATTATTTTAAAAAAGCAGAAGAATTACAAACTGATTCTGAGCATGGGATTATATGCAAAAAAGCCTTAAAGGTCAGAGGAATTAGCTCAACAACCAAAATATTATTCTTACATCACAAATTACACATGAAGAATGTATGTGCTTTCAAGCCAGTTGAAAATGCTTCTAATGCACAATATATACTATAGGTACATGTTAAAGGTAAACGTAAAAGCATGGCAACTGTAATGTTGTTTAATCTAAGAAGCAATCAGCTTTACAAAGAAGACCTTTGCAAAACTTATTTCCTTGGTCTGCAAGACATGGCAAGAGTTTTTCTCCAGAAGGCTAGGCAGGGGATTCTAAGATATCTGCTGTTTGTAAAAGCTTCTGCTTGAAAAAGGTAGAACAGTGTTTAAGAAAAAAGGCTCAATGTGGATGTGCCTTTGAAGAGTAAACTGTCAATTTAGAGTATTTTATGTTGATATTCAAAATGCCTAAAACAGACAATTATCCCATCAAATTCCAGTAAGACCATAACAATCCTTTCTTTCCTAACTTCCAGATTCTTCTCTCATCAGGTACATTTCAAAATGAAGAATGCTTAATCTCAACAAACCTTCCATATCATAGTCTGCAGTAACCTCAGCATCTTCACAAAGCAAAGTGGAGCTTGTTGATGAAGGCAGCCCAATATTAATCCTTTCTAGATTCATTTCATCTTCCAAACTTCTGATCCAATCTGGACTTTTCAAGTTTATGTTTATAATCCTTCCTTGTAGCTGAATTGCCAAAAAAGGTATGCACAAACCAGAAATTGTTAAGAGCAGAGACATTAAAATTCAGCATTCTAGATTTAAAAATAAAAAAACATAATTACTAAAAATATCACAAATAATGTTATCACAATTTCTGGGACGAAAAAATGGCAGTGATATGTAACAATAACTATGCTTTTCATTTCATTTTGGTAATTAACTACATTTATGTAGCTCAAACTGTTAATTAGAACTATTTAACATTTTTCTATAGAAAAACTAACAACTTGTCTCAAGACTTTCCTTTCCAGGTAATCAGAAAGCTTCTGGGTTTTTTTAACTTTTTTCAGTGATTGCAGTACAGAAGTGCTGAATTTTTAATAACTGCAGGCTACAAATATATTAAACTGGCTTGTTCTAAAAACTCAATGCAAAAATTCCGCTTTTTAAATCATAAAAAGAACCCCAAATGCCTCATTTGATGAAGATGCCTCTCAGTATGGGAATTTCATATCTCTTAACAATCCTCCTCCTAAAAATAAATTAAGTGTGATAATTCTTTCATCTGGCTTTTGAAACTCAACATGTGGCTACCAAAAAAAAAAAAAGAGATGGAGTAGATAAAACTTTTCAGAATTAAAGACAAAAACAAAAATCCCAACCCACTCAATTTTCTCTTGCTATATGAAAATTCAGTCATTTTTACATTACCTCAATACCATTCAAATTCATAACATTCAAAGCAGAGCTTCCTTCCAAAAATGTTACCCACATCTTGTCTTCCACAAACCTGCAAAGTTAATTGGAAACAATAACCAAACAAAATACAACATCACTTAATAGTTCAACTGAGAGCTTAGTAAAAAGGCAACATGCACAGGGATCCTCTCATTTTCAGTTCATTTAAAACTACTAACCTAATTTTCATGTACAAAATTTGTGTAAAATTACATGATGCTCTGTCTCAAAAATAAAGGAGTGTCTGGCAAAATTATGTCTGAAAACTGAGACACTTACATGTATGCAAATCTAATTGTAAAGACACTGAAGTGGAAAGCTAAATGTTAAAAATGAAGCAGATCATAACTAAAATGCCTGCTAAAAAAGCAACTTTATTCAGGAAATAGGTAGGAACAATTTTGTACTTGCTACAGATAGGACAAGGAAGAATGGCTTCCACTGCCAGAGGGCAGGGTTAGATGGCATATTGGAAAGAAATTCTTCCCTATGAGGGTGATGAGGCCCTGACACAGGTTGCCCAAGGAAGCTGTGGCTGCCCCGTCCCTGAAGTGTCCAAGGCCAGGTTGGATGGGGCTTGGAGTAACCTGGTCTAGTGGGAAGTGCCCCTGACTATGGCAGGGGGTGAAAGCAGATGACCTTTAAGGTCCCTCCCAACTCAAACCAATCTGTGATTCTATGAATAGAGATTAAAAGTAAAAAGTTTTTTTTAACCTTATAAGTATAACTTCACCATAGCTTGCAAATTTTTGAAGAAGATCATCAATCAAGTTATCATCAAAATAGTTTTCTTCTGCTGAAGAACTTCTGATGGAGACCATCACAGTCCCATCAGGTGGTCCTTGCATTGCAATCACCTCCTTATACACTTTTTGTCTCTCTTCTGCTTCAATTTCAAATATGTCGATATCAATCAATGCAACAACAGGCCTTGGAAAAAAACATGCAAGATAAACCTGTCAGCAGAGTATCTGAGCAACAAAACATACAACACAAGTATTAAATCTTAGGAAGGAATGTATAAAATAAAACTGAAACCTATGATCAGATGTTTTCAGCTCTGCTCTTCCATAGTGCAACAAAGTGCCAGGATTCCACATATAGGGGATATTACTGTCACTGTGAAAACTTGCATTCAGGAGATCGAGGTCTTCAGCTACATTCAGCAATGAAAACAAAAGGGGAAAAACACAGTGACTGCAAGAAAACGCTTTAAATTAAGGTATTTGGAAAAAGAAAAAAATCATAGAAAGTAAACCCAAACCGAGTGTTTTACAGAAAAAAACTCCAGAAATTCGTCTTGCACAACTGAAATGTGAGAACCAGTATCTGACTTCTGACCCTCTGTTCAGCATCACTGCCTTCACAGAAGATGCTATTTTAAATGTTCTGTCTCCTATCAGAACCACTGGCACCATGAATGTCATTAAATGGGTTCTCTAAGGCAGTTAAAAGAGTATTTTAAACAACACTCAAACCTGATCGATCAAAGGGCCATTTTCTTCTCCTCCACAGAATCCGATCTGTCCACGCTGGCGTGCGACATTTCTCACTGGTGTCATAGTCATCCGAGAACAGATCATACTTGTACGTAGGAGCAAAATTTATTTTCCCTTCCAAAAATCCCCTAAAAATCTGTAAGAGACAAAGCCACAAGTCATGCCAGAAGACAGAAACAGATGGGAAACAGCTTGAAACCAAACAGAAATCTCTATTCTAACAGTGAAAACTTGTGTAGACATCCCAACCTAAAAATAAAAAAAAATCATTTGGAAATACGAATCCTTCTCCACATTTTATCTGTTGAAAACATTCCACACTTGCCACTATGACCAAATAGTGACCCAGACAATCATCAATGAACAGAAGGGTGTCAACACCTGTATCTTTAAGCCCAGGCTCATGAGCAACCTACTGTTCCTCCAATCTCATACTGAACTGGAGGTCACCCAGAACACACACCACTTTAATTAGGTGCTTAGTTGTTCCTGTGTCAGCAAAAGTTGGGAATTAAGGTTTTGATTTTATATACCATGGATTCCTGCAAATTCACAGATGGGTTTGGGTTGGAAGGGACCTTACAGATCATGCAGTTCCAACCCCTTGCCATGGGCAGGGATGCCATTTACTACATCAGGCTGCTCATGTCCCATCCAACCTGGCCTTGAACACTTCCAGGGAAAAGTTGACACAACATGCCCCACCGAAAAATAGGAGTTAAAAAAAAAAGAAAAAATAGTCATTAATATATTCAATATGAACTGAAATATTAGAGGTAATACTACCACTTCCTTTCAAGAAAATAGGAAAACAGAAAAAAAGAGGTATTATGTGACATTATCTGTCACATTTACTGATACAGTGTCAGCTGAAAGGAATCAAAAACTCCCTTAGGGAGGCCTTTACAACACAGAAACCATGCAACAAGCTGACAGAAGACTCCAGTGTTTAAACTGGACACAAACTAAAACCCCTTAGTTAACTTAACAAGATCCAGTCTTCGATTCAGTCTCATATGAGTAGTTCACTTCAGAGATCTGTAAAATACAAATCTAATCTTACAATCAAATCTGCATGAAGTGACGGGTGACAGGCTGGCTGCTTTTCTTGTTGGAAACACATTTTGAAATCCAGTCGATTTAAAAGTCAATGTCAGAAGTTCCACAACTTCCGAGATAATTTGTTTGCCTTCAGTAATTATTTTTTTACCTGCATTTATTTGTCCTTTCATTGCTCCGTGCTGCCTCCTACAAAACCCTACAAATCTAACAGCAAAGTTTCCTTCAGACTTTGTTATTCTGTGTTTTCTTTGTAAATAAAAAGGCACCATTTGGACTACTGCTTTTTCCAGCAGTAACAGCATTAGACCTACTACTGCAACAACTTAAGTAAAGAGAACATAACCAAAACAACTTCTACAAATACTTTAAGTAGTTGCACCTCATAAAAAGAAAAATACTGTAATTTGTAAACTCAGTGCTGAAGATACAGATTTATAGAAGCACCACAGAGAACTGCTAAAACCAAAGAGGAAAATGCATTATTGGTAACATTTTGAGATACCTGTCCAGAATTTTTCTGATTGATAAGCTGGTCTCCTGCTATGAGGGGATCCCAGTTCTGTTGTCGTATCAGTTCCTTCACCTCCTCATTGGGCAAATCTATTCGATAATTGAAGTCACCACACCAGAAAATATAGTCATGGGAAAAGAGCATCCTTCCCTGGATAGTAGAAGCACACAAGGAAGATAAAAACAACTAGAAGACAAATTTACTCCTTTCAGGTGCAGAAGTTCAGTTTTCATCTGTAAAACACACATAATTTCCAGCTGATGAGGATAACTGAAATACATCTTAGTGTTTGGTATGGTTGGAACAACAAGCCAATGGTATGGTGTTCACACATCCAGAACATGAGAGAAGGAACATTTCTTATGTAGTTTGCATTTCTAAAGAAACATGAATCATCTGAATTGGATTCTAAAATTCTTCATCTTCCTACTCCTGTTCCAGAAGGCAGCTCCTAGGCGATGACTCTGCCTCTGTCACAAAAACAAAACACTCCCCTGGAATTTTGTGGCACAATCTCCTGATAAACTGCAAATCAAGGGCTTTGTTATTCAGATTAAATTGAAGAATTTTCAGTTACATCCAGTTTTCATAGCTAGGGAGAGACATAAAGGCTCTGTTAGTTTAAACAAAGCCTAGGGTCTAAAGTGAGAACTTGTACGTCCTCCTTTGTTTTGATTTTTTCAGTGTCCGTAAGTAAATCCAAACAGATAAACTGGCAGATTAAAAGGGCAGCATTTAGGAAACTGCTGGATGCAGTACTTTCAAGGAAAATTGAAACATGACCATGGTGATAAATTTAGAAACTTTAAAAAAACCTGTAAAACTGCATAGTGCCATAAAGACTAACAAAGGTCAGTTTCACTACAAAATTTAAAACAGCTTTAAGTCTCAAGGAACCATTTTGTTGCATTGATAAAATTTTCAAGTATTTACTTGGTGTTTGATAATCCTTTATGAGAACATGGCACAGAACTGTTATCATCATTCCTGTGTACTGAAAGTAGTGCTGTTTCCCATGGATTTTTTTCTGATTAACTCCAATGTCTACAAAAGTTCTACCACATGTCATGGACCTAAAAGGTCTCTTTGCTATGCTAAATCCTTGATTCCTAATGCAAATGAACTCATGCTTCACCATCTCTCTGAGGCATTGCACTGGAAAGGTCTATTCTTTCTGCAGTCTCCTATTTTAACAAAAGTTTGGGGAAATTAATTGTTTCTGAGACCTCTAACCCTAGAAAATCTGATTTCCACAGGAATCTGGGGAGGAGGAAAAATGCAAATGGAAATTTTGGATGACACTGCTGGAGCCCCAAGTATTTTACTTCTAATTTTTTGTGGAATTTGGACACTGTTGCTTACCATTGGAAAACCAAGCTTGCGAGAAATTTCTACAAAGTCTTCATTTCTCTCTTTAACCTGGGACTGCCCTGCAGCAAAGTGGCTGCAGACAAAGCAGAGGCTGGAGGTGTGGAACAGCATCCGAATGGCCACAGCACCTTTGTTCCCAGTGGCTCCTCCCATGCCTGTCTTCACAGTATCAACAGCAACATCCCTGCAAGAGAGAAACAACTGCTAAACCTTTCAAAAACACAGTACACATGTGTGTGAGTATGACCATGTGCTGAGAAGAGATCATTTTCATATTGTTCTTTCAGCCATGGGGCTAGTTTTAAAAAATGCTGACAGCTATTAAGCAGGTAACAGGATAAAACTTCAGCTTTTCAAGCTTTCTTGGTGACTCATGACACATTTAAAAGCTAAGATGAAAGAATTTAGGCAACCACTTCCCCAGAAGACAGAACAACTCTTTCAGAGCTGCCACATGCTTCTGGGTACATTTGTTATCTTGCAATACAAGACGAGCTGGAGGTGACCCAGCCTGGGGACAGCTGTACCCACTGACCTGATAAAAGGGGCATGCTGGGGCCTGATGAACACGAAGAGGCAGACACCCACCAGCTGCTCAGAGGCCAGGAGCACGTACTTGTAATCTCTTGAGATAGTCTTCTGCAGCTCAGCAGCCCAGAGCTTCTGGTTGGTTGTGCTAGCAGTGAGATGAAAAATGTCAGTTTTAAAATAAATCAAATGAATCAGGTTTCTCACTGCTGATTAAGTTGAATAACTTCATCCAATGACCTCAACTAACTTTTGGGGCAGTAAGCCAAAGCCAAGTTGGGAATGGTGCTCAAATGCCTACCACCAGTGGAGACACAGGCTTTAGACTGTCATGACCTCATCTTTTGAGTTCAGCCTCTACAAATGCTGTGTCACTTTTCCCAATACCACAGACAATGTTATCTTTCCTGTATTTCTGACCCTAGACTAGAGGAGCAAAACCTAAGAATTTTCCTAGGGACTTACTTCCCAGCCTAGAGCTCAGTCAATATTGAAAAACAGTTGTCCATGGTCTGAGATCAAGAAGAAACTTCCTTGGAGACATAACAGACTAGCACTGAATATAAATGAAAAATATCAGGCCTGGAAACAGCATTAATTAACTAGACACAGAGTGAAATCAGGGGATGACAAGCTGCCACTTGGTACTCAAGACAAAGCCCAAGCAAAGGTTACATCATTATGGGCTTCAGGTGCTCTTCCCAAGGAATTAAAGCTTGCCTAACACCAGAAAACACGTAAAGCAGGCAGAGAAAGCAATGGGCAAAGGGAATACGGTCCTAGGACTACACACACGTTTATCAGTGGTATCACCCACCACTGTGAAAAATGTATTTCCATAACCCACTCTGCTAGGGGTGAAAAATCCCAATTCCACAATAATACATCCACGTAATTCATGGAATGGCAGTGAAAACAGACCAGATGAAAGGAAGCCTTCCTTTATCCAGATCACAACCCGGTGTAAGACACTATATAAAGGCACACCTCTAACACATGCTTTTGGAAAGATTTTCACAGGATTTTCTCTTCCCAGCAGTAAAAGAACACCGGAGCTAAATTAAACACAGGAAAAAACTGAGGAGCTGCGGAACATGAAATCCAAAATATGGTCAAGTGCTGACTGTTTGAATCCTTGAGATTACATTATACATGATTTAAGGGATCACAGCTTTTCTAGGGAAGGCTGAGATGACATCTGCAATCCTGGCACAGAAATTGGGAGAGAGAACCAGAGTACAGTAAAAAATTAATCCAGACTAATCTGAGCCAGCACAAAACAGGAGAAAACAAAATTTTAAGTAACATTTTACTCAAAAAAGGTTATTATCAACCAAATTATCAATCCTGTACTGATTGTATCACCCACCTGGCATTCACAATGTTTCCTGCATTTAACTCCACCATTTCTTCAAACCCGATGGCAAATATGTCCACAGGCTTGTTTTTGCGATCTGCAGAGAAATGTGAAAATAGCTATGTGTCCTTTCTAATTAACTGAAGAAGCAAGACTTCATAGATATATTAATTTCAGGAAGAAATTTCTTCCCTGTGAGGGTGGCCAGACCCTGGCACAGGTTGCCTAGAGCAGCTGTGGCTGCCCCATCCCTGGAAGTGTTCAGGGCCAGGTTGAATGGGACTTGGAGCAACGTGGTCTAGTGGAAGGTGTCCCTGCCCCTGGCAGGGGGTGGGACTGGACGATATTTAATGCCCCTTCTAACCCAAGACAATTCTATGCTTCTGTGATACCTACTTTAATGTTTATGATTAATTAGGAAAATCAGAGTTTTCAAGAAAAAAATTACACAATACAAATAACTACCTTGGAATTCATGGATCCCAGCTAACTTTGGTGCATCCAGCAGCCAGTCAGTGAGGGTCTGATTTCTGAAGGCAATACTCCGGAACTGCTTCCCCCCATTGACATTCCACGTCCCAATGCACACTCGGATCTTTTTTGGTTTTGCATATTTATAAAAGTTCTCACACATGCTCTTCAGCACTTTTACAGATGCTGCAAAAACATTTGAAAAGATGTTATTTTTATAGAGAATGTTTCTTTAGAAGACTTGGCAATGAGATCTTTCCCATATACATGCACAGGCATAGAGAAAGTTAAACTATGGAAGCAGGAAGAAAGCAGCTTTCCCAGGGAAAAGCACCCTTACACACACTCCTTGTCTGGTCAGGACACTGACTGACTGAAAAACAGCAGCAACTTCTTCAAAACAATATATAGGAACATAATATATGAAGAAAACATAATTCCCATGTTTTATAAATATCTGTCATTCTTTCACCTTATTTGAGATTCTCTAGGGAAACCATTATTTTTCATACATGGATATCTACATCATTTTCACAGATTACATTTATGAAATCCAATTTGTATTACAGAACAAACTTGCAGATATGTTTATTTCTGGAAGTGTAGAGTCTATGTAAGCCACAAATCTGAATTATTTTTTAGGTCAGTTGAATTCCTAAAGTTCTGCTTTAGTAAAGAAAGTAGGCTGGAATTCAAAACAATGAAACTCATTTCTCTGTCTCACTAGCCTTTCTTTGTGCCTTGTTTTTATCTGCCAGATGGGAGAGAGAGAAACAAATCTCTATTTCTGATGGTAGGCTTGTTCTGAATCATAGAATCAACCCATGCGTAAAGGACATTGTGAGAAACACACAAACGAAAAAGGTGATTCAGTGGTCAGGTAAATGAATATCACCCAGGCAAAGTACCTATTTTGAATGCTCTCATGGTTATGAGACTCCAAGAGAATGACATAAACAATATTAGACGGAATTCTTCCCTTCACTTGTTGCAGTCTTGCAAAATAATCTGTTATGGAGCACAGTATCTTGATTGAAATCCCCCAAATAAGATGATTAGGGAGCTGCTGCTGTCTTTTCAGTTATTCTTTTGAAGTTTGCCACCTTTAAATCTGCTATGGAATCTTGGCTACCCAGTTAAAACAAAAATCATGGATTCTCTAGCCCTCATGGGTTTGAAAAGAATTGGAACCAAGAGAAGATATTATATTGTATTTGTTGGCTGTGAGCTCTTTCCCTGCTGAACCAACCATCTATCCACAGATGGGTAATCACAGTGAAAAGACAATGAACTGGCTGATGTTTCCTGGGGGTACTACAAGCAGACTATACTTGGGATCACTCTTTCCTCATTATAATCCAGGGAAATGAAGTCTAGAAAACAGCAAGGAGCCAACAGAACACTTGACAACTTCAGGTGAGAGCCAAATACTGAGTCTACTTCTAACTGGACCTACACACCAAGTAACTCAAGCCAAGACCAGTATATGCCTTAAGAGCCCCCAAGGGTCAAGGACAGGAGCTACCCAAGGACCTGACTACTGAGGGAAAACCAATCCCAGGAATGCTGCAGCCACAACACATCCAAGCACCCAAAGAACCCAAACAGCGTCACAGGTAGCTCTGAAGGTTTGTGCAGAGTAGCCTTTGTAGTACTCTGAGCAAGTTTTGGTATCAGAGTTTGGACTTTTATGCTCTCCAGTTTCTTATTTTTCTTTTGAAAATTTAGCAGTTTTCAGCTTCATTTTAATTACTTACTCCAAATCATTCAGAGTTGCTACCCAGCAGCTTCTAAGAAAAGCTGCAAAATTGAATTATTGCCTACTTAACTTCTGACATTGTGGTAAGTCCCTAATGTGAAAAACCTTACACCAGGTTAGAGTCTAAGAGTGAGCTGACAACATGCTTATTCCAAACAAAAAATTCTTATCTTTAAACTGGCAAGCTTTCTGAATTGTAGAGTTTTCTCAAATACTGAGCAAACCAGTTGCTTTACAGAGCTCCTGAGCCTCCTGCAAGTATGGGTTTCCTACACATTTCTAGCTATTTATTTTACAGAAAAATTGTGCCTCACTCTATGTAAAAAATCCAATTACATTTTCTGTTATTTTGCAGCAAAATACTTAAAATGCTGATCTTACTAGGCAAGCAGACATATGGAAACCAGTTCTACAAACGAAACGCCAATTTAAAATTCCATGTGGGGTATTCTGTGCAACTGAACTTGATGGAACTATTTTATTACAATATCCAAATTCCTGTAGAAATGTTTCAAATACATGCAATATGCATCCAGGAAAAATCTTGAAATGCTACAAAATAGTTCACTTCTGCAATTGTAAGTAGGTAAGTAAAACAGAGAAAACACCAAGCAGACAAATGTAAAAGCTATTTTAATTTTCTCAACTCACAGTAAAATCTGCATAGAGGAGCAATAGGATTATTTTTTTTTTAAATAATAGTTTCTGGGAACAAGGAGATGATGAAGCATTGCACAGTTGACAAGTACTTGCAGCTCTTCCTTGAAAATACAAAAAATGTATATATGCCATCTCCCCTAATAGCACAGCTTCAGGGAAACAGGTTAAGTAACATCAAAAAGAAGAATTTCTGCTAAGAATTATAAAACTCAGAATTTCTGATTCCTCCAAAGCAGAGCTCTCATATTTTAAGCTCAACATTAGAGGCATTGGTGGGGATATTACTGCCATGTCTCCATGAAGAGTTATCTAAAAAGTTCCCTCCTCAAGGTTTGCCTTTGCTGAGAGTTTTATCTAAAGAGATGCTTGAATATTTTCCCCTTTGTGTCACCTGCAGAGGTGAGCAAATCTCAGGAGGTTTGAGTGGACTTGTGCTCCACAAAACACAAGTGCCAGCAAGTTATTTCAAATCCTTCTAGCACAGCATTAACCTTCGCTGGAGACAATACAAAATCAGTCTGTCTCCTGCAAGAACACAAACAGGTGGAGCATTCTCACAGGAAATAAGAAGTTACAAATTGTACTGAAGAAATTTATCTCTTCTCCTAAACAAAGCAAAAATACAGAAGCTCCCAAACAAGATAAAAAGGCAAATTCCTCTATATTTGCAAAAAAAAAACAACCAAAGAATTGGTTGCCTCATTTCCTAACTCACAGCCAAGCACAACTGCAACATTTTTCACTCTTACATTCTCATTTCTCTTGCATTAAAGGATGTTGGGGCACAGGAATGCACAGATCCAAATAGTACCAGGAAAATACAAGCCCACAACCAAATATTACACAGCCATGAGAACGAAGCCAGAGAAGAACAGTAGCTGGTCAAGTATTTATAGTTTATTTTACTATACTATACCTGATTGCAATGATTGCTCTGAAACTACGGATGCAGCAAGAAGAAAACAAGAAAAAATTAGTCAAGTAAGTTACTGCTTTTTAGAATTTTCCAGCAATATATGAGAGAACATGCTGAAACACACAATTTATTACACTTAACCATTTGCATCAATTAAACCACATCTTTTATGCTGCAAAATCTATAAAGTTTCACAATAGGATTAACAAATTCTCTTTTCTTGCTTTATTAATAATGAATTTACACGTGATGAAGTACCCTGCCAGTTAATTTGCCACCTAGCAGAGAACGCAAAGACACTCTGTTCAGTGAAGAGAGATTAATGCTCCTCAGCTGCCAGGAGCTGCAGATACGGAAGGGACAGCTTGCATTCCCAGAGAAAGTGAGAAGAAATGAAAACAACTTTCAACTAACTTTGAGGTGAGGCCGATTTGATGGGTTTCAGATACAAGAAAAGTTACAGTAACATAAAAGCTTGTGCTAGAGAAACAGGAGAAAAACACCCCTTCAGGTTCCACATTGGATGAAGATGTGGGCCCACAGATGAAGACTACAATCGGGAATAGATTTTTGTCATGTGCCAGAGATTTGCACCAAAGTTTTGACACATTTTTCCTCATTCTATGTTGACAAGTGTCCAGGAGAATGAAAAAAATGAAAACGAAAATTTTAGAATGTTATTAAACATTGCAGGAACCCACTATTTTGGACACTTGGGATCTTGGAAAGAAGACCCAAATTTCAGTTTCTTCGTTGCCCAAGGTTTTTTTTTTCCTTTGCTCCTCTGTTTCTTATATCCCAGGAGACTGCTCTGACCATAGTCCTACACCTGACCCACTACCTTCTTGCCAATCAGACTTGTAGGAGGATAGGACTGACTGCAGTCCTGGGGACCACAGAAGCTACACCTGTTTGAGAATGCAGGATTCTGGTTCAGCTCCCCGTTCTAAGAAGGGGAACCATGTTCCTGGAACCAGAACCCCAAGTCCACATGGCTGCTCTGCATAAGCAGAATTTCTTAGAGAAACCTCTCTGATTTTGACAGAGAACTTCACCCACAAATTACAAACAGGTAAAGACATTACTGCAGGATGTTAGTTTGGTACTATTAGTAAAGCAGAAGTAACTTTCGTCTTTTAATAAGCCAAGAGAACATAAAAACAGCATTTACACTTCCAACAGTGCTTTGAAAACAAACTCCATACAGCTTTCTTACACCAAAGAGTTACAAGACAAATTAAAATCCTGAAAGACACATACCGCGTAAACTGCTGGTGGTTAAGAGAGCCCGTGCTTTATCTGCTAAATCACTATTTAGGGTATTTCCCAATAACAAAACATCAATGGCCTCCTGCTTGGAGCTATCAAAAAAGTTATTTTGGATCGTTCTGGTCACAGAACGAGCACCATCCTTCAGCTTTCCAGCCTGTTAGGGAGGAACATGTATAAAATATTTTATGTTGGACACTGCTTACAATAACATTGGCAACATTCAGTAGCATATATGTCAACTGTGTTAATGATTTTAAAGTCTAAGGCAACTTCCTTCTTTAAGTGTTAAATAAAGTCTCCTGAGCCTACTGTACTACGTGCACTGACTTCCCGTCCCCAAATGCTAAACAACATAGTAGTATCTTCAAGGCATATCTAACAAGCAAATTTAAATTAAATTAAAATACTGTAGAGAGGGGAATATTTTTTATTTCCTAAACCTTAGGCCTTCAAAAATTAATTTGATATAGTGTCATGTTTAGACCATCATAGGGATTTTGGGCTTTTCCCCAAATAGTGAGAGATGAGCAAGCACTTGAGTCCAAATGCCATGATACATGAATATATATGTACATATGAGTTCAGAATTCACATTCTGAAATATCCATGTTAGAAACAGAGATAGCTTTAACTTATTAAGACCCTGCAACTTTTGAAAATAACATGCAAGTCTCATGCAGTATCCCAGAAGGAACACAGACACTAATCCATGGCTACAGGCATTGTTCATGAAGGCCTCTTAAATGCATAAGGAAAAAAAGATAAAACCTTAATAAAACTATTCCAGGTTTTAGTTGTACGAATTGTATTAGACAACAAGAAACTACTCTTTTTGCATGGCTAAGTAAATTGGCAACATGACTTTTGGCAGACAATGTGGATGAGAATTAGGGAGCACACTATTGCTGTAGGATTTTAACAGGATGTGCTCCCTTCCTGGCAGACAATGTACAACTTATGATCCAAAAACACACTCACCATTCACAAATCAGGTAATTAATTGAAAGGAACCCAGAGAAAGCAAAAGAAAGAGCAGGTAAGGAGTTAGATAGAACAATAATTGAAATACTTTAAAAAAGACTGGTTTAAGTATAGAAAAGTATATTACCACATTTAAGGTTAGAATCATTTTTTGCCTATCTTAAATTTACATATTTTTACCTCTAAGTACTCTTGGACTTTGAAGAATCAAATTTGAGAGTAGGAAATGGAAGAATTTCAAGTATTAAACTTGTAATTTGAGAAATGAGAATACAACTTAACTACTTTTTAAAATATATTATCAGAGTACTCAAGAACGTATCAGGTAGTGAGCTGGTCAGGTTTCATTGAAACTAGAACAAGTATCATATGGCTTTGCAAGCATTAATGATCCTTTTTAAATAGATGGGACTTGTGTTAGGGATGCTGCATTTGATTTATCTGATATGGTACAAATTACAGTTGTCCCAGGGCAGGGATCCAAAACCAGCAGAGTGAGTGTACTGTCGTGGTTTAACTCCAAGCTGAAACCGGGATATCTACTCTATTCTATGTTTTAAATATTCAAAATGGAAAGGTAAATACAGTAAGTATGTTTTTCAAAGTAAAAAGTAGCCAAGTGAACAGAAAACCACTGATTTAGGAAAAGAAGCAAGGAGAGTTGAACAGGAAAGTCAAGAGAAGGGGAGAGACTCCATAAAATACTTACTGCAGTCTTCCTGACAGCATGGGTGA
>VWZD01012664.1:4465-101429 GCA_013396695.1 Sakesphorus luctuosus
GCAGAGTCCAGGGGAAGGCTCACTGCCCTGGGCCTGCTGGCCATACTATTCTTCAAACCCCAACACAAAGTGTTAATGATTGTTGTAATTGGAAAAAAAAAAGATAATCCAACAAATAGCAGCAATGAACTACATGCCAACAGGAGGAATCTGAGAATAAGCTTAACAGATTTGCTGGAGAAGCAACTGCAGCACAGACCTTGCAGGCATTAGTTTGCGGCCAGCAACGATCAGTTATCTGCCTGTCTAACTCTGATCCTTTGCATGTGATTAACAGAGGTGAAGGGGAGCATCCCCAGGGAATGTCACAGCGAGAGAGGGATGATTTAAGACACAGTCTTTGCTTCTGCTGTGGCTAAACTTCAAATTCCACTTCTGTCTGTGAATTCAGCCTGTCCCCACCAGGCACTGTCAGATCCCATCAGCCTTGTTCCCTTACCCCATGGAAATTTCTGGCCAAACAAACACATGCATTTTGCTCCCTGGAGGCTGCACTGGTGCCACTGGATAACCTGAGACAGTTATTTCAGCTAAGCCCAGTGTTAGACCTAGACTGAATTCAGCAAGAAATCCACCTTTGCAAAGTGGTTTATAACCAGTAGCAGGAACATCTTATTGTCTTCATACAGTGAAGGAGGAATCTGGAACACAGATAGGAAGCTATAAATAATTTTTTTTAATTTTCTGTCTTTCAAAAGGGATAAAGGAGACCTTAAATATGGCAAAAATGAAAACTGCTTTTCAGAAACTGAATATTCAGTATTTCCAACTATATACAAAAAGTGGATTTATGTATAATTTCCTTTGTCCACTTCATAATTCTGTAAAATATCATTAAAATATACAGTACTTCTGTGATTCTTCTGTTCAATAAAAGGCTCAATAAGAAGCTGCTATGGTAACAAACTCCTTTCCCTTAATTGCTTATCTGCTTACAATGCAAAGCTTTCTCAAAGACTTCTATTTCTATAAAATGTTTTATGGCAGAGCACAAAGTCATAAAATATTGATAATTATATCTAATTTTTAGGTGAATGAAACAATAGTTCTTTTCTGTTTGGGGTCCATTTGCAAAGATGTGTTTCCATGGTTATGGAATTGCCCATATAGCAGCTACTAAGAAGAAAATTAACTCTACCCCAGATAAAACCAGGAGAGTATACTAATAAAAAAGCCCTTCCAATATCTTTCACTTACACTGACTTTTTTATCCCACAAAAGCTTTCAAAGATTTAACAGCTAATTTTTTTTTTCCTTTTAATCTTTTTCCTCTTGCATTCTGCCCTGGACAATTTCTCACTTTCTACTTCCCTCATATCCTTCTCTCACTCTTTTTGGTTTTTATTGCTCATCTATTTCCTGGCAATGCTTTACTATCTCTGCTCTCCAGGATTCATCTAATGGTTATTTAGGTCCACAAAACAAACTGTAATAAAGCTTGAGAAGCCAACACATGAGCAAACATCTTTTCTGGGGCAAGGTAAGGTCATGTCAATGAGCTGCTTTTTTAATTATTATCATTTCATTGATGATAAAAGCTACATCATTCCAAAAGAATTTCTGCTGAATTAAATGAATGGAAGGTAGTATGAGCCTGGAATGTCTTACAGTACAGCTCTCATTGAATCACAGAATCACAGAATGGATTGGGTTGGAAAAGCCCTCTGAGATCATCAAGTCCAACCCTTGGGCCAACTCCAGTCCCTTTACCAGATCATGGCACTCAGTGCCACGGCCAAGCTCAGCTGAAAAACCTCCAGGGATGGGGAATCCACCCCCTCTCTGGGCAGCCCATTCCAATGCCTCAGCACTCTCTCTGCTAAGAATTCTTTCTGATATCCAGTCATGTTTGGCTATGACTGAGCTTCATATCCTACTATTAGCCAAGCAACAAACCTCACAGAAAAACCATCCAAACAAGCAATCAAAAAGTAAATCATGCAATAAATTTGCTTAGGACTGCTGAAGACAGAGCTTCACTCAGTGGAACACACCCTTGAAAGAAATTCACTTTAGAAAGGTAACTATACAGCATTTTACATCACAGACTAGAGACCCAGATTTCTGTTAATTGAACTAATTATTAATCTGTGTTATGATATAATAATCAGGGTTATGCCAAAGAAGTGGGTTTGTATTAATTATTTTTTAGTAACTGACTTTCCCAATCATCCCAGATTATCACAGAATATTCTGAGTTGGAAGGGACTCACAAGGATCATCGAGTCCAACTCTAAAGTGAATGGCAGGAAAAAGTTTTAGGGTGGCCAAATTTTTAGCCAAGTAAATTTTTACATTCAAAATATCAAAAGAAAAACAACTAGTCACAGATTTTGGGATGAATTTGTTCTCCAGATACATTGGGTGTTTTTCCAGTCAAGTGGTGCTTTCAGCCAGCACATGACTTATTAAAAATTTCCTTATATTTCTTCCCATTTAGGAATTCCCTGTAAGTTTGAACCCAGTGTGATTTGCACATCTATTCATTAGATGTCATTAGGAGTCATTAACTGGCAGAGTTTTAGTCTGCAGGATACACATTTCACAATGAATGAAAGGGAGGCACCAAAGAGAAAAGTTCATGCAGCAAAAGATGACAAATTAGTTCAGTTCTGTCTCAAACTCACAGTTAGTACAAGATAAAATGAGCAGGTTCAAAGGCAAGTCATAAATCAGACTTTAGACAGAAATGTAAGACATCCCTATACAAATGAAATCTTGTGACAGCAAAGCCAGCATGGATCACTTCCCAGCATTAAAATAAATAAGACTAAATTAGAAACAAATGGAAATTACTGTTAGGAACAAATCCCTGAGAAAGCAGTGAGTGGGAATAGAGTCTCTGAGCTGATAGCAAAGCTATCCTGGGTGCACACAGAACAAGTGGAATATTTACCCAAAGTGTGGCAGCAGGGTGGAATATCTTCAGATATCTCACAAAGCTCTTAATGCAGGCCAATAATTTCAAATATTTATATTTGGCCAGATGTGACTAATGCTCTGATGTGTTTTTAGGTACCCTTAATTAACCAAATACAGATTAAGACAATAACTCTTCTCTGTAAAAGATCTTTAAAAGATTTTTATGAAAACAGATCAGAAATCACATACTCCTGACTTTCTCTTGGAATGGGAAAAACAAATCCTTTGCAAAAGGTGAGTTTAACACTGATTTAAGCCATCAGAAATTCAAATAATTTTGATAAATTATATGATATATTTTTCTCTTATTCACACAGTGCTCTAGTCAGCCCCCTTTGAGCTTTTTAAATAGAATTTCTGGCCATGCAGACACTGTCTCTCCACTGGGGTATTCTGCAAATCCATCTCGAAATCAGCCTTGGCTGAGTTACTCCTGGCAAAGTGTAGGGAAGAGCCTTTCCCTGATCCCATTCACACCACACCATCTTTCAATAAACCAGAAGAAAGATCAGAGATATTTAGCCTAATTTTTTATTCTGGAGATGTTCATTTGACCCTGAGATCAGCTCAGCTGGTTAAAACCTGGTTATAATAATGCCAAGGTCATGGGTTCAATCCCCTGTGTGGGCCATTGACTTAAGAGTTGGACTCGATGATCCTTGGGGGTCCCTTCCAACTCAGAACAGTCTGTGATTCTGTGATTAAATTTTAAAAGAAAGGTAAAGTCCCCTGCCTTTTAGAGAGAGCTGCAAAAGTTTTTATTAATTAAATGTAAATATTTATTGCAAAAAATGTTTCTGATTACTCCAGTAAATATATTTGGCTTCAGTCCCATTATTTCTACCTGATTTAAATATTTCCAATTCCAGTAAAATGAAGGATGTTGAAAGGATAAGTGAAATATCAGCAGAAGCAACCACTTCCAAAGAGGATTTCCACACTTATTCCAGCAGAACACTCTGGCCCCTTGGAGTCTTACTAGCACATTGTGATTCTTTTTATGGAGAATAAGGATTTTCAGTATTTAATGAGTGCAGATTGCAATAAAATCACAGGTTTCCTCCTTGGATATGTTTTCTTTGGGTTGTAGGACCTTTCAGTCTCTATCAAAAGGTAACAAGAATGAGCCAGGGAAACCAGGAGTGCCTGGGAGAAACAACTGAGAGAGAAATCAGTGCCTGATATTGCCGAGTTTAGCAGCTGAAACAGCCAAAAAAGGCACTGACAGGCTGATCTGGATACAGTGGTTAAGATGCCTCTCTTCAGGTTTAACTGAATTGACTATTTTAAAACAACTGGAAAATTCTGAGTGAAATTAGAGAAAAAAAAAAAAAAGACTGGTCATATAAATAATTCCTATAGCTGAGGTGTTGTCCCAGAGAAATGGCTGGTAACATGAACGTATCTGGACAAGACTATTAGCTCTAAAATTACAAATCTGGCCTCACACTTTTAATGAGTAAGTAAAAAAAAAAAAAAAAAAAGACAAAATACCCCAGAACACAATGTTAATGAATGTTCAAATGGCTTTCAGTATTAGTATATCAGTGTTATATAAATAAATTCGATGGAAAGCATTTTTGATGGGACATTTTGATATATGTGTGTCCTTAATCTGCAACATAAATCAGAGAAGTCTCTAAAAGCAGAAAGAAAAGTGTAAATACGGTATGCTGCTCTCCAATAATAAACTCCATTTTAATCCTCCTTGAGCCTGTGCCTGAAGAGCCAAACAATTTCCTGGGGGCTGGGGATGCTTCATTTGCTTCCCTTTGTGAAGGGCAGAAATCCTGAAGGAAAAAGAAAGCTCTGGACTAAATTTATAACACCAGTAATGTAAAATGCCTTTTTGATATGTTATGCTGCTGAAGTTGTTCAAGAACAGGAAGAAAAATAGATGTAGGTGTGAAAGGTTAAGAATGAGCAATCTCAAGCAGTCATTGACTTTCAGATCCAGATCCCCATCAGCTTGAGATTCCCACCTTTCTGTGTTAGTTTGGTTATGAGCCATTTACAGTTTTATTCATTGCTTTCCCCAAGCTCTTTGTTTTTTATTCCAGTGTGTGATGCATGTTTGAGTTCAAAAAGGGCTCCATATGAAACATGTCTGAAGACTGGAACACATTCCTAGATGAATGTGAAGGATCACTTAGAGAGAAGAGAATTTTTTTTCCAGTATGGCTTTTCCAAAGAAAAGAGGGAAAACGCTTAAGCAATAAAACCAGAAAAATTATACAGCCTTTCTGAAGTGATTTTGAACAGGAAGAAATCATATCTTTTTAGTGAGATGGAGAAAAAGTAACTTATCAGCAGAGAGCAACTGGAGCCAAGCCATTGATTTCAATAGCACAACAATGATCAATTGAGGACGTGGCTGAAACTCAGCTCAGGTTCTCAAAATGAACTGAGACAGTGAACCTCACCTGAGCTGGTATAGCCAAGGAACACAGGAAGGTTTGATTGGTGAGCTCAGCCAAGACACTCATGCTCATCTCATTGGGCCCCTTGTAATGAAGAGCAAGCACAGCACTTCCCATACAGCTGCTCCTGGTCAAGCTGCAATTTGTGTTGGGAAGAGCCACATTTCCCACAGACATGTCAGATGGATCAGTTCAATTAAGTTTTCTGATGGGCTCAGCATCTGCAGAGAGAGACAGATTTTCAGGAGCGTGTCATTCCCATTCAGACTATAAAATAAGTGACTTTGACACTCAAATTACAGAATCACAGAATTGATTGGGTTGGAAAAGACCTCCGAGATCATCAGGTCCAACCCTTGGGCCAACTCCAGTCCCGTCACCAGATCATGGCACTCAGTGCCACGGCCAAGCTCAGCTGAAAAACCTCCAGGGATGGGGAATCCACCCCCTCTCTGGGCAGCCCATTCCAATGCCTGAGCACTCTCTCTGCAAAGAACTTCTTCCTGAAATCCAACCTAAAAATCCCCTGGCAGAGCTTGAGCCCCCCGTGCCCCCTTGTCCTATTGCTGAGTGCCTGGGAGAAGAGACCAACCCCCACCTGGCCAGAACTTCCCTTCCTGTCTTTTCCAACCCAATCCATTCTATGATTCTATGATATTCTCATGGGGAAAACAGAGATTGATTTCTTCATCTGTGCTCAGCTTTCAGCATTACCCTCTTTTGCTGGTATTGCAACCCCAGATATGCCCAGGATGTTTACAGTGATTATAATGGACATTTCTCATCGGTGTTTGCAGAACATGCTGATGGCTGTGTTTTTTCCTGGGAGTCAGCTCTTGTTTCCTCCCTCCCATGGAATGACAATGATGCTATTTTAAGGAAGAGCTAATACTCATGGCCAAAAGACTCATTTCACTGAGAACCACAATACATTTTTGCTCTCAGCACACTGACTTGCTAACTCGAGACTTTTAGAAAGGCATAACAGTTCTTGCAAACAATTCAGGGCAAAGTTGATGGAAAAATTCTGCCAACAAGATAAAACCTTGTCCTATATCCCTCTGCCTCCTTGAGCAATGCCTCTCCCCAACAGTGAAAGCCTGATAAACCCTCAATTTTAGGGCAGCATTACCTCGGACCATTTTAGGTCCAACTCTTCAACAAACTCCCAACATTTGCCAAATATTTGTGTTTGCTCTTCCAGATGATACAGTTAAAGACACAGTCATTGCAGCTGCATAAAGAAAATGCTGCTACTCAAGTCTGGGGCATCTGTGTATACTTTGTTTGCTTTCTGGAATAGGGAGCCACATTTTATTCTTTCAGCTGAACATGGCACTGAGTGCCATGATCTAATAAATGGATTGGAGTTGGACCAAGGGTTGGACTTGATGATCTCAGAGGTCTTTTCCAACCCAATCGACTCTATGATTCTATTCTATGATCCCAGCAGGTACCACAGGGGTGAAGACAACAATTTCAGCCCTTCTTATTGAACCTCCAAGGAAAACTTCTCCTCTACCCAAACACAAATCCCAGCGCACCAGAGTCTATTTGGGTAGGGAAGAAGGGGTTCATTTTAAGAGAAGATACTCTCTGAACTCAGAGCCACAGCTCTTGTTGCCACTGGCAGTGACATATACACAGGAGGGAGTAAATCTATAATATATTTAACAAGTTGTAGTTTTTCCCACAGCTCCCAAGCACTGCAATGACTCTGCTGAATGTCCTTCTACCTCCCAAGTCATGTTTAAATCAATTGCTTTGTGTGGAAATACAGCAGAATGATGTATGGCTGCAGATAATAATATCGGGGGAAAAGATATAAAACAGCAAACTGGTTCATCTTCTGTCACTAAAAGAGTGGCCTTGACTGAAAGCTTTTTTTTTTTTTTCCTGTTTCCAGTCTAACTTTTAATAATTTGAACAACACAGCTTCTGCTGTGGCCTTCCAGAGTGTGGTGGGCTGGCCCTATGTGGGCACCTGGTACCCACTAAAGCCACTATATCCCTCCCCTCTCAGCTGGCCGGGGGACAGAAAATATAATAAAAGTCAAATGGGCCAAGATAAGAACAGGGCGAGAGCACTCACTAGTTACAGTCATGGGCAAAACAGACCCACTCTGGGGAGATTAATTTAATTTATTACCAATGGAATCACAGTAGGTTAAAGAGAAATAAAACTCACTAACAAAACTTCTTTTGGGGCTGTGCAGATGCACAATTGTTTTTCTTCTCGAAGGTCTGAGAGAGGGTTTAGGTCTTGACATACACTGAATTTTGTAGGGTTGGGTTTTAAGGAATTTATTTCCTCCCCCTATGAAACTCTAAACTTCCTCTTTTTAACACTATAATAAAGCCCAATTTTCTTTGGTGATATTCTGTGAGTGATTTCAGACTATTCCAGTCACATCTTCCCTGGATTGTGCTACTCTTGGAGCTGCAGAGGTTCAAACTCTTCCATCCCCAGTGAGCAATTAAATGCTCATTGGCACTAATGAGACAGCACAGACAATTAGGGAGCTCAGTTCATGATGGAAAAATGCCTGGTTTGAACCAAAATAAAGCAGGAATTTGAACACAAAATTTATACCTTTCCCCTCTCTGACATTTTAAGAGGTGGACTGAGAAGGTTTCACCTTCTAAGACTTGTTGACGTTGTTCCACTTCTTTGTAGAAATGAACTGATATGAAAAATTACTGCACTAAAACCTCATGGACCTTCTTAAAAGTTTAGAGATAGAGCTACACCATAAATAGAGGTGGTTTGATAATTTTTGGAATAGATTGCTTTATTTTTATTTAAGATGTATAGCAAAAAAAAAGGGCAATAGTCACATGAGAACATTGGTCAGTTCTTTGTGTTTAATAATGGGATGAAATTCATAGCTCACCATCATCCTCTGCCTTTCCCATCCTTATTTGATAATTCTTTTTAAAGGAGGCTTTGAGATCTCTAATCCTTTGTCAAATTTGGCTTAAAATCACTTGAAAGGTCAAAAGTTTATTGGAGCAGGAGATGAACAATGTGATCACATAAATCTTATCTTCAAAGGACGGCAGGAGAATCATGCCAGTCACAATTAAAAAGCCAATTCTTATCTGTCTTTTAGTTCACACTGGGGGCAAAAATTCCACCTTGATCTATTTATTCTGCATTGTTTTTCCTTATTAGTGATGGATCTGCTAATCTTTGATTTTCAAAGTATTTTTAAATTATTATGAGAAGAGTAAAAAATAATTTTAAAAAATCAGTTATTATTTATCCATTCTGTTGTAAAAATTCTGTTTTGAAATATTATTTTTCTTGTCTGAGTAACAGGAAAATTCAGGTTTTCCATTATTTTTTCAGATAATAATCAAATCACCATTTACCATTTGGTCACTGTTTGCTGGAGTTTTATAAATATCTGAAAATCTGAGTTACCCAGAGGATGCCTTTGCTTAATGTTCTCAGCAGCAAGAGGGATTTGAACACATGATGGATTCTTTTGGGGAGGGAATGGAGGAAAATAGGGAGGAGGTTTTGTGATTTTGGGGGCTTTATTGTGCTTGGGGGTTTGTTGATTTTTACTTTTTTAACTGAAGTATTTTCAGCTACCATTCACTTTCTATTTGGCTGGGATAAATCCAGCAATTCCTCTTCAGTGCCAATATTCTGAATCAATTCCTCTTCACAGAATCACAGAATGGATTGGGTTGGAAAAGACCTCCGAGATCATCAAGTCCAACCCTTGGGCCAACTCCAGTCCCGTCACCAGATCATGGCACTCAGTGCCACGGCCAAGCTCAGCTGAAAACCCTCCAGGGATGGGGAATCCACCCCCTCTCTGGGCAGCCCATTCCAATGCCTGAGCACTCTCTCTGCAAAGAAGTTTTTTTCTGATGTCCATGAGAGACACATAAGCACGATGCCTGCAGGCACTCTGACTAAAGTTTAAATAACTTCACAAAGCAAACTGCATTCAACATTAAGGAGTTCTACATAAGACTAGTTAAAACAACAACAACAAAACCAACCAACCAATAAAAAACCCCAAAACACAAAAACCCAAAACAAAACAAAAAACAACAACAACAACAACAAAAAAAGCCCAACCCAAACCAAAAAAATCACAAAACCAAACCCCAAAATACAAATCCCAGCCCCACTCAAACATCAGTGCAGATGATGATGCAGCCTCAGAAAGCCCACTCGGGAATTCAAGGTATTTTCAAAGTAACCAGGCACTGGGGTGGACTTCAGATGGACTTGGTTTGGTCAGTTTTCAGCACAAACACATTTGCCTCCCTCTGGAAATTTAAAAAGACTCAGAAATATATAACCATTGGATGGTTTGGGTTGGAAGAGACATTACAGATCATGCAGTTCCAATTATCAGATTTTTCAGATTCAGAGGCTGTGAATTATTTATATAAAAAGTGAACTTCCATCCTGTGATTTAAAAACAGTTCAGGTCACTGCAAAAGTTTATCCTGCATCTGAGTCTTTGGGGAATCGGGTTTCTTTGGGACTGAACTTTTACCACCCTCTATGCGTTGGCCAAAGCTTTAGAATCCTCCTGGACTTGCCTTGGACAGGTCACATCTATAGCAGTCAGCCAAAATTTGGGAGCTCTGTAGCCTTCTAAAGAGAACCAAAGAGAGCAATAATTAGATGATAAAATGTGGCAAAGGGGCCTGAAAACTTGCTCTGTTTTATACCTCTCTTAGGAGAGCCAGCTTTGAAAGCTGAGTCTGCCTGTATGTTCACTGGCAAATTAGGGGTTATTGAGCAAAAGAACCAATTTATTTTCAGAGATCCCTCTGGAGACATAAAGCATATTCCACAAACACCAAGTATCACAGACCAGCCATCCAGTCTTGCCAAATCTCACATCTTCTAACCCTCCCTGCTCGAGTTTTGAAGGCCATCAATCCACAGTGTCATAAAACTCATGATTACATTTCCCATCTGCATAAAATATGGGGCTTGTTTACAACATCCTGCTTGTCAAGCAATTAAAAATCAACAGAGGTTCATAAAAGTGAAGGCAGAAGAAACTGTGCAGATCTGAAACCCTCCATAAACATCCATCTGTCTGTCTGGTGATGGAGATGAGGAGAGTGAGGGTTGGGAACCTTCCCTAAACATCCATCCATCTGTCTGGTGATAGAGATGAGGAGAATGAGGGTTGGGAACCTTCCCTAAACATCCATCTGTCTGTCTGGTGATGGAGATGACGATAATGAAGGTTGGGAAGGAAGGACACAGAATAGATGGCTCAAGTTACCTGAGACTCAGAATTGTCCCTGAAACAGCTCTGTGGATCAGAGAACAAATCAGAAATACATGGACAGAACCTCACTGGCACCACACAGATTTGTCTGCTTAATAACATGGAAAAAAGTCACTCCCAGAAGGAGAAGGAAATTCTCACAGGAAATGGCAGTAAATGGTAGCCATGGGATGGTAAAGCAGAAGAAATATTAAATCTATAGGAAGGCCCAGTGGAGAATAAATGAACACTTTTACTGTGGATCCCCCAGGTCTCACCAGGTTTTACAGGCTGTGTAAAGATCTCCCAGTTCTATGCTATCCTGGGAATTCACTCACTCTTCCTGAAAAAGCTCCTTTCCAATTGAGCAACAGAATAAATTGATTTGGTTGCCAGGGTTTTCCCACCTTGCCCCTCTCCCCTCCAAATTCTGGAATCAAAAAACTCATTTCAAGGGTTTCAATTCCTGATTATAATCTAGAGTGAGTTGTTATTATTTCATGTAGTGTGAGGTTTGATGACATTTCTGATTTGTATAAAGCTGAAATGGCAAAGAATAAATATAAGTAATAATGGATGGAAGCTCAAAAGAGTAGCTTTTGGAATAAAGCTCCATATCCAACACCTAATTCTGTCTTTTAATAACCTGCATAAAAAGAAGGCAGCCTGAAGACCTGAAGAGTGTATGCTAACCATAAAAGAGGTAAAATTATTATACAATATTAAACTCTGAGGATGTGGGGGTTAATAATATCACAAAATATACTGGTTTAGGTGCTGACTGTACAGGAAAACAGGGTCAGCTACTATGGCAGTGCCATTTTGTAATTTGAAAAGAGAAAGCAATGCAGGAAAGAGGAAAAGGAAACCCAAGTGACCAAACAGAGCTTGATTTGGGTCAGTTCTATAAATCCCACTCACTCCTCACACGTTGCAGGCAGGTGTTGAGTGCAGTTTGTGATATTTGTGACTCACCACATCTCACAGCAAACACCTCTGATTGCTCCGTGCTGAGGCACAGACTGCTCCTGCCACTCCAGGGAACCTCCAGGATGAGCTCACCCTGCACACAGCGAGGAAAAAAGCTCTTCAGAGGCTCCAAGTTCACTCAACAGGAGGACTTTTTAATGACTAAAGAAGATATCTTAGAGAAATTCCTTAAAAAAACCCAAACCTTCACAATTAACTGTGATGTGATGAAGACAACTGCAGAGCTGTATTTCATAGAATCATAGAATGGATTGGGTTGGAAAAGACCTCCGAGATCATCAAGTCCAACCCTTGGGCCAACTCCAGGCCCTTTACCACATCATGGCACTCAGTGCCACGGCCAAGCTCAGCTGAAAAACCTCCAGGGATGGGGAATCCACCCCCTCTCTGGGCAGCCCATTCCAATGCCTGAGCACTCTCTCTGCAAAGAAGTTTTTTCCCATCTCCAACTTCAATTTGCCCTGGCAGAGCTTGAGCCCCCCGTGCCCCCTTGTCCTATTGCTGAGTGCCTGGGAGAAGAGACCAACCCCCACCTGGCCACAACTTCCCTGATGTGGCACTTCCAGACAGTGCTGAGGTCACCTCTCAGCCTCCTCTTCTCCAGCACAAACACCCCCAGCTCCCTCAGCCTCTCCCCACAGCACTTGTGCTCCACTCCCTTCTCCAGCCTCCTTGCTCTTCTCTGGCCCCGCTCCAGCCCCTCAATCTCTTGCCTCAACTCAGGGGCCCACAACTCAACACAACACTCAAGGTGTGGCCTCCCCAAGGCAGAGGCCAGGGGAAGGCTCACTGCCCTGGGCCTGCTGGCCACGCTACTTTGGATCCAGGCCAGGAGCCCATTGGCCTTCTTGGCCACCTGGCCACACTCTTGGCTCCTCTTGAGCTTCCTGTCCCTCAGTCCCCCCAGGTCCCTTTCTGCCTGGCTGCTCTCCAGCCACTCTGTGCCCAGCCTGGAGCGCTCCAGGGCTTGGGGTGGCCAAAGGGCAGGACCTGCACTTGGCCTTGTTGAACTTCATCCCACTGGAATCAGCCCATCTCTCAAGTACTTCAGTACTTGCTCCTTTCTGGCTTTACAGTTACAGTGTCAAAGAAGCTTTAAAATCCACAAGTTTGGATGCTGGGAAACTTCTAAGTCCTCCTCCTCCTCCACCTCAAAGTGCCATCTCATCAGCTTTGGCTTAAATGCAATCACAGAGTGCACTTCCAGGAGATGTGTCAGCCACTGCCAGAGCTGTGGCTTCTGGCCAGGGACAACTGAGCCTTTGGATGAAATGTGAGGATAAACAATTCAATTATTAACTTGTAATTAAAGCATTATTAAAACAGACTTTCATGAGTGCTTTTCTGAGATCTTAAAGGTCTGATTTGCTCATTTTTTTACATTTTGTATGTAGGTCTTTGCCACAAAAATGTTAAAAATGAGCTGCTGCCACTGAACGTCTCTTGAACTACTGCAGATCAACACACAATCCCAGACTATTCTGAGTTGGAAGGACCCCCAAGGATCATCCAGTCCAACTCTTCAGTCAATGGCCCACACAGGGGATTGAACCCATGACCTTGGCATTGTTACAATCAAGTTTTAACATTTAAATGCTAATCCAAACCCAAACCCACTCTTTTTCAAATTATCATAAAATTTTACCTTAGTGAATGAAATTTTTTCCTATTTGCAAAAATCTCCTCTACATTTTTTTTTTTTGTTCAGAGTTGATTCCTGTATAAATTAGAAATTTCAGTATTGCAACAAACCAGTTAACCTGGTGCAACAGGTTGGATTCCACAAGACCTAAATTGCTGTTTCTGCAAGTAATTAAAAATGATTTATAGAGGCTGTGAAAACGTGAGAACCTCCCATAGATACTCTGGACCTCAGAAATGGGGAGAGGCAGAAACTGTGAAGGAAAAGCACTTTTTGTGGTTCCCTGCAATGTCAAAATCACCACCCTGAAGATGTCAGCACCAATACTTTTCTCCCTGTTTATTGACATTAACCTGATTTTCTAATAAAGCCAGTCCATTGTGACATTTATTCCTGAGACTTCATTATTTTTCATCATTTTTTCAAGGGCTGATAGTGGGTGAACTCATATATTTCAAGTGCACAGGAAAGTTTTCCAAATTAACCATAACTGTTTAGTCTGCAAAACACAGTTCATGAACAAATATATGACACTTTGAAGAGCTTCAACATCTATAGCAAAACTCATAAATTAAATCTGACTACAAGAGTTATCAAAAGGGATTGTCTGAGCATGAATCCATAATATACACTGTCCAGTTCAAGTCTGGTCCACATTAGGTTTGATCCTGGTATGGGCCATTCTTTTAGAGTTGGATTTAATGATCCTCAGACTCAGAATATTCTGGGAAAGTTGCACAAACACTGAAGAAACATGACTGTGATTCTCTCTGCTTACCAAGAGAGGAATATACTGCATTAATATACTAAATTATTGTTTCATCCTGATATGGACACACATCTTAAGAGGAAAAACAAAACTGAGGAGTAGTGGGAGTTTTCTGGGTGCCTGGAAGGATCTGATTCCCACCTATCTCTTGGCAGAAAAAGTGCTGATCCTCAAAGACCAAATCTGGCAATAAGTCCTCAAGAAACAAAATTCTGTTTCTACACAGGTTTGTAGCTTGGAATCCACATCCAGATATACCTGCTTTATTTAACATGCCTTTCTGCTCTTCAGAAATCTGCCACTGTAATATCAAATGAAGCAGGATGAGAAAAGAAATCAATCCTCTTCTTCTTCTTCTGGACTTTCTGAACACTCCCATTCCTGTAGTCAATACCAGCTTGTATTTATCTCCCTTTTTTTTTGCCATCTCAAGAGTGGGGTTTGGTGCTTTATGAGGGTTTTTTAGCTTTTTTATTATTATTATTTATTTCTTGCCACTGTCTGAAGGAAGTTAGAGGAGATGAGATCAAAGCCATGAGAGAGGAAAGCGTCTAAAACTGAGGGATTGCAGCAGAAAATTCTGATTCCTTTATTCACAAAGATTTATACTCTTCTCCTGTCAGAGCCTCACTGTCCTTCCAAAATGTCCCTTAAATTCCATAAATTCATTCTTACCTACAGGTTTCATTAGTAAATTGAGGAACAGGCTGGTATAAATGCTAATTTTACTCTAATATCCAATACCATTTATCTGATGTGACACTAAAAATACTTGAATATTCATTGTTGTTTGCTTTATGGTATTTTTAATTTCTCATTTTATGAAAACCTTTAATATTTTGCCATCTTAAGAACTGTTGGTTGAAAGCAGACAGCCCCTTTTTCAGAGAGCCACTAATTCCATGTCACACAAAGATCTTTAACATGTAGTTTTAAAATTTTGAGAGATAAAGTTGTTGTAAAGGTTTGTCCAACACCTTCTGAATGTTACCATTCCTCTTGCTCCCCACAAATAAAACCTGAATTTTAAAGTTGTATACAGAATTACAGAAATCTTTGCATTTGTTTATAAATGTTTTATAAACCTACTGAAATCCAAACATATTTGGTAAAAGGGAATGTGGATTTCAGGAAGCTTTTTGACAAAGTCCCTCATCACAGGCTGTTACAGAACCCAATCTGCCTGGAGACAATATGGAAAGCCTATTTATACCTTAATAACTGCTCAGGAAATAAGAAATGAAGGCTTTGTGTGATACAACACTCAAGTATAGCTTTGTGTTCCTACAGCATGTGCTGGAATTGGAGCAGGTAAATGAAATCAGCTCCTTCCTGGAGAAAGCCAGAGCAGATCTGAGGTCCCTTTGATCATCACTGACTACAGGGTTTCCTTTTCAGCATGTGAAAGAAAATCACAAAGGAGACATTTTTAAAGGTAAGAGTGTGAGGTTTGGGGTTTTGATGGCAGGGAGAGTTTAATATCGTTTTGTGCCCTGATTTGTTATTTTTCCTACTGAATTTCTGGGGTGACAAATAGAATCATAGAATGGATTGGGTTGGAAAAGCCCTCTGAGATTATCAAGTCTAACCCTTGGACCAACTCCAGTCCCGTCACCAGATCATGGCACTCAGTGCCACGGCCAAGCTCAGCTGAAAAACCTCCAGGGATGGGGAATCCACCCCCTCTCTGGGCAGCCCATTCCAATCCCTGAGCACTCTCTCTGCAAAGTTTTTTCTGCTCTCCAACTTCTTGAGGCTGATATTCAAACCCCACAGTGCCAAACAGGATCCCTTTTACCTCGGAACCTGTGAAGGTGTTGCTGTCAAAACCTGAAACTCCATTCCTTCATTTCTTTGTCCTGAGTAAGAAGGCTCACTGCTTTGACTGAGTTCCCAATCACGTCTTCACCCAATTCCTGCAATTAATCACAAACAACTGATTTCCTTGGATTCCATTTGTTTCCCTTGCCCAGTCCCTCTAGAAGAAAGAGCCAGGACTACTTTGTTCGGTTTGTAATGAGGCAAAGCCAATCTTGTAACTAACAGCATGTAACTAATAACATCCAAACTACCTGTGGTCCTTCAGGCCCCAACTTTGTGATATTTTAGAATAATGGCTCTCTAAATCAAACCTTGGCTCATAAGAAGAGCTCAGTAGCAGTAGCACAGAGCAGGAAATGCAAGAAGCTGTGAGATAGATAGATAGATAGATAGATAGATAGATAGATAGATAGATAGATAGATAGATAGATAGATACAGATAGACACAGATAGATAGATAGGTAGATAGATAGAGATACAGATAGACAGACAGATAGATAGATAGATAGATAGATAGATAGATACAGATAGATATAGATAGATAGAGAGAGAGAGAGAGAGAGAGAGAGATGCAGATAGATAGATACAGATATATAGATATAGATATAGATATAGATGATATAGATATAGATAGAGATAGAGATAGAGATAGAGATAGAGGTAGAGGTAGAGGTAGAGGTAGAGGTAGAGAGAGAGAGACAGACAGACAGACAGACAGAGATTGATCGATCATCTCCTTGGCTCAAGATGAACTGTTGAACTAACCCTTAAACTCAATTAACACCAAGGATAATTCAGTGATCTCCTCTCTGACTGGTCACTGGACAGTAGCTGTGGTCAGTTGTTATCCTGGGGAATATCAGAGCCAAAATAAGTACTCCAGATACTAGTTTAAAAATAAAAATGCAGTATGTATGGTTTTTAAAGGTCTTGGGATTGTTTCCCAAAATAATTTTTAACATAGATCAACCCTGTCCAGTGACAGATAAACCCAGTTCCATACTCTCAGCTATAATTTTGCCCAATGCATTATATGGAATAAATCCACCTCTTGCTAGGCAATGTGGTGCAGAGTGACTTACCACATTTCAAATAAAGCCTTGGGAAGACATTTCTAATTTTGCCTTAATCTATTATAGTTGGCCAGCATGATGATTTTTAATAAGGTTTTTTCTTTTTTTTAAGATCTGAAGGTGAGCTACCTAGTTATTAAAAGCATTTTTATATCCTAAAAATCCTTCAGAGCCCTTAAACCCACACAGCCCTGAGGCAAAGCCTATTAAGTTCACAAACTTCTGATGTCCAGCAACAACTCCATAAATCTGCAAGGCTCTAACACCTCATGGAATCTCTTTAAAGTTCACACAGCCCTGAGGCAGCCCCTTCCATCACAGCATGGCCAGGAGGCAAAAGGGAAAGGAGGAGCAACTGTGTGATGGGCACAGGGAGGCTCTACTGCATCAGAATGGGAAGCCTTGGCATTTGTGCCAGGGTAGCCCACCCTGGTGAGACCTAAAATCCAATCAGAGAATGCACTCAGTGCAAGCCACCAGCTCAAGTGCTGGCCCAGGGGGCTGCCTTGGTGTTCAGTTATGCTCAAACCAGCCTGGATTCACCAGATTTGGAATACACATCCTGCTTTTTGAAGCGGGGTTTGACAGAGAAGCTGGAAATTTGTGGTCTGTAAATTTGTGCCTACCAGTCAATCGCTTTATCCTATAGAAGTCCAGTCTCCTTCCATGCAGGCAGGTTCTTCTGACATAACCCTTGTGTGCAGATTCCTCCCTTGGCTGAGGATTCCTTCCAAGGACACTTCTCAAGGCTGAGCAAGAGATCTCCCCATGAGCCTTGGTCTGGGTTAGCTACATCAAATCTCTACTTAATAATTACTTCTTTCTAGTTTTATGTAATTCCTTCAATAATTGCTTCAATATTGCACCATCTTATCTCATGCTACACTACTAGTAGTTTTAGCTTTTATATTGTGTAGTAAATAATTCTGATTAAGATCTTTGTAGGACCATTTGTAAAAACAAATTATTCATTTTATATAAATATTCTCATTTTGCCAATCATTAAATCCTGCAGGACAAAGTGGTTTGATCACACCTCTCTAATTCCTTAAATTTAAACTGTTGACACGATCCAAGGCTAAGATTGGATTCAGCCACATCTGGAATCCTCTCTGAGAAGGGGTTTAGAAAGCAAGGGAGTCCTTTCTGCACCTTGTGACTCAACAGCAGGGCTTTTTAAAATAAATTCTGTCTAAGCCTTCCCCTCCCACCCACGACAGCACTGGAGCTGGCAGCAGGCAGCACAGAGCAGGGGCACCTGCCTTGTGGAGTTGGCAGGAGCTCTGGGTACCTCTGCCCTGGCAAGCAGAGAAATAATCTGTGATACAGCCACAAACCAGACCATCAGATTCCAATTCTGGCCTAAAGTTGGTGTGCTCCTCCCCACCCAGGGGGAGGAAGGGCTCCCCTTGGGCTCCCCACCCAAGGCAGGAAGGGCTCACTCACTCTGCTCACCATAAACAGGATAATGAGTGTAACAGGAAAGGATGCAATTCAAGCCAAAATGTCAAAGCAATCAGGAAAATGGATAATGAACTTAAAGTGTGATGCTGCTGCTGTTGGTCTGACACACACAGGTCAGGAGGCAAAACACAGAGAAGAGGAAGAGAAGAGAAAGAGAAAGAAAGGGAGAGGNGAGGGGAGGACAGGACAGGACAGGAGAGAGGACAGGAGAGAGGACAGGAGAGACCCCCAAATGCCATGTGTGATCAACACCATCACAGCACAGAGGGAAGGATTCCTCCTGCCTCTCCCCACTGGCAGCAAACTCAGTCACATCACACCAGAGCTCTCAAGCATTTCTATTTAAGGATGCTGCAAGACATTCTAGCTGAGCCCAGGGAAGATCCCAAAATAAAGTTATCATCCTTAGCTGACAAAATCTGCCTCCTTTCAGCTATGTGAGCACAGAGGGGACTACAAGCAAGCACAAAAGCATTGAAGTCAGACAAAAAAAAAATCAGTATTTCTGATTGAATTAACGCAAACTATTCCCCAAGATGTTTGGTGTTTCCTGTCAAATTAAAGCTGAAGGAAGATGATCACATGAGAACAAAAAATTAGTCTTTCTGCCCATAGCTTCAGCTTCAGGGTCAAATAAATACTCCTTTTCAAAACAACAGATAAAATGGAACATTTAGATATAAGAGAAGAGAAAGACATAGGGTTTATAAAAGAAATTATTTCTGGATTCTCTTCGTGAGGTTTAACAACCTCGGTCACTAAAATAGTGCCATCGTTGCATTGATGCAAAAGTGACATGAAGATTTAAAGTATATTCACATTAAAAACTCCATGGGATCACTGGATTGGCTTTACAACATTAAGAGTTTCCAGTTGTTATTGTTGCAGGAACAATATGAGCAACACATAAAAACATAAAAAACTTTTAATATAAAAATATTTGTTATATACAAAATATAAAATGATATGTAGTCTATAAGGCAATATATATACAATATATATGCATATATATATATATACACATATATACATATATACATACACACAAAGATTTAGATTGCATTTAATGATGGAAAGCAGGAAAGGAAACTCCACTCCCATGTTAGAGAAATAATCTGCTTTGCACAGTTAGTTTGGTTGCATTCAGCCTTACTGCTAGATTTGAACTTACCAGCATTAAATTCCATAAATAATAAGACATAAATAATAAGGCAATGTGAGACACTGCTATACCAACACAGAAAGTACCCCCAATTCCACCAGACTTCCAGGCAGCAGCAAGAAATGCAGTAAAGGGGAGGCTGAGAGGTGACCTCAGCACTGTCTGGAAGAGCCACATCAGGGAAGTTGTGGCCAGCTGGGGGTTGGTCTCTTCTCCCAGGCACTCAGCAATAGGACAAGGGGGCACGGGGGGCTCAAGCTCTGCCAGGGGAAATTGAAGTTGGAGATGGGAAAAAACTTCTTTGCAGAGAGAGTGCTCAGGCATTGGAATGGGCTGCCCAGAGAGGGGGTGGAGTCCCCATCCCTGGAGGTTTTTCAGCTGAGCTTGGCCGTGGCACTGAGTGCCATGATCTGGTAAAGGGACTGGAGTTGGCCCAAGGGTTGGACTTGATGATCTCAGAGGGCTTTTCCAACCCAATCCATTCTATGATTATGTGAACACAAAAATATTCTACCAATGGTGTAGGTAAATGCAGTGAACACAAAAATATTCTCCCAACAGCTCAGACATGACAACATAAACACCCTGACAGGGGTGACAAACACATCCCTTCAGTTGTATTTCATTGGGTCACGTACTTGAGCAATAAGCAAACTTGAAAAAAAAACCCCAAAAAATAGAGCTATTATTTTTTCTGTGTAGATTTAAAAGGGGGTAGAGGAGGAAACAGCTGCTTCAGGATGGAAAGTCACGACTCCACAGGGAGAAAAAGGCAGGTCAGACCTAACATTCAGTATCTTTTCAGGATGTAAAATTAAGCAGCAGTTCATGTCACTTCAAAGGAAGCAAATGCTGTAATACAACATCACAGACACATTGATGGGCTGACATCAAAAAATAAATCCATCACCAGATAAGTTTGGTCTGACATTGAGTCTGGGGAGCTGTGTCTGATGGCTCCAGCCTCCCCAGCTGATGGGAATTTTATGAACTTGGACAGCACAGGTTTTGACTTTGTGGGTGAAACTGTGCAACAGAAAGTGTTTCACTTGATTCAGTTCATTGGGGTATTGATTTTCAGGGCTGATGATTTATTAAAGTAACATTTGGTACAGTTGGATCTCCCAGTAATGATGATGCTGTTACTGACACTGAAAATAAATCACTGCTAATCTTTAAAAGAATTGGAGCCCTTAGGTAACAAATTGGATGTCCTGGATTTGCTGGTGCTTGGGAAATCCTGCTAAGTGCTATAGTGACCCCTTTTTTTTTCTGTGGAAGTGTTCTCCTCTTTGACAACACTGGCCAAAGGACAAGTTTATTTAAACATGCCAGGGAGTTTATAGCTCTGGGGTTTACCTATTGAACAAAAAAATGTGTATTACACACCTAATTTAACTTCTCTACTACAAAACTAATCCTATATGAATATCAGGCAGAGTTCCAGCAAACTGAATAATTCACCACTGGTGCAAATGTTTACCTGTCTTGTCTGGAATACTCACAATTTTAAACATAAAAAGCATAAGCCACTCAGAAGGGAGTGAATCTAAACTGACCAGGCCTGAAAAATACCATGTTATGACCTGCATGTTTCTCAATAATTTTTTTTTTAAATTAAAAACAAGCTAAATATCCCAGTATCCCAGAGGGGCTCAGAAGATTCTGGCATTTCCAATGTGGAGATAAAAAAAATCCCTTAGAATACACAAAACCAGATGGAAATGACAACAAAACAAATGTTCTCTTTGTATGATTAACCTCCAGTTCCTAAAAGAATGAGACTTGCAAGAATCAAACCAGTCCTACTTTAACTATGACCATAAGTGATCAATAAATGAGCATCTTTTCCCATAGAAAGGGAGCCCTTCAGGTTTAAGGCAGTTCCCACTGAACACAGTTAGCACAGTGCTTTATACACTGGCATAAAGCATAAAAAGGACCAGATTTAAGCACTTGAATAGACATGGAAATAAACTTCTCACTTGGTCCAGTCACTTGTTGGACTGTGCCTTCCAATCAGTCCAAATGAAAACTGACAAATTTTATTTTCAAACACTTTTTTTTTCAGTGTGAGAGAATAACCTTGGTAAGCACAATACACCACAAGCAGTTTTGCCTGTTTATATTGTAGCCTGAGTGTTAGCAAATAAAAACCTTTTAAAAGTTCTCTCTGTGATTAAGCAAAGCTGTAAATGAACCACAAAACTGAGAATTCATTTGTCACACTTAGTCATGTCCATGACAAGAGGTGGAAAGGATCATCTTCCCTGAAGGCCCCAAAATTCCCTGCTCTGTAGTTGCACTCAAGAGGTGACCAATTAGCTAAAGCTCATTAAGAGATTGACCACAGTGTGTTTACACCAGAGTTAGGCCAGTGACTGCAGTACAGAGGAGGGGAACAGCAGTTTTGGAAGTGCTTGTCCATAATTTCTGTCCCATGTTGCCAGATGTTACACAAACTTTGTGACAATGTACACAAAGTCTTATTTCTTGATAAAATTATGGGCAACTCAGGATGAAACAGATGTAAAAAACAGAGTGTGACAACAAACTTCTATGATTATTCAGGATGGTCCTGTCTCTCAGACTGCCACAGAATCCCACCTGCTTTCTCAGTAAACAGAAAAATGAAGGTAACACATATACATCTGCAGAAAACCCACAGAGTCAGAAGTTATTTGCTCTTTGGGAATTTGAAGGTTTTGAAGGCTGGATATGTAAACAAGCTTCTTTTTAACTTTTGTATAATGTAATTATCTTGGGGCTAAAAATCTGTGCTTGGCTGAATGCAACACATTAGGTTCTTTAGTACCAAATTAGTACCAACTTTCACTGTTCAAGGGGGGAAGCAGCAGCCTCGTCCTCCTGCTGCTGCTGAAGGAAAGATGGAGCAAGAACTGGAGAGGTGGTTTGTGCAAGTGCTGCCTCAGCAGCAGTGGGGTGAGGGCAAAGGGAGGAAATTCCAGTGATTGATAAGTTCCCAGCTGCTCTAAGGCTGCAGCCCAGCTCTGGGAATCTTATTTCCTTGCGTCTCCAAATGGATGCACAGAGCAAGCATTGCACTGAGTTCTATGCTCTGATGATTCCTAAAGATTGATGACTGACTGATGTTGGTGGGACCAAGTTCTTTAGTAGAGAGGAAGTAATCTCAGTTTTCTCATAATTTTTTCATGATCTATTCAGGGATTTTTCTGCCACTGGTTGCTAGTTATTCCCAGATTATGTATTTTCAGTTGCCTGCAATTAGTTTTGTAAGACAAAATGTCAGTGTGTGAGCATTCAGGATGAGGAAAAAACCCACCATAATTGAAAACTTGATCTGATTTAGCTTTGACTGTTCAAGCTGAGTAGCACACACTCAGATGTGTAGCCACAGTAAATTCAGAGAAGTGCAATTCACTTCTGTCTTATTCCAGATATGACAACTCTGTCATATACAATTAATCTCTTTTACATCTATCTAGTCTGAGAGACCCGACTCTGTGAGCTCCTCCATCACTGGTACATTAATGTCAGGGAGCCACTTCCTGCTGACAGTGATAAAGTTGTAAATCTGAGGTGAGTCTGTTCCCAAGAGATGAGTCCAGAGACAAGTGGGGTCTGTCCCAGTCAGTCTCTTCAAGCCCCAGCCCTGTGGGAGGCTGGACAAAGATTCTCTGCAGAGGGTTTAGATCAGGCTCCTTATGGGTGACAGTGCTAAGAAATGCAATGCCACCCCCAAAATAATTGGATCAGTATTTGCACCACGTCCCTAGAAAGAAAGTGGAGCTGTAGCACTTTTCCCAGGCTTGTTTTGTGAGCAGAATTCCCGACTTGGGTGGCCTCAGCCATCCCCTGCATATCTATTAGTGGTTAGGGGGATTGGTCTCTTCTCCCAGGCACTCAGCAATAGGACAAGGGGGCACAGGGGGCTCAAGCTCTGCCAGGGGAAATTGAAGTTGGAGAGCAGAAAAAACTTCTTTGCAGAGAGAGTGCTGAGGGATTGGAATGGGCTGCCCAGAGAGGGGGTGGATTCCCCATCCCTGGAGGTTTTTCAGCTGAGCTTGCCCGTGGCACTGAGTGCCATGATCTAGTAAAGGGCGTGGAGTTGGCCCAAGGGCTGGACTTGATGATCTTGGAGGTCTTTTCCAACCCAATCCATTCTGTGATTCTGTCTTTCCATCTGTGAAACAGGGAACCCAGGGAAATGTGTTAAACCTTATTTAGTTCCTACAACCTGCCTGGTGGAAATAACCCATCCACTTGTCCTGGTTGTAGCCAGGATGGAATTCATTTTCTTCCTGGTAGTTGATACAGTGCTGTGTTTTGGATTTAGTATGAAAATGATGTGGATAATACACTGATATTTTAGTTCATAGAATCAGAGAATCAGCTGGGTTGGAAGAGACCTCCGAGATCATCGAGTCCAACCCTGAATCCAACCCCACTTTGATTACCAGATCATGGCACTGATTGCCCTGTCCAGTCTCACCCATGTAGTCCTTGCTCTAAATAAAGAACTTTTCAGTGCTCTGCCAGTGCTCAGGTGCACAAGGAGCTGGGAGAAAACAATATTATTAAAGATAATTTTATTACTGTTTTATTTTATATCCATTATTAAACTGTTATCTCAGCCCATGGGCTTTACCTTTATTTTTTTTCTCCTGATTCTCCTCCCTACCCCACCAGGAAGGGTGAGTGAGTGGCTGATTGGTGGCACTTTCTAACCCCAAACCTGACATCTCTCTTACATAAAATAGAATTGTCCTGGTAGGTGCTGGACTGAGATTCCTGCCAGGAATCTCACTGGGAAACATCATTTCTTCCCTTGACACAGGCAGCATTGCAATCATCAGGAATCACAGTGGAAGAACAAGAGCCAGACAGAAAAAAACCAAAACTGATTAAAAGCAGAAGTGATTATTTTAGTAATTAAGCATTTCTTGATTGAAATTACATGAAATGCAAAAGCAGCATGAAAGGTCAGGAGAGATTTTTCAAAGGATGGTGCAGAGGAAGAGAAGGGAGGGGGGAAAGAGCAATTAAATACAAAGATAGAAAGTTATGATGCACAGAACATTATTCCAAACAAGTGGCTGCCAGCAACCAACTGCATTGTTTTGAATGTTTAATTAATATAATAATCCTTTTCATTAACCACTGCCACTGAGGAAGATTGAAAAAAACATGCAGAAAAAACAACCAAAATTTTTTTTCTCCCAAAATTAGAGGTTTATGATGTTAAGTTTCCTAAATAACACCAGAATAAAGGAGTGGAGGGACCTTCTGAGACAGGCCAGGAGGTGCCCAACGTGAATCAGTGTTGGAACTTTGAGAACACACTATTTAAGTGCAGCCAGGAGCTTTGATTGCAAAACCCCTCCTGGAGGCAGTTTCTTTCCACAGTGCACGACCTTCAGCTGGTTTGGAGGCACTTCCAAGAGGCCTGACCTCTTTAGCTCAAATTTTAAAGCTGCCCCCCATGACACCACAGCTGAGCAGGACACAGGCACAATTTCCTGCTGAAATAGGTCTCTAAGATGTCTGGTATGATTCTATTTTTTTTTTCTCTCTTCCAAACTGCCAGTTCACCTTGACACAAAGCACTGTGCCTTCCTTTGCCCTTCTCATCCCTCAAAATGACTCAAGAGATGTCCCACCATCACAAAATCCTGACCCTTGCCAGCAAATCCACTGCTAAAGTCAAAGCAGGGCGAGGAGGAACCAGGGTAGCAACAGGAAAGCACTGGCAATCTTCGGTCAGGTCTAAGTAGACAGACCTGTTATGACCAGCAGAAGCCTCTCTCAGTGGGCAGAACCCTGTAATTTTCCACAAGACTGCTCTCAAATGTGGACAGTCCATGTTCAGGGAAGACACAACCCAATAAGAATCAGCCATTCCATACAAAAGGCTCTCCAAGCAGCAGTTTCTCCAAAACTTCCACAACTCATCCATACTCAGGTTTCTAAAGGCATGTACCTGATCCAAAGATGTGTTTATTCCAAGATCTCAAATTATAAATTCACACATTTTAAAAAGCCAGCAAAATTTGCCAATATAATTATTTGGGTGGGAAACAAAATGCACTTTTTTTCCTTTACTTTATTGTGCATAATACTCAAAGGTAGAAAAGGTAACAGAGAGAAATATCATCCTTAAATGGAAGAAAAAAAAGTTGAAAAAAAATTACCCCAGAACTGAAAATGCCACAACAAACAGGTCATAATGACTTCATAATGACTACATACATATGTATGTATCTGTAACAGGAGTTGCCTCCCATGAATCAGAAAGAATAAATAAACCTTTGACAAGAATAGAGGCTAAAAGTGCTTATTGTTCCCTTTTAAGAGGAAAACACAGAGCCTCTGAAAGCAAAAGGATTGAGGAAAGGGGCAGTATGTAGATATTCAACCTCTTTCCTCTGTGTTTTGCTATTCCTGCCTTTCTGCCTTCCCCATCAGCCCATGAGCAACGCTGAGCTCTTGCTCAGAACTCTGACACCATCTGTGATTAAAGCAGGGCCTTGATCAAAAGCAGTTTTTGGCTTGCTGTTCTACTCAAGAGAGTGACTTTGTCACACCATGTGAATCAAAAGCCTGACTGGATGCTGTTGTAAATAAAACCACTTTAAACAACAGCAGCAACAATGAGGAAGAACGAGGCTTTGATCAGGCTACAGTTAATTGATTAAAATGTCCATTCCATTGTCCTTTCATGTCTGAGCTTCAGCAAACAACATGGGAGAGCAGAATCCAGCGTGCAGGAGCAGAAAGGAGGCCACAAAGGAAAGCCTGGCAAGTAAATAAAGATTAAAAAAGAAAGGAAAAACTAGAGATTATACAGAATAAATACAGAAACTTATGGTGCTCATGCCCAGAGGCTTAACCCAATTCTCCAGCTATGCCACTGAAAGGCACAGGAATTAATAACCATCAGCAAAACATGGACTCTTATTTGCATTTATTTTTCTCACAGTAACCACATAAACCCTTTTCTACCTAACCCACAATGTGATTTGTGCAAAACTAACCCAGTATAATGCTTTCAATATGAAATGGATTAAGCACTGGGAAAGGATATTGACTTTCTTTCTAAGGGCATCTGAAAAAGAAACCTTGTCTTTGGTTAACAGATAAATCAGGTTTTCCACTCTGATGAAAGTGAAATTGTTCCAGTTGCAATTTCCTGCTCATCTGGGAGGTATCAGGATGGGACCTACAGACTATCTGGGTTTTTTTTAGCTTTTTGACCCACATTTCCATCACACACTGAGCTATTAAATTGATGACATTTAAACCTACACTGAGAGGGGGGGAAAAGTTTAAAATAAACTTCTCATTGTTGCATCAATACATATGGAAATTTCCCTTCCCTAATTTGGGCATTCTCACACTGATTCTTTGGCTCCTTACAAAATAGAGATGGTTTAAATGTTCTACATTTCCAGTTATCTGGTAAAATTATATTCCTGGAAACAAAAAGTCAAGACAATTTCCTTTTATAACCCAAGAAGCACTAGATAGAAAGGGAGGAATGACATAGATATCTCAGCACTAAAACAACAAAACAATTAAGATGGTATGGCATATCAGATGGCAAAGGGTAAAAGATAAAGAACCAAATGTAACAGTCACAGTAGTTAGTACAGAAATCACATTTCAGCTTATGCCTAAAATGTGGATAATGCAGCAACACTTCAAGGCACTTAATACTGCAGTAGTGAGAGGTTCTTAAAAAGAGATCACAGCTTCATTAAACAAGTATATTCAATGCTGGACACAACATTTTTAAATGGATAAAATAAAGTGAAACAATATCTTGACTTCTAAAGAGCTATTATTATTCTTATTTACACTTTTACTTTTGCTTGAAGAACATTGGTGAGATACCTTAAAAGCATAAGGCGCTCAAATAGAAGACTTTAAAACTTGAACTTGATGTGTGAAGGCACCCAAATAAATACAGGAAATGCAGCTGGGGGTGAGGGAAGCAAATTGTGCCTATCACATAAAACCTCGGTTTAGTTTTATTACAGAGGAGCCAAAATTCCCCCAAAGCTCCCAGTTATTTCACCTTGCTGTGTTACAAACTAGTGGGTTGGAAGGGAAGTAGTGACATTTTCACTGAAGCAGCATCAATGTCACTGTTGTAATAATCCCCCACTTGTGTCATTGTCCAGTCCTAAACATGTATGAGCACATGGAGAGGCAGAGATTGCTGTCAGTTAAATCAGTATAACTTCTGCAGTGACTGATGCGTTGCAGCCCAAACACACGCCCCAGAGCCAGGCTGGATCTTTTTTTGGACTCATTTAACAGCCCAAATATACATCCCTGGCCACTAGTTGGATTTTCTGTTATTGCCTCCCGCTTGCAGGGCTTGATAGATGAACTCCAGGCAACTGGCTCTGTTCTCTGAAAAGCATCAAGTGCCCAGCACTGTGGAAACCCTGAGCACTGCCCAGGATCCATCTGACTCCGATTAAACTTCAAATATAAAGAGCTAATCTTGCCAGTACTTAATGCTGCTTGGGAAAGAACTGACTGCCAGGAATCCTGGATCCAAAGTAGCGTGGCCAGCAGGCCCAGGGCAGTGAGCCTTCCCCTGGACTCTGCCTTGGGGAGGCCACACCTTGAGTGTTGTGTTGAGTTGTGGGCCCCTGAGTTGAGGCAAGAGATTGAGGGGCTGGAGCGGGGCCAGAGAAGAGCAAGGAGGCTGGAGAAGGGAGTGGAGCACAAGTGCTGTGGGGAGAGGCTGAGGGAGCTGGGGGTGTTTGTGCTGGAGAAGAGGAGGCTGAGAGGTGACCTCAGCACTGTCTGGAAGTGCCACATCAGGGAAGTTGTGGCCAGGTGGGGGTTGGTCTCTTCTCCCAGGCACTCAGCAATAGGACAAGGGGGCACGGGGGGCTCAAGCTCTGCCAGGGGAAATTGAAGTTGGAGATGAGGTAGAAATTCTTTGCAGAGAGAGTGCTCAGGGATTGGAATGGGCTGCTCAGAGAGGGGGTGGATTCCCCATGCCTGGAGGTTTTTCAGCTGAGCTTGGCCGTGGCACTGAGTGCCATGATCTGGTGAAGGGACTGGAGTTGGCCCAAGGGTTGGACTTGATGATCTCGGAGGTCTTTTCCGACCCAATCCGTTCCATGATTCTATGAATAAAAGCCCCACAGCAATCTCCTCAGAGCAGACACATTGCCACCTCTCCTAGCAATAAATCACTGAAATTATGAAGTGGTACTGGGGTAAGGATTGCACAATCAGAGGTTTAACAGATGCAACATGCAGAAATATTAACTTCAGACTTAACAAGACAATTCTACAAGTACTGTGTTAGCAATTTTCATCTTTGCAACAATCTAGACAACTTCTACCCCTTGGAAAGGCAAACAGCTGTGCAATATATTAAATAACAGACCACTAAAAGACTTGTGTTCAAGTAGTCAGAACTGCAGCAGCAAGTCCCAAGAAAATCAGAATGATAGAATGGATTGGGTCGGAAAAGACCTCCCAGATCATCAAGTCCAACCCTTGGGCCAACTCCAGTCCCTTTACCACATCATGGCACTCAGTGCCACAGCCAAGCTCAGCTAAAAAACCTCCAGGGATGGGGAATCCACCCCCTCTCTGGGCAGCCCATTCCAATGCCTGAGCACTCTTAAATAGCTTTTCTGCACCATTAGCTTGAATGGCTGCTGAATTTTTGAACTGGAATAACAGATTTGCATATGTTGCCTCAAATTTGGGCCTTGCAAGGCCTGTTTCCTAATTTTAAAAGAGGAACTAGTAATGTGATATCAGAGTGTGCATGAATAGTGTGTTATATGAACTGTAATAGTTTGGGTTTTTTCCCTCCTCTAATTTATTAATGAGCTACACTTCAAACAGCAGGGGCTTTTTCAATCATCTCATTTACATGTCAAAGACGCTCAGTACAAACATTTCTAAGATATTAATTATTAGACTGTTGCTGCATTTGTGTTTTGGCGAGTAGTCAAATCACACATTTTGATTTCATTTTAATTTTCAGTGCACATATAGAGCATTTTCACACGGTGTTCAAAGCTACTCACATGTCAGGCACATTTTCCTGGCTGGAAATAGAGAGTTCACAAAACTCCATAACCACTTGTTGATCTCCCCTCTTGGAGGAAAAAACAAATATAAAGAAGGGCAGGGTCTCACCTAAACACTGAAAACATTCTGGAGTTTTTAGGATGAAAGGGAAGTCAAACAGGGAAGTTTCTCAGGGATGTGGAATAGAACCTCCTCTTAACTACTTGTTTTCTGGGGCTTTCTTGAATGGAAATAATCTACCATTGTTTTATCAATAGAAAGAAATATTTCCCCTTCTAAGAAAGACAGTTTTTTGTATTTTTTTTTAAACTACCAAGCCATGTATATAAATAACTAGGGAGAAAAACAAGACAAAAAACAAAAAAATCTCAAAAAAAAACCCAACAAAACCCCAACCACAACAAGAAACAACTCTGAGACAAACACAAGTAAATTGCTAGATAATCTTTCCTGCAGATTGTACTTTAGCTAAATTACTTGTACTGATCTTAATTCTCCAAATGGCTCCATTAAACAGATTAAATGTCTGAGAACCACACAGGAATATGCAGTCTGATTTTGCTCCCCAATTTGATTAATGTGCTATAAAACTAATTCAACTTAAGAGAAAACGTAAGAGTTTTGCTTCACCTTGCACAGGTTACCAGTTGTTGTAGTAATACACACAAAAAAATTTGAATTTAAAGGGTGCATTCACTATTCATATGCTCTCTACTTAATATTGCATTTTAGGACTGCTTAAATATTGCTGGTCTTTCCCTTAAACCCAACTGTTTATAGAATAAATTTGTACATTCAAAAATAAACCAGAGAAGTTGTGCAGACAGACTTGCAAAGTTCTACTTAAAGGAAAATATTTAATGTCATCTTTAAGTGCTGAACTGCAACTACAGCACTTTGGGTTGTGGGACTGGAATTTTTCCAACAGCAAAATTTCCTCAAGATTTTTTTAACCCCTGAAGCAAAGACAGACCTAACATTGAACATAATAGAAACAGATAATTGATATTTGTATGCAAGTCTGTCATACAGAAAATTATTGACTCTTATCACAGAATCACAGAATGGATTGGGTTGGAAAAGACCTCCAAGATCATCAAGTCCAACCCTTGGGCCAACTCCACTCCCTTTACCAGATCATGGCATGATGATTTATAAAGAGGTGACAATATATGTGCCATAAAGCAGGAAAATATTTGCCTCTTTCTTTATTTTTAAAACTCAGGGAAGTCCCTCATGGACATTCTCTCCACACAGACTATATGAAAATGAGAAATGTGCTGAACTTAAGGAGTAAAACTTAGAAACTCTGCATTTTCAAAAGAGGGTCTGTTCCCAAAAGACCTTTCCTCTGAGTTGTATTTGAAGTACTTAAAGAAATAAAGCACACCAAGAAACAGCATCATGGAGGTGTTTCAGCTCCTGATGAGATTTAAAAGCATTTCTTTGGCCAGCAGCCAAATGCAGAATATCACATTTAAAAGCTTACATACAATTTGTCACGTGTCTCTCACAGTGATGTTTTACCTGCCAGTGGAATGTAGACAATAGAAACAAAAGCAGCAGATGGGATCAGAGCACAGGTTTACTAATCCAACTTAAAGCACTTATGGGAGAAAAAAGTCAGAAACAACCTTAGTAAAAAATTCAATTCTATAATCACAAAATAAGCCCTTACAATATGCAACATGCCCTTGTCTTTTAGTGGTTAGAGAGGATTTCTTACTCCATTCTGTTTCCTTTCTTTAATCTACATTATCCTTCTGCAGGCAACAAAAAAGCAATTTAATTCCTTAATTATTTTAAATAATATTAGAGCACAATTTTCTCTCTTTTAGACCTTTGTATGGCTACAGGAACACACTATCAAGCAAATTTTTCTTTTGCAAAACACACCTTTGCAATTATAGAAATTAATCCCAGTTTAAAAATTAGGCTTGTGCACAGAGCCAGGAGTTGACTCAATGATCCTCAGGGATCCCTTTAACTCAGCATTTTATATAGAATCAGAGAATCATAGAATGGATTGCTAAACCACAGTGACAGAGGAGCAGCAAGATGAGCAGGAAAGACCTGGGCTGAAAGACTTTTGAAAGTGGAAAAAGCAACGGCAAAGTCCAACTATGAAGTCTTGTATTGAGCTGTTAAAACTGCATCCTTCTGTTCATTGAAGGCCCAGTTCTCCATCAGCTGAGTGCATGATCAGGCTGAGATTGGGGCTTTAAGAAAATCCTGCAACAGGTCAAAACAAAGCTTTTGGTTTTCAGGTCTTACAATTCTGTAAAATCAGTTTCATTCTTGTTTTGGGAATTGTCACTTGCTCTTGATCTTTTAAGACAAGCAATAAGTAAAGAAAGGACAGACAACTGAAGGTGGTGTTTCATTCTGTCCCATCTGATACAAAAAGGTGAAATGATCAAAGAAAGAAAAAGTAACTCAAGATAAAGTCGTAGAGGAACAGACCAGGGACATAAGAAAAAAAAAAAAGAAAAAAAAGAAAAAAAAAGAAATTAGAAGTAGTAGAGGTAGGAACTAAACTAAAGTTATCATCTGTCAACCAGCAAAACTTTGGCTTTGTCAGACTCCATAGTTTTAATGCCACAAAGGCTGACAGGAGAGAAGTTGCACCTGACTGAGGTGAACTGCTTAGTTTTGAGAATGATTCCTGAAAATAACTCAGACTTCTGTTGGCTCCACTCTGCAGCACAAATATTTTTGTGCTTTCTCATGGAAGGCTTCACTTTGATAACCTGGGCTGCTGCTGGCCACAGTAGTGTGTAAAATCCTCACTGTCCAGGGGGAAAACAGGGAAGAAATGTGTATATTGAATGAATGAGAACATATTGCCCTTGCCTTGAAACTTTCTCAGGAAGCAGGGGAGTATCTGCCAGGAAAAGGGGTGTTAGATGTTCAGAAATATTATTTGTTAAGAAGTAAGAAAAAGTACCTGGCAGAAAATCCAACCCAGGTGGGAAATACAACAACACTGTTCTTCTATAGAGGCATCTCCATTATCTATCATCTATTATCCATCATTTATCTCTATTATTGCGACACAGACACAACAAGTACATGTGTGTGCTGGTGCCACATTTTATATATGGCTGGCACACATGTGTTTGTCAGCAAAGCAAGACAAGGGTTTGTCTGTCTCCCAAAAATGATCTCAAAGCTTTGTGTTCAGCTCCTGAAGACCACCCTGCACTGATTCATTTAATTCCATTTGGATTTATGAGCTCACCCAGGAGAAATGCCTTGAAGAAGGTGGCACCTACTGTGGGATCTGTTTTAAAAGCTGCCCTGCCAGCACAGATTCATTTTCTGAAGCTCTGAATCACACAACACTCAAGGTGTGGCCTCACCCACACAGAGTCCAGGGGAAGGCTCACTGCCCTGGGCCTGCTGGCCACACTACTTTGGATCCAGGACAGACCTAGACCTAGATCTACTGAAGGGCATGCCAAGGGCAGAACTGGCCCTCACCAGGGCACAATGTTACGTTAATATTGCACTGCAATATGCAGGAAGGCCAAACTGCAATAGCTGATGGGCACAGCCCTGGGCATTTAAGGCTCTCTAAAGCACAAACACAGGGTGGCTTGAACAGCCACCTGCTGTCCTGCAGGGCGCATTCACTAGATGTCAGGAATTCAACCAGTCTCTCTGATATGGGCACATGAGAAACACTTTGAAGAGGGAGGTGGAAATCACCATGTTAGCACAGCCAACCAGTGCAATCCTTTATCTTCTCTGTGTTCCTCCAGACACTGCAAAGTGAGCTACTTGACCAACAGACACCGTGTCGGCACCAGGGACACACAGAATCACAGAATGGATTGGGTTGGAAAAGACCTCCGAGATCATCAAGTCCAACCCTTGGGCCAACTCCAGTCCCGTCACCAGATCATGGCACTCAGTGCCACGGCCAAGCTCAGCTGAAAAACCTCCAGGGATGGGGAATCCACCCCCTCTCTGGGCAGCCCATTCCAATCCCTCAGCACTCTCTCTGCAAAGAAGTTTTTTCTGCTCTCCAACTTCAATTTCCCCTGGCAGAGCTTGAGCCCCCCGTGCCCCCTTGTCCTATTGCTGAGTGCCTGGGAGAAGAGACCAACCCCCATCCTCAGGAGAAGGAAGAGACTGAGACTGAGAAAAGTTCTGGGATGGAGTACAAAGCCATCCCTGCTGGATTGCCACCAAAAAATTAATGTAACATTCTGCTTCCATCAAAGCACTTGTCTCAGTGTTGCCATTTACTGTTAGTAGCTTCTCAATTTTTTTTTGAAAAACACTTTTTTTAATGGAAAATGTTACCTAAGTACCAAATAATTTAAACATTTAAACCCAGATAAACTGAAGGTGATGACTACTCTGTGAGATGTTTAGGCAAACAGGTCGTACACCATGAGATGTGTGGAATCCTCCACCCAGCCAGCCACACAATTATATATAACAGGTATCACAGAAGGGTCTGCAAACAAGCAAACAATTATAACCTAAGCCCAGCAGCACTAAGGCACTGTGAGTTACCCTTGGAGGCTGAAATTCTGCTCGGTGTAAACCTGAAATAGTATTGCTGCTCTGGATTTCTCACATGCTCAAGATGATTGTAGATCAAAACTTGTTTCTCTGACTTCAGGGCAGAGTCTGGGGATTGGCACTGGGGTTTGTTTTGGGGGCCTGGAGGCAAGCTAAATAATTTACTCGAGATCCCAGCTTCTCTCTTTCTATTTGTACCTTTCTCTCTCAGTTTCTACTGGCAATAATATTCTTGCTTCTGGCAAACTGTGCTGTATATCACCAAACTCTCATCACTGTGATGGTTAGGAAATGTAGCTCTTCTCTGTTCCTGACCATGAGGTGATACATTTTTTGTCCCACCTGTCATTAAAATCAATAGTAGGAAACTAAACTAAAAAAAACCCCAAACCTCTCTAACTTTGCAATTACATCTTACATTTACTAAATCAGAAAACTAGAACTGAGGGAGCATTTTGTAAAGTAAAATCACCCCTAACTCAGGCCTATAATTTACCCTCGGAAAATCAAGTTCTGTTCAACATAAACCTGGGGAAAAAAGGTACAGAAATATGGAACTGGATTTCTTACTTTTGGAGAGACAATGGAATGCATTTTCACAGTGTTTAAGGAGAAATTTCTGCTTTGCTCAATAGAGCTGCAATTTTTGGATCAGTTTTAGAACTGAGCCAGAAACAAAAACTGATTAAGATGTATCTGGAAGGGTTTATGAGGAAGTAATGTAAGAAAAATTACATCAGAGACAAAAAAGAAGAGGGACACTTGCAGGAACTGAAGCTATTGTTTCAGAAGAAAAAAGCAAGAAAAAGAGAAGCTGCTCTCCTGCCTTGGATGTTCATCGAGCATTGATCTTTAACCTGCATCAACCCAAACCTATCAAACCTCCTGCAATTCTTTTCCTTTTTTTTTTTTTTGCAGCAATTGCTGAGAGAATGAAGGGTCAATGCATTACAGTGTCAAGCCCTGGCAGCCCCAAGCCCTGCTCTAAGATGGATGGTATTGAACCTACACCTCAGAAAAGGAACCAGGCAGTTTCCTCTCTACAACAGCTTCCTCTCAAGGAATTATCACTTCAGACAATTGCATGTTTGCTGCATGGAAATCAATACATATTTTACCAAACACTCTTTTGCTGGACAGACATCAAAGCTGGGTGATGCTTTTGACAGAGCTGCACTTCAGTCTTGTGTTGATTAATTACTAAATGATGATCTCGAGAGGTATTGCTATTAGACCTACTAAGGGCAAAAGTATATACATGAAAAACACACAAAATTAAAAAAAATGAGGTGTACATACAGTAATTAGTGTTTTCTGTTGCATGTCACCCACCTACACCCTGATCTCATGTTCCTGTCCTGTGCTGTGGGATGATATCCTGGTATATCTGAAAGGGTTACATCCTCACCTTCAGTTGAGAAGATGGATTGTTGCATGTTGTGTGTTATTTGCAAACATAAAACAGGCACACCAGGTACAAATATGATCCTAATACATATCAAATATAATCCCAACGCAAAAGAATCTTACTCCAGCTGTAGAAGGCAGATGCACTGCAAGTGGAGTCATAGAATCATAGAATGGACTGGGTTGGAAAAGACCTCCGAGATCATCAAGTCCAACCCTTGGGCCAACTCCAGTCCCTTTACCAGATCATGGCACTCAGTGCCACGGCCAAGCTCACTTGAAAAACCTCCAGGGATGGGGAATCCACCCCCTCTCTGGGCAGCCCATTCCAATCCCTGAGCACTCTCTCTGCAAAGAAGTTCTTTCCCATCTCCAACTTCAATTTCCCCTGGCAGAGCTTGAGCCCCCCGTGCCCCCTTGTCCTATTGCTGAGTGCCTGGGAGAAGAGACCAACCCCCACCTGGCCACAACTTCCCTGATGTGGCACTTCCAGACAGTGCTGAGGTCACCTCTGAGCCTCCTCNTCTGTGCCCCAAATGTTTTCCTGTGCAATGCTGACATTCCTCACACAGGATCAAAGATTAAATGTCAAAGGAAACTCATTTTTCTGAAGGTTCCTCCTTCACCTCACCAACTCTGAGTTTCTTCTCCCTTCTTCCTCCTCTAAATATTTTGAGAGATGGAAAGCAGAGCCCCAGAAGAAAGACATAACTTGCAAAGAATCGTAAAGAATAATGTGACTAAAAGGTGAAGCTTTTTGGGTTCTATGGAATAGAAACACCTATTAACATATATATAAATAAATATATTTATAGATACACTGCCATAAATCATATGGGGAAACTTCTGCCAAAATGAAGCTGATGGGGCTTAATTATGAGACTCTTCTCCATGCACAGCAATACAAGGGAAACACCTCTTATAATCACCACAGTCTTATATTCTGCCCTTGGCGTCTGTGTTTGACCTGTGAGACACAGAATGCTGACTCAGCAGGACTGTTTTTCTGAGCCTGAATGACCCTTTTTAATACCCAACAATATTATCTCAGTGCTGAATTAGCAATTCCTAATTGGGGTTCTTGAATAATTGTTTTATTTAGTTTGTTCAGGTTTCTTTAAAAAAATACTGCAAAGATAGAAGTATTTTTTTCTTCCATTTTCAACTTGAAAGAGAAAATGCAGAAGAGAGTTCAAGAAGGTATGATTTAAAAGGAAACAAAACAAAAAACCCCAAACCAATTGTATTTAAGTGTATACATATATTTTAACTCTCAATGTCTGAAGCCACACACACTCAAAGAGGTATTCCAGCTACATACATTAAAGAACAACCTTTGTCCAGAACTCCTCCTGTTCTCTCCTTTTAGCAGTATTTCCAAATAAAATGTCTAGTTGCTGCAAATGTCGTGTCTCTATCTCTCTCCAACCTCTACAATAATCTGGAAATAGGTTGGTAGCTCCATTTTCTTAGATTTCATTTTTTGAGCTGATGACCTTAAGTCCAAATCCAAAGAAGAATTGAAATCCCATTCCAGAACAATCCCTCAAAATATTTCTCCTTTCATTCATGTTCCTACCAGCATCACTAAAATATTTGGGAAAGGGAAGCTATTTAGACAGTCCTGTATCTTTTCCTCTGAAGCTGCTGAGAAATTCTGCCTTTAAATATGTAATTTCTAGCAAGAGAGTGTTGTTTTTATAGAACAGAGAGCCAAGACCAGACACACCAATTGAAGCAGACAGGTTGGACCAGGTGACCCACGTGGTCCCTTCCAACCTCACCCACTGTGGGAGTGTGTTTCTGAGGAGGATACTACAGAAATTTGGTAATCAAGCATCAAACATAATTGTAGCCCTTTAATTTACTGGTATGGAATGAAAGATGATGGAAGGAAATGACAGAAGTCAACAAGGAAATATGTGAAAACATGTGACGTAGGAAAAAGTGTCCCCTTGTACATCTCCACTTCATCATTCTAAAAAATAATATCAGGGTGAAAGTATATTCTCTGCACAAATTCAGCAGCATGAGAACTGCATATCTGTGTAATTTTAAAAACAAAGCAAAGCAACCAAACACAGCAAAAAAACCCCCCTCGAAATCAAAACAAAAAACAACCGAAACAAAACAAAAAAAGGAAAAAAATAAAAAAAGAAATTTCAGCTAATGGTCTGTCACCCAGGCCTTGTTAAGATTATCTTCCTTGTTCTTGTTACACTCACTTGAGTACTCATTTTGTAATTTTTCCCCCTGTTTGGAGTTAAGGAGCTCTACTTAGCCAAATAGCTCTTTATAGAAGCTGCTCTGCCATGTAATCAAAACATCTCACAAAAGGCTGCTCTTCTAGAAACATCCAATTAGCTCCATTTGAAATGTTTCTTTCCTGCACTCTCAACAACAACAAAAAAAACCTAAAAGAAACTGGTTAAAGGAGAACCAGCAAACCTCATGCTGGGTGCACTGCTGGGGATGATAATTATTATCAGTCCAAAGGCAATGCAAGCCATAAACAGGCTTGAATAAAGGTTATGAATAAATTAATCAGTTTACTGATTTGGCAAATTCTATGTGATATTAAAGTACAGTTGTGGCAGATAAACCTTTTTATTTTGTTTGGTTTTTTTTTTTGTTTTTTAACATGGAACTATTTTAATAGACTAGGACAGGTTAGGGTTATGCCACTACTACCCCTCCATAAAAATTGTCCTGGGACAAGAGAAGATTATTAATCTGAGTGAGAAAAATATTTAAGATGGCATCAACTCCCAGTAGAGAGACAGATTGTGCTTTCTGGCTCACTTCTGTTCTTCTGTGACACAGAAAATTCAGTGGCTTTGTTTCCACTTTGTTTGAACGAGCTGCAACACAGTTTGATGCAAATGACTGAGCTATAAAAGAGCTTCATTAGACTCACCATCTTTACCTCTATTTTATTCTGTTGACTCTACCTTAAGAGAGTAAGTACATTCCAAACTACCTCCCCTCCCCAGTGAAATGCACAGCTACTCAAAACATCACCTTGTGTATTCAAAGTGGGTATTTTGGACAGATATTTCCTCTCCTACTTCAAGTTCACAAGGGTTTTTTTTCTGAATCTCTTAAATTAGAGTGTTCATGGGAATGAGGTTATTCCAGTGGGTAAAAATTATGTGTTTCTTTTAACATAGGAACTCAAGAGCTTTCCTACCTTCTCAGGGTCATATTTTGCAGGATTCAGAGTCTAATTCTGAGTGAAACTCTCTCATTTTCTTCTCTATATTGTTTCCTGTTGAAGAAAAAGTGAGGTGAAATATTGGTATCTTTTGGATACAAGAATCAGGATCAAACAAAACTAGTGAACATTTCCAGCCTTACAACACTTCAATTACTTTTTAATATTTGAAATGATGTTGTTGTCTTCTCTGGTTATTGATATTGTTTCTAAATGTAAATCCAAGTTGAAGACAAGCATGACATTTACTCAGCTCTCATCTGCTTCTGGTCATCTCCTCTTTATTTTTCCTCCTTATACCCAAGTAAATCAGACCTGGTGCTGCTGCTGTGAGAAGAGAATTCCATGGAAAAGCAGCTTTTGCATTCTGAATTATTTGGTTAATATGACATTGTCATCAGCCCATTTTTTACATGTTTATATTCTATAATGTCCAGGGAGCTGGAATGACTTTTAGAAAATATCACTCTGCTTGGACTTCAAAAGAAGTCAGACCTGAAAGCCTATGGCTTGCACATTATGGTGTCATAATAAAGTATCTTTCAGGTGTTATTTTTGTTTATATGTTTATATATAATATATATTTTTATGGGGTTTTGCAAATATATATGTATGTCTATAGGTTTACATATTAACATATAGACACAGACACTGCTCTACACACACAAGCATCTCTTCTCATCTCCCATCAGAAGGGCAGGGATAAGTGTCTCAAGCTGAATTCCATCAGCCTGGTGGCTCTGAACACCCTGGGGCTGAGCCAACAGGCATTTCTCCAGTTGACTGACACTTTTTCCAGGCTGCAGAGACACCAAGTTTCCTTCTCTGTATCAGAAGAAATGTGGAAACAGCCACTTCAATTTGGAGGCAAATAAGTGACTCACAGAAACCAGAAAAATCACAGACAGCCTTGAAAAACTCACAAGAAAACACAGACAGAGGATTGCAACAAAATCACCTCTGGAAATTGCAGTGAAGGCTATTTCTGGTGTTTATTTTATATATCATTAAGGCCTTTATAGACAAAAAGTTAAAAAAAAAATCCTGACACTGGCAAGGTTATTGAGGGTAGTGCAGACAGGGCAAATTTGTGAGATGGAGCTGAACTTTTCCTGTTTAACTCATCCTGGGGAGCCCACAGCAAAGTCAGCATTTCTCAGCTTGTGTTTCTCTAATTCTCACCAGCCCTTGGTTTATTGCTCCAGAACTGAGGGCTCAAAACTTCATACACAGGTGCTACAACACAGAATCATAGAATGGATTGGGTTGGAAAAGACCTCCGAGATCATCAAGTCCAACCCTTGGGCCAACTCCAGTCCCGTCACCAGATCATGGCACTCAGTGCCACGGCCAAGCTCAGCTGAAAAACCTCCAGGGATGGGGAATCCACCCCCTCTCTGGGCAGCCCATTCCAATCCCTCAGCACTCTCTCTGCAAAGAAGTTTTTTCTGATCTCCAACTTCAATTTCCCCTGGCAGAGCTTGAGCCCCCCGTGCCCCCTTGTCCTATTGCTGAGTGCCTGGGAGAAGAGACCAACCCCCACCTGGCCACAACTTCCCTTCAGGCAGTTCCAGACAGTGCTGAGGTCACCTCTCAGCCTCCTCTTCTCCAGCACAAACACCCCCAGCTCCCTCAGCCTCTCCCCACAGCACTTGTGCTCCACTCCCTTCTCCAGCCTCGTTGCTCTTCTCTGGCCCCGCTCCAGCCCCTCAATCTCTTGCCTCAACTCAGGGGCCCACAACTCAACACAACACTCAAGGTGTGGCCTCCCCAAGGCAGAGTCCAGGGGAAGGCTCACTGCCCTGGGCCTGCTGGCCACGCTACTTTGGATCCAGGCCACGATCCCATTGGCCTTCTTGGCCACCTGGCCACACTCTTGGCTCCTCTTGAGCTTCCTGTCCCTCAGTCCCCCCAGGTCCCTTTCTGCCTGGCTGCTCTCCAGCCACTCTGTGCCCAGCCTGGAGTGCTGCAGGGGGCTGGGGTGGCCAAAGGCCTCTCTGGGAGTCCTTCCCTTGGAAAAGTTTAATTAGTAATTGCCAGTTATAAGACACAGGATGAAATGTACTCAGAATGACCACAGGCCATTTTATTTCCTAGAGAGAGAAAAAAAAACAAACAAAAACCCCCCCAGGATCACTCCTAGAATCCTTCAGCCTTTATAACAGTATCTTTTATCCATTAAAACATGCAATCCCTGAAATCACACCTGCTTTTGCTCAACAGGGAAACCNAAAAAATCCAGGATCAGTCCTAGAATCCTTCATCCTTTAGAACAGTATCTTTTATCCATGTAAAACATGCAATCCCTGAAATCACACCTGCTTTTGCTCAACAGGGAAACCAACCCAATCAAGATGACATTTGAAACAAAAGGAACCCATAAGATTTCTGAATTAATCAACCCTTTTGCTGCAGTTTAACCTTCATTTCTCTGATTGTGCACCAGCTTTCAGACCTCTCATTGCACCTTCAGAAGGCACAAAATGACATTTTCTTTTCAAATTATTTCCTTTGGTTTCATATGCCCAGAGCTCCATGAAGAAAGGGCTTCTGCTTTTCATCTGGGAAGATGGAACCCATGTCCAGGCAGAAAAAGCACAATATAAAAATGAATCGTCTCCCAGAGAATGCTGAAGTTGGAAAATAAACAGGTTTCACTTTACACCAATGAGCAGAAGGTGACAGTTTCAGCAATGCTTTATACATAGAAGGATCAGAAATCTCCTGTTTAACAAAGAACTTACATTTATTGTGTAAATAGCAGAAAAAAAGCCTAATTATCTATCACACCTTTTCCTCCTCTGTGCTGTGTGCCAATGATAGTCTGGCAGAGACTGTCAACTAAGAGTTAATCTTTTATACAGCAGAAATGTCATCACAGATTTCCCTCATCAATAAACTTCAGTACTTGTGTTTAAAAGGAGAAAAGAAAAAAAAAAGAAATAGTCCCAAATGCTTCTGGCTTTAAACAGAGCTTGTCACTGTCTAGAGAGATGCTCTGTTTGTCAGCACATCTCGTTTTTGATGTAAGTACTGAGCCTGCAGGAAAGTCTCTCTCTGATTGAAACACTGAATGGTGGGGAAGCTCCAGGAGAGGAACAAAGTCCTTACATCACCCCCATTTTCCTTTTATTTTAAAGCAAACCTCTCAAGGCAATGCTCAGCTAATTATTTTTAAGTAAGCAAATAAATGTAAGTTATTTTTCATTAATGTTCCTGCGAAGAAGAAAGATTAAATTAAATAGAAATTGTAGAGTTTTTCAGAAATGTTGTCTGTCCTCTGCTACGGTAGAATCAGAGTCAAGTTCCACAGTGACATTTGGGTTTTGTCCTGACTCATGCAGCAAAGAGGAAATAAGGAAGATTTTGTGAGAATTTCTGCCTTCAAAGTTCTTATTTTTGTCTCTGTTCTGACTCTTGCTATGAAAAAATCATCTCTTCTCCAGAGGAAAGACCTGTATTTGTGACTAAGCTTCCAAGCATTCCCAATTTGTCAAAAATAGTCCTTTATCATTTAACAGCAGCTACAAGAACTAATTCCTAGGGTCTTTTCACTCTGGGAAAACTCTGAAATGTCATTGTACTTGTTACAGTGAAACTATTTTAAAAGGTTTGCATCCCCAGCTCCTTTTCATAGCTTGTGATTGACGTTCAGATAAGCCAGTTTACAATATCCTTAAGATTTTAATACATTTGAAAGAAATAAAAAGCCATTCAGGTAATGATGATCAAAATATGATTGTTCCATATGCAAAAAAATAGTATAGATAACTTTAATGTTTTCAGATTTGGATCCTAAAAAATAAAATCCATGTGAGAAACAAATGAAATGCTTGTCCATAGACTGATATAATTATCCTGTGGATAAGAGTACACTTAGATTGATGTCGGAATTTAATTGAGAGATGGTTGAAAACACAAGAATTTAGATAAAATGCAAATGTGCATATACTAACTTCATTCCAAACTTCAATTTCCACTTAAAAAAAAAAAAAGTTAAAAATCAGAATTATTTCAGTAAAATCCCAAGAGGAGACCTGAGAACATCAGCCAGCCTGTCCCTGTTGTATGCACTGCAATCAACTTCATCCACAGGTTTAAATAGAGAAAAAAATCTGCTTATTTTTTACCCTGGTTCAAACTCTGCTCTCATCTACAGCTCCCACAACCTCTGTGGTACAACAAGGTGAAACTATAGGAAAAAAAAATCTGAACTGTAAGTATTTTACTTCATAATATCTTTTTTTTTATTATTTCTGGAGAAAATTTTACTGCTTCTAAACCACTCATTTAATCCTCCCACAGATATTTCTGCTTTCTGAGAGTAAACCCTTCCTCACGCTGAGTTCTTCTCATCCTGTGAAGTGACACAGCCACATCTCACCCAGCTTCAGGTTCTTCATGAATATTAAAACAAAAGAGACCGTGGGAAGGAAAGCAGAACGTTGGAAAGGACATTTGAGGAAATCCTCTTAAGAATTACTGAAAGTATCTCATAATAAGGAGAAGAAAACTGGGTCACATCCTTCCCATTTCTTATTCCTCGTTTCAAATTAAATATTTATTTTAAATAGTTTAATAAAGAAAATAGAGAGAAGAACTAAGAAAAAATCTTTAATTTCTGAGGAAATACAGTTCCCTCAGCACTTGAGAGGATTTTGACTCAAGGCAAAGGAAGGAGTGAGGATGAAGGAGAGGATGGATATCTAAAGAAAAGAAAAAGACTTTGGAAGACAGGCAATTTGACTTGCATTCTGACACATAAGGGATTCATTAACTTCAAGGAGTGCAGGTAGAGGCTTGTCTTTAATGAAGAAAAAAAGAAAGCAAACAAAAAAACCTCAAGTAAAAAAAAAAAAAGAAAAAACCAAACACACACACACCAAAAAATACCCCAAAAAACCAAAAATTAAAAAGAAAAAAAACCCACAAATCCTAGAAAACACTAAATTACATAAGTAGACACATACTGCCCAGCACCTATTACAGTAGTTTTAGCAGTAATATACCCAGAGAGGCTTATTTGCTGAAATATTTGGTGTCCTTTGGAACACCTGCAGGGATGTGAAGCCATTTAGTCCTGCTTTCATTGGGCCATTTTCCTGCCATCCTTCCCCCAGACTATTTGCAGCTCGGTGTCACCTGCACTAAAAATATAGAAAATAAATAATAGAATAGAAATAATAGAATAAAAACACATAAAAAATGGGCTGATGGCAATGTTATATTAGCCAAATAATTCAGAATGCAAAAGCTACACGACCACTGAACTTTCATCTCACAGCAGCAGCACCAGGTCTGGTGGAAAGATTTAAAATAAAGAGGAGATGATCAGAAGCAGGTGACAGCTGGGTAAATGTCATGCTTGTCTTCAACTTGGATTTACATTAAGAAACAGTATTAATAGCCAGAGAAGACAACAACAACACAGAAACTTTGAGTTCTTAGTGCTGCAGCTTTAACTTTTGGTGATGAACAAGGTGAACAGAACCCACATGCTTGTGCAGGAAGCTGCCCAAACACCTCCCTGTAACTCATCATGTGACTCCTCTTCCACTGAAATGGATGGAAAACCTTTTTTAACCTCTAATCTTTCAGATTTTTGAAATTCACTTGACCTTCTGTAAAAGGTTTTTTAAGTTGGAGAGCAGAAAAAACTTCTTCGCAGAGAGAGTGCTGAGGCATTGGAATGGGCTGCCCAGAGAGGGGGTGGATTCCCCATCCCTGGAGGTTTTTCAGCTGAGCTTGGCCGTGGCACTGAGTGCCATGATCTGGTAAAGGGACTGGAGTTGGCCCAAGGGTTGGGCTTGATGATCTCGGAGGTCTTTTCCAAGCCAATCCATTCTATGATTCTATGAAAAGGAAAAATTTTATTTCACATCCTGCCCCCTCAGAATTCCTGCTATCCCTTCCTACTCTTTTCCTCCTTATCTACAGTTTCTGCAAGAAGTGGAAGCTGGAAGTTCAGATGTGGTTACAGAATGCAGTCATGGTATTACTGTAGCCACAGCTGCTCAGTAAGAGAGGTGAAATTACCTCCTCAGTTACCACTTCCAGGTTTAAAAGCTTGAAAACCAGTTCAACACTGTGCCTGGAGCCCCAAAACTGCAGCAGTAAAGTCCTCTCCTGACATGAACTTCTCCCTCTGCTGCATCCCAGTGCACTGGGACTGCCTGTTCTGGGAGGAAGGGGCTGCAGCTTTAGATGTGCAGACTTCACGTATCTTATATTCTCATTAAGCTATGACTAATTGCAATGCACAACAGATGCAGTGATACAGCTTTGCATAACAGCTTCCCAAACGCCACATATGCTCTTTTATACTCTTAATTAGCACTTCCTTCCCAAGTACATGTGATGAGATTTTTTGAAATTACAGAAGTACCACATGAACCCAAAGTATCATTCCATGCAATTCTCTGTTGGCACAAGTTCTTCACCTCCAAGAAGCATCAACAACCTCCATTAATGTGCAAAATGCACTGCCCTTTGCCCAAGGATAAGGCAGAGCAGCTCTCTGGGCAGTTTGCTGGGATTTTCTCAAGTCACAGAATCATAGAATGGATTGGGTTGGAAAAGACCTCCGAGATCATCAAGTCCAACTCTTGGGCCAACTCCAGTCCCTTTACCAGATCATCGCACTCAGTGCCACAGCCAAGCTCAGTTGAAAAACCTCCAGGGATGGGGAATCCCCCCCCTCTCTGGGCAGCCCATTCCAATCCCTCAGCACTCTCTCTGCAAAGAAGTTTTTCTGCTCTCCAACTGGAATGCCCCCTGGCAGAGCTTGAGCCCCCCGTGCCCCCTTGTCCTATTGCTGAGTGCCTGGGCGAAGAGACCAACCCCCACCTGGCCACAACTTCCCTGATGTGGCACTTCCAGACAGTGCTGAGGTCGCCTCTCAGCCTCCTCTTCTCCAGCACAAACACCCCCAGCTCCCTCAGCCTCTCTTTCCACCAGCATTGCTCGTGCAGCAGCACTGAACATATATCACATTCTGGGCTCACAGGCACTAAATTTGGGATATATGTGCCAGCCTGGACCTAAATTTGTTTATACATCTAATTTCTCAACGTGGCCAGCTCTCATCATCTTTGTTGTTGTTGTTGTTGTTGTGTTTTGTTTTGTTTTGTTTTGTTTTTTTGTGGTTGGATTGTGGACCATTGTGCTGGTTTGGTCTGGAGGAGAGTTAATTTTCTTCAGAGTAACTGGGCTGGGTGTCTGTTCTGGATTTGTGCTGGAGACAAGGTTGATAACACCGGGATGTTTTAGTTATGGCTTCTCAGTGTTTGCACAGTCAGGGCTGTTTCTGCCTCTCACGAAAGGGCTGATGGGGCACAACAAGATGAGAGGGGGCACAGCCAGGCCAGGTGACCCCAACTGACCAAGGGGATGTTCCACACCATGTGATATCATGCTGAGCATATAAAACTGGGCAAAAGGAGGAAAGGGGTGATGAGGGATGGCATTTGTACTCCCAAGTAACCATCATGTGTGATGGAGGATGGCTGAACTCCTGCCTGCCCGTGGGAAACACTGAGTGATTTCCTTGTTTTGCTTTGCTTGTGCTCATGACTTTTGCTTTTCCCATTAAATTGTCTACCTGAACCCACAAGTTCTTTCTCTGTTATACTTTTTCTATTCTCTCTCCCACCTCTACCTGAACCCACAAGTTCTTTCTCTGTTATACTTTTTCTATTCTCTCTCCCACCTCAGCAGGAGGGACTGAGTTGCTGAGGGACACTGAGCCACCAGCAGGGGTTAAACCAAAACAACCAGTCTCAGTAAAACAACACCATGAATTGCCTCAGCCAAAACTACCACCTTGACCAGTCTGACTGATATTAAGATGATTTTTTATGTGAATTAAGCAAATAGCAGGAACCCTCCTAAGTTAAAAACAAAACAAACAAACAAACAAACAAACACAACCCCCCCCCACACACATACATGTTTCTTTTTGATCCATCCATAACAAATAAAAAAATTTGAGCTGCATTTATAAAGAGGTGGATGACCTGACTCTTTATTTAATTATCCTGAATCCTCAAACCTTGTCTGAATTTGCCTGGAGTCCAACCCACAGCACAGCTTGGAACTGAGGAGCTCCTGCTGAGGGGGATGACAGAAACCTCACCTATGAGTTTGTGCAAGGAAAGAGACTGTTTTCAGGTATCCAAAAATTATATGAAATATCTTTCTGACTCTTTTTTTTTCCCCAGAAATGATACAAAATACCTTTCTGACTCTTTTTTTCACCAGTCCTTGTTAACACTCAAAATGTACTGGTACTTCCTATTAAGCCCCTAATAATTATATAATTAAAAGGAATTTATTTGGGCAGAATAAGTAGTATTTTAGTTTTTCTATAAGAAAAGCACAATTAACCCCTCAGTCATAACCACAAAAGGGGGACACACAGAGCTGCAGATAATAATATGTCAATTAATATCATTAAAAATAGGGAAATCTAGAATATCTGTAACTCTTTTCTCCTATACTTGGGAGATACATTTGAAAAACTGCTGAAGTAGGATTTATTTAATAAAAAAAAAAGAAAAGAAATGCTCTTATTTGAAAAGCAAGCATTGTGTGGCAGGATGTTTATTCCAATATAGCATGAAATATTAACCTTTCACATATTGCAATGGCTGTTACAGGAGCACGTGGTACAAAACACTGCACAAATCTATTGCTTTTCTACAGCTGCAAAACCTTTTCATGTCAAAATGGTTCACTTGTCTTCAATCCTGAATGTACATTTACAGGATATTCTGGGAGATGATGTAGATAAAGAGAAATTCTAGCTCAGAAAAACTTCTTTTCAAAACCAGTCTCTATGTAGAGAATATTCAGTTTTCTGGCCAGCTGTGCCTCTAAGCTTGAGGAGTTTGTAGTTATTATAGAAACAACCAAAGAAAAATATTTTATGGACAGGTAACTGTCCTCACTGATGTTTCATGTGCTTTCCCTGACACTTGCTGGGACACTCTCTAGGGAGACAAAATGTTCAGCACTGTCTGCTTATATGACTGATATCATTATTTCTTCTGAATTTGTTTTTTCCTCTTATGAGCACTTAGTAAAGAACTGAATTCTAAAAATAGCTTTTTCTTTCATTTTGTTTTCTTAAGGAAAACTAACCTAAAAGAAACATAAGAAGCTCTAAGCATGTTCCTCTGTAACAATGGAAAAATATAAATAAAAAATGCTTCCCTTACTCAGTATTGTTGACAAAACAGAAACCCAGATTTTTCCCCTCAATACCTTTTTCTTATTACTTATATTAGCCAATAACTGGAAGTGTTTAAGGAAAGATAAAGTCAATTAAGTTGAACTTGCCATCTTCAAGCTCTATTCATCAAAATTATGCAATATATGAAAAAATTTAGTATACAGCTGTTGACCCTAGTGAAGGTTTTTAAGCTTTACAGGAGCACAGACAGTAAAAAGTAAGCTTGGAAAGTTTGTCTGGCATAAATGAACTGTAATATATTTATATGCAGGACATAACCTGTCATTCAAAAGGATTAAATCAACCCTCTTTTTGGCTAACAGTAAATATTAAAGGTGTGATACTTCAGTTTGATATAAATTATTTGCATAGTCACTATATTGTAACATATGAAATATTGTGTATAAGAGATCCCTGCATATTGAGTTTCTAAAGTGGGTAAATTGGGGAAAAAAAGGCTTAATAGAAGTAGTTTCTTTCTGTGGTTGAGAGTTGCACACCAAGCTGTAATAAGGTAAGTCCGGGAGCAACTTATTAAATTCCTAAGGAATTCCAATTGCACTTCTTCATATCTGCTTGGATGGATATTCCAGTCCAGGTGTGACGACCTCCCTGCTCATAAGGAAACCCAGACAACAGGTCTGAGATCCAGTGAGTAACAATTGTTAGACAGAACAAGACTGAAAGAAAAAGGAAAATTCCCCTGGGCTATAATTATGCCACTCTGAATTTGCTTGGTGGCTTGGGAGCAATCTCTAAGCCTTGCAGAGGTAGTTCAAGAAAGGGAAATCCTATTTGTAAATCAATTTTTGCCAAAGCTTTACATTACAGTGTTACTATTGGTGTGTCAAATCTCACCCGAGGGCTGGAAGCTGCATTAGCAATCTCAGCACTGTCTGGAAGTGCCACATCAGGGAAGTTGTGGCCAGGTGGGGGTTGGTCTCTTCTCCCAGGCACTCAGCAATAGGACAAGGGGGCACGGGGGGCTCAAGCTCTGCCAGGGGAAATTCCAGTTGGAGAGCAGAAAAAACTTCTTTGCAGAGAGAGTGCTCAGGCATTGGAATGGGCTGCCCAGAGAGGGGGTGGATTCCCCATCCCTGGAGGTTTTTCAGCTGAGCTTGGCCGTGGCACTGAGTGCCATGATCTGGTGACGGGACTGGAGTGGGCCCAAGGGTTGGACTTGATGATCTCAGAGGTCTTTTCCAACCCAATCCATTCTATGATTGTGTGATTCTACTCTCGTATTTTTTTCACAGAGGGAGATTTTTGTCTCATTTCTGAAAATTCCTGTACCCCCAATGTGCCAATTGAAGTCTTACACTCTGCCTTCAGGCTGATACTTGGAACATTCTCATGGCCTCCCACTCAGTTTGGAAATAAAACTCAATACATAAGCCATTCCAAACCAATTTCCCTAATTATTTTCTCCTGACTGTCTTGGACATTGTCACTTATCTTGTTCTCAGCTCAGTGGCAGCATTAACATTCCCACTTTTGTCTGAGGATGGATTCACACATGTTCTTTCCTAAGCTATTGCTGAGCCTGACAAAGTCTGATAAGCAACCAAATGCCATTTGGGATGGGGAGTCAGTGAGCCAAAATACAATTCTCTTGTACATATGATGATTTTTTTTTTCCAGACTGAAAAGAGCTGAATTTCTTTCCTGCATTATCCCAAGAAAAGAGGGCAATAATCTTGACATCCAGACAAATTGATTAACTAAATCCCTCTTCACATACCAGCAGTGGAGCAGGCAATCCATAGCAAGTGGTAACAACCATCCAAACCTCCTCTGCTTCCTGAACACAATCCTTAAACCCAACTGTTGATTTCACTTCTATCCATGTTATTATACAAACCCACCACTCACAGATGCCACCCCACAAAAGTGCAGACAAACAGAAAGAGATGAACACACAGATAAATCCGTGGCACAATTTTAGATACTGGGAAGAAGGAGCAAAAATAAAACCCAACACAGGCTGTGTTCATGATTATGGAGCTTACCTGAAAATAGCTATAGAAATAACTCTCCTGGGGAACATCTTTTCTGAGAGCTGCTCTGGGAGGTGCAGGATGGCTGTGCCATCAGGAATCTTGGGCTCAGATCTTTTCCAACGCCCTGCCATTTGCTTGACAGATTTGGGATGTATCCTGATAGAGAAAATGCAAATATTGAGAAGTTTAATCATCTATTTTACTTGAAAAACAAAGAGATATGTAAAATAACTGCTTGCTGCTTTTTTCCTGTTACTTTTATTTAGTAGCAGTACCAATAAACCCCCAGATGTTACAGCTGCCTTCTGAGGGCCTGTTTTCTCTCTGACAAACATTGTGGATTCCTTTTTTGAGGATTGTGATTTATGATTCCTTTTTTATACTTCTTGATGATGTCAGATGATTTGAAATATCTCTTTGGTTGCTTAAGTCAGGTGATGTTTGTCCCTTCTGATCTATGTCCCATCCTTTGGGCCTGCTGAACTGAGGCCTGGCTGGAACTAAAGCCAAAACTACCACACATGACCTTAGGAACAGCAAACTCATGACAAAGGGAACTTGGTAAATGACCTTAATAAAAATACAAGCAAGGTTAGTCTAGTTTAATATCGTATTTTACATGTTGCCCAGAGAAGCTGTGGATGTCCCATCCCTGGAAGTGTCCAAGGCCAGGTTGGATGGGGCTTGGAGCAACCTGGGCTGGTGTGGGAGAAGACCCAGGTTTAGTGAAACGGCAAGAGTATTACAAGTGTTGGGTCGACGAGGATGTGGACTCTACAAACCCCAGTGCTCCCAGTATTGATATTTTACAAAGGGTGTACAAGGATAGAATCACAGAATCAGTTGGGTTGGGAGAGATCTCTGAGATCATCAAGTCCAACCTTTAATCCAACCCCACTTTGATTGCTGGGTCATGGATACAGACTCCATCAACCCTAATGCCCCTTATATTGATACCTCAGTGGTGTAATAAAAAGTGCATCACAAACACGTCTTCCCTATTGCATTTTCCCTTAGTCATCCCCTGCCCAAGTTTCTTCTTCCATAATCCCTCAGGGTTTCTTTCCCGCCCTTTCCCCCCATTGGTTAAAGTTCTGTATCCTCATTGGTTCTTATCCCCTTTCTCTGATTGGTTGTTATCCTCGCTCTATCGTTGGTTGCTGTAACATTCCACCCCTTTACCCTATTGGTCCATTTTCAATCCCTTATTTGCATGTTCCCTGACCGATAGGAAGCCTCGTACCACCCACCCTTCTAGAACCTTCCCTGGCTGAGATTATATAAACGAGGCGTTCAAATAAACTTTGTTTTTCTACCACCAAACCATCTGGTCTCTGGTCATCCTTCAGGGCATTGGGGGCTCAGGTGGGCTTGGAGCAGGGGGAGCCTTTCCCAGCTCTGGGGAGAAACCCTCAGAGCGATTTCATCCACCAAAAGTCTGGTGGAGGATGTCCCTGCCCAAGGAAGTGTTGGAACTACAGGATCGTTGAGGTCCCTTCAAACCAAGCTATTCTATAATTCTATGATTTATGGGCTATACACCTGTTGATAACAAAGCAAGTCAAAATAGAATTCCAACTGATGAAACCATTCAGGGCTTGACCCCTACAGGCTGCTGAATCTGTTGGAATCTTCTCTGTTGGCCAAGGGGGTGAAGACATAAAGAAAGACATGAGCTTTGAGGGAATATATTGGCAGCAAAGTGTTCATTTCTGGACAAAAACCTCTCAATCTTTCCCCTTACAGGTAAATTCTACTCTCATGTCCACAAGCAAAGAAAGAGCAAGATGGATGGATTTTCTTTCCCAGGCCTACATACACAAGAACAGAATGTGGCTGTGCATATTGGTGAATGAGATCCAAAGGATAATTGACACCTGTGCTAATTGCCTCCATAGTACATCAAAGCTGCATGAATTGATTCTTTCAACCACAGAGAACAGTGCCACTTAAATATTTGTTTTGGTAAATTCCTTGATTTGCAGACATTCACATATTGATATGAAGCACATGCAAACTAAGGGGCAGCATGAGAGAGGCTGAGGGAGCTGGGGGTGTTTGTGCTGGAGAAGAGGAGGCTGAGAGGTGACCTCAGCACTGTCTGGAAGTGCCACATCAGGGAAGTTGTGGCCAGGTGGGGGTTGGTCTCTTCTCCCAGGCACTCAGCAATAGGACAAGGGGGCACGGGGGGCTCAAGCTCTGCCAGGGGAAATTGAAGTTGGAGAGCAGAAAGAAATTGTTTGCAGAGAGAGTGCTGAGGGATTGGAATGGGCTGCCCAGAGAGGGGGTGGATTCCCCATCCCTGGAGGTTTTTCAGCTGAGCTTGGCCGTGGCACTGAGTGCCATGATCTGGTGACGGGACTGGAGTTGGCCCAAGGGTTGGACTTGATGATCTCGGAGGTCTTTTCCAACCCAATCCATTCTACGATTCTGTGATTCTATGATTTACTGAGTAAAAAGTTTCTCTCAAAATAGGCAATGAATGCAAGGTGCAAGAAAGTAAGAATTATCCTGTTTTTAAGAAAGGGGTAGATGAGGCATTGGCTTCCTGAGTTCGAGGGAATAACCTTCCCTCTTAACTTCAAAAAAAAATTTCTCTAAATGCTAATCAAATATCCTGCTAGCTTCTGCTTTTGTTTACAAAAAAAATAAACCATGATAGCTCAAAGTGAAGTCATTCTGCAAATCCATGAACTCCTGAATCCACATCCCCATCTATGCAGCAGCAGACACAGCACCCATTACTTGTTGTAACCCTTGGGCTCACAATAAGTGAATAAATGCCAAATGCTGTGTGACCTCTGTTTGAATGGTCTATAAATGCCCCAAAAAGAAATTTCCATAAATCAATAACCTGTGTTTTAGAAGGTAATTTTGTCCTTGTGTCAGAGGAGAAACCGGGGCTGTCACCAAGTTATTAGTAAAACAATCAACGTGGCAAGGAAGGATCTTGGTGTCATATTGCACAGCTCTGCGTGATCATGGTGATAAATAAAACTGCTTGAGAGTAATCCAGCACAGTCACCAGGATAAAATTCAAATAAATCATCAGGTATTCCCATTTACCAGCCCTACAACACTTTTCAGTGCACTGTTCAAAACACTCCCTTTCCATCCCCAACGTTTTGTCTTCACAACCTGTTAAAATAACACTGTCTACAATTACAGGGTCATTTGTTATGCATGATATAATAGACTGCAAATATAAAAAGGCATTATCATTACTTTTGTCCTTTGTTCTTCCAGGCCAGAATATTGCATAGTTCTTTACTTTGACATTTATTGCTTTTAGATTGGTAATAGAATGGTTTGTGTTGCTCATTATCTTGAATAATGATAATATTAGAGTTTTGGGAGCCTGCCTTCCCTGTTAAGTAAAGTAAAGGCTTCATATAATTTACCAAAGGTTATTACTGGACAATTACCCACAATACAGTTCAAGTCTAATAAACGTTAGCCACATTCACTCTTAAATACCACATCTGTAGTGTGGGTTCTGGGAAAGTGCAAAGAATGATTTGTGGCCTTTCTGTGTATGGGAGGAGAAGGGGGTTTATATGTGCATATGTATATACACGGCTTTATTTGTGTTTTCAGTGTTTACTAAAGGGTGTGCTCAGAGAAAGGAGTTAATTGAAAGAGATATACTTGGGACTCTGAGCAAAGAATGGGAGGGGAGGAGGGATGGGGTATAAGAATAGCATGGCCAGCAGGCCCAGGGCAGTGAGCCTTCCCCTGGACTCTGCCTTGGGGAGGCCACACCTTGAGTGTTGTGTTGAGTTGTGGGCCCCTGAGTTGAGGCAAGAGATTGAGGGGCTGGAGCGGGGCCAGAGAAGAGCAAGGAGGCTGGAGAAGGGAGTGGAGCACAAGTGCTGTGGGGAGAGGCTGAGGGAGCTGGGAGTGTTTGTGCTGGAGAAGAGGAGGCTGAGAGGTGACCTCAGCACTGTCTGGAAGTGCCACATCAGGGAAGTTGTGGCCAGGTGGGGGTTGGTCTCTTCTCCCAGGCACTCAGCAATTGGACAAGGGGGCACGGGGGGCTCCAGCTCTGCCAGGGGAAATTGAAGTTGGAGATGGGAAAAAACTTCTTTTCAGAGAGAGTGCTCAGGCATTGGAATGGGCTGCCCAGAGAGGGGGTGGATTCCCCATCCCTGGAGGTTTTTAAGATGAGACTGGATATGGTACTCAGTGCCATGATCTGGTAATCAAAGTGAGGTTGGATCAAGGGTTGGACTTGATGATCTCAGAGGTCTCTTCCAATCCATTCTATGATTCTCTGATTCTCTGATTCCACAACCTCAGTTTCCCCCAGTGTTAGGAATAAAGGAGTAAGATCTTTGTCTAAGACTTTATGCAAGCTTTTACATAACTGCCTAATGTATTAAATTAATCAATTAGCAGGGCAAGGAATGCAGAGCCTGATTTCATCCTTCCATCCCTTTTATCTCTGCCCAGAGTCAGCACACCCTCCTGACCAGCAGCAGGGCCCTGCCCAGGACTCTGCAGCCTGGGAGTGGCTCCATACCTGGGGCTGAGGGTTTTTCCCCTGGGAAACACTCTGGGTTGGGCATCTTTAACAATCCCCTCCATTTCTGAGACTTTCAGATGTGCATGTGTATATATAACACTCTGCACACACATGTATACAAACACCATTACTCCTCCTGTTCCTTTTCTGTTTGATACTCCAGTTTGCCTGCAGCCATTTATGTTCAATTTATGTTTATCAGTTCATTTCTCCAGCAGCTGCACTTTCAATGAAATGTTTCTATTTGGTGCCAAGTAATAGTAGCTGGAGTTATTTGCCCTATGAATCTCAGTAGATTAGTTTTTGTAATTTACATACATATCCAATTTCGACCAATTTTCATTGACAGTCTTCCCTTTGGACTTTGTTCCATTTCTATTTTTGAGCTGAAACATTGTTTCAGACTTACAGCTCTCTGTAAACTTTACGATAGACTCTGCATTATTATAGTTATCTAGTAATGCAAAAGTGAGAGAAAACCTTTAGCTCTGAATGTTAAAACAGTCTGCAGAAAATGAAGTTAATGTTTCATGAAATAAATGTCATAATACCAAAAATGTATTCTAATGGAAATTTGTTCAAAGCCTCAGATGTTTCTTTTCTGACTAAAATCACTTCCTATTCTTCACATGAATCATGAACTCCAGACTGATTAGGTCACCTGGTTCCCCTGTATGGGAATAAATAATTTTAAAACTCCCCAGATTTGCAGCCATGATGAGCAGGAGGCTGTGGGTGTGAGCTCACCTGGCACTCCTGCCATGGCTTTGCTCTGCAGAGGGAGCACACCCATGGCTGGTATTCCTGATGCTGTTGGAGCAAGAGAAGCTGCAAACCAAGATAATGCCCTCCCATGCTGTGCTAGAAACGCTCCAGCAGATGTTTGGGGGAGGCAAAGCAAACACACAATTGCTGTTCTTAACCCACTTGATTTTATCACAGAATCCTAGAATGGATTGGGTTGGAAAAGACCTCCGAGATCATCAAGTCCAACCCTTGGGCCAACTCCAGTCCCGTCACCAGATCATGGCACTCAGTGCCACGGCCAAGCTCACTTGAAAAACCTCCAGGGATGGGGAATCCACCCCCTCTCTGGGCAGCCCATTCCAATGCCTGAGCACTCTCTCTGCAAAGAAGTTTTTTCTGCTCTCCAACTTCAATTTCCCCTGGCAGAGCTTGAGCCCCCCGTGCCCCCTTGTCCTATTGCTGAGTGCCTGGGAGAAGAGACCAACCCCCACGTGGCCACAACTTCCCTTCAGGCAGTTCCAGACAGTGCTGAGGTCACCTCTCAGCCTCCTCTTCTCCAGGCTATGTTCTATTACAAAATGGCATCATAAATTCAACCATTAAGAGGCTTTCCTTATACGTGGCATCAGCCATGCTACATGAAACAACACCCTGAGCACCACAGCAAAAGTTCCCACCTCTGCCACTACAAACAGATCCCAACAGCTCGAACTTTCTGTGGAATAAACATAAATACATCCCTTTCTTGCCTATAGACCCCTGCAGGGACAGTGCTGCAAAGGAACACCCACTCTGCTCACCACAGGATCTCCCAGAGACCTTCAGGTGACAAGATCTTCAGGTGTTTAAACACGACATTAAAACACTGAAGGGTTATTAATGACTCTCAAAATAAAATATGTAGTTACACATAGAAGGAATTGAGTAAGCAAGGGTATGAGCAGAAAATTACAGTGTTCACATATGGGAAAGTGCTTTGCTAATCTAGTCTGGCATAGCAAGTCTTGAAGAGAAGTCTTACAACTCCAAGGAAGTTTGGCTTCCCCATGGAAATAGAAGTCTTGTTAAAAAGAAAAATATTTCTGTTTTCTGAGGGAAAAAGGGGGTTTTTTTGGAAGAATTTTGAGACCCTAAGAAAACAAAAAATCATATTTACCTTTTAGGATATTTTACTTATGTAAGTGAATGAAACATTTTAAAGTCTATTAGTGTTTTGATTTTTTTTAACAAATAAATCATAAGTAACAAATCCCAGAATCCCAGACTATTCTGAGCTGGAAGGACCCCCAAGGATCATCGAGTCCAACTCTTCAGTCAGTGGCCCACACAGGGATTGAACCCATGACCTTGGCATTATTACAGCCAAGTTTGAACCAACTGAGCTACTCTCAGATGTATTTCCTAGTTGTATTCTTGTTACAGAAACAGTAACAAGTAAAGTGGATAAACTTTAAATCTTTTTATCTTTTGCTGGTACCCATTCATCTTTACCTGCACAGAAGCACCTGGAAGAATGTTCTCAATGGCTGCCTCTTCCTGAGGGGTTCAGCTTAGGCTGCCAATGGGAAAAAAAGAAGCTTTTCTGGGCCCATTGTGTCACCTTAAATTACAGCCTAATTGGTTGCCTGGAGGAGTCCAGATGAGTCATTCCCTCCTGCTCATTTCTTGTCACTACCAGTGTAGAAAGAGTTGAGAAAACCAAGTGTAGAGCTACATCTACTGTAGATGCCTAAAGTTATGTGAAATTAATCCTGCGAGATATTTCTTGTTCTGAATGGTATTGACTCACAAGATCAATGACACTAAGAAGGACAAAAAGCTGTTGTTGTTATTTGCTGCAAATTCTGGATTAGGTTTTGATTTTAACTCCTTTCTTGTTAAATATTCAAGAAAGTGTAATCTGTGTGAAAATTAATGGAGGATGAATTACTGCCTTGTAACAAGTGAAGTGGGAGCAAAGATCTGGTTGTCTGGAAATGTGATTTGTGCTGCATATTCAGTGCAGTCCAGGGAGCTGCAGTACATCATGGTGAGGGATCAAAGTGGACATTTTATAGACTTTTTTATGCTTAAATAGGTAGGACCTCGATCTTTAGCACAGGCTGCATGAAAGCTGCCAGATTTGATTCTGCAAGGCCGCCTTTTGCTAAATTACATCCATTTGCATTGGTGCTGAGGGGATGGACTCCCAAATCCATTCTGACAGGTTGATGCAACGAGGCTGGAGAAGGGAGTGGAGCACAAGTGCTGTGGGGAGAGGCTGAGGGAGCTGGGGGTGTTTGTGCTGGAGAAGAGGAGGCTGAGAGGTGACCTCAGCACTGTCTGGAAGTGCCACATCAGGGAAGTTGTGGCCAGCTGGGGGTTGGTCTCTTCTCCCAGGCACTCAGCAATAGGACAAGGGGGCACGGGGGGCTCAAGCTCTGCCAGGGGAAATTGAAGTTGGAGATGGGAAAAGAGGTGACCTCAGCACTGTCTGGAAGTGCCTGAAGGGAAGTTGTGGCCAGCTGGGGGTTGGTCTCTTCTCCCAGGCACTCAGCAATAGGACAAGGGGGCACGGGCTCAAGCTCTGCCAGGGGAAATTGAAGTTGGAGATGGGAAAAAACTTCTTTTCAGAGAGAGTGCTGAGGCATTGGAATGGGCTGCCCAGAGAGGGGGTGGATTCCCCATCCCTGGAGGTTTTTCAGCTGAGCTTGGCCGTGGCACTGAGAGCCATGATCTGGTGACGGGACTGGAGTTGGCCCAAGGGTTGGACTTGATGATCTGGGAGGTCTTTTCCAACCCAATCCATTCTATGATTCTATGGTTCTATGCTACAACAAAAGCTCTGCTTGGATGAAAAGTTCAAAATGGCACCTAAAACTCAGCAAGCCAAAACAAGCTGTTCCCCTGTTGCATCTGGTACCCAACTCCTCTAAACAGCATCCCAAATTTGAGACCATACATGAAGCACTGTGCCTGTTGGGTCTGGGGAGAAGGCTGGGAAGGAGCTCTGCCCTCCCCTTCTCCCACTGCAGGTGAGGAGGCAGAAAACCCACCCAGAGCAAGGGGTTACAGCAGCAAAGCTGGCTCAGGTCTGGTGTGCCAGCCTGGCAGAGGTACGTTTGTCACCTCCCTGGGAAAGTTTTGCGGGAGCACAAGTGCCTGGGGCAAGGCTTGGGTCCTCCAGGGACATGGTCCCTTCTCCAGCACAAAGGGAGGTGCAAAAGAGAGGAGGGAATCTGGGCATCCACAGAGGGAAGTCCTGAAGACTTCCTTTTCTTAAAAGGGCAAGAAAAAGAAGAGAGGAGATAAAGCTCTTTGAGAGAGAGCATTGAGCTGAATGCTCTCAAAAATCATTGTTGCTTTATGCACTTCTCTAACACCTCACACTTCTGCAGAGATTGATTTCCACTCCAGACAACAAGAGAGAAAAGCTCAGCTCTTCCTTATCACTCTGTACAGGAGAGGGGAGCGATGCTGGGAAAGTTTCCTCCTTCCTGTCTTTGACCCTTCAAAGCAGAGGAAAACCTCACAGATTGGAGGTCCTGAACACTGCCCAGTGTATCCCTGAAAACCTCAGGCTTGTGCCTTTCTGAATCTTCAGTCTGGCTGCCAAGTAAAGAGCTTATTTTAGGTTGATGCCATTTATTGAGCCATTACTATGGAAAGGACTCCTGGACTCCTTCTGGGAAATTGTTGTCAAACCAAAAACCTCTACATGAACAGCTGTCAATGTAAATAAAATGGGAGAGACACAGAAGGAATGAAGTTTTATCCTGAGAACAGCCTTTTTTATTCTAAGCATGACCTATAACTTGTTTTAAGCTGCAGGCATTAATAAGGCAAAGAAAAAAAATAAAGAAATGAAACCAGCAGAAAATAAAAATGTATAATTTCAAACGCAGTCCTCATCATTTTTTTTAACCTGGTGTAAAAACATTCTGAAACCTGGCCTTTAATTTAATATAAATTAAAAAAAATAATAAAACCTAAACCAAACAAAAAAAAAATCACCCCCCAAAAAGGCAACAAAAAACCCAAAACAAAACAAAGCCAAAATAAAAACAACAACAACAACAAAAAACACAAAACCCCACAAACAAAAACTTAATTCTTCAGAACTTTCCCTTTAGTTTCATTCAGAATTCCATTCAAAACCCTACTTTTTTAGAACCCTGACCTGCTATTCCAGACAGGTAAATCCAGAAACATTGATGCTGCTTTAGGAAGCAAGTTCTCCTGCAATTCTTAGCTGAGAGAAAAGGGAAATATTCCTCGAGGGGCATCCACTTAACAAGCAAATGAGAAGGCAGAGAAGAGCAGATGGGTTATTCTTTCTCCTTGTGTTTTAGTTGTTCTTTACACACTTCAGCATTAACTCAGCTTCTCATACAGCCCACCAGAGATCCCTGTAAGACACAGACACTTCCCACGTTCTTCCCTGTTTGGGAGACACCAAAAAGAAGGGCATGGCAGTGACATAAACTCCAGTAAATCTTTTGATCTCTGCAGCTGACACAGAAAGAGGCACCTCAGTGAAACTGCTCCTTCAGGGCAAATATACCTGAGGTTATATCCCAGAAATAAATCCTCAAGCATGGAACAAACATGACAGAGCTTATGAGCTTCTAAATGCTGAAAGAAGGATATGCTGCCCTGTGCTGGAGGATTTCTTGTTAGAAGAAAACACAGCTGCCATCACCGCAATAAAAAAATAAGAATAAATAAGAAAAAAAAAGGAAAATGAAACAAACACGAGTTGGATATCAGAAAAAAAATCCTTTGCAGAGAGAGTGCTCAGGCCTGGGAAATGGGCTGCCCAGAGAGGGGGTGGATTCCCCATCCCTGGAGGTTTTTCAGCTGAGCTTGGCCGTGGCACTGAGTGCCATGATCTGGTGACGGGACTGGAGTTGGCCCAAGGGTTGGACTTGATGATCTGGGAGGTCTTTTCCAACCCAATCCATTCTATGATTCTATGAAACAACTATCAATAAAGTTTCTTTTACCTAAACATCATTACAGAAATAAATTCTTACTAATTCTCCTCACACCCCCTCTCCCTCCTGCAGATTTCTGTGCATAAGATGTACCAAGTTTGCATCATAGGAAGGAAATAAAAGTGGCAGAGAGAATGGCTGTGCTATGTGTAAAAGCTCACAGCAGTCCTAGAAAACTCACTAAAGCTCCCCTTACTGCTCTCTGGCACACACACATTGCAGCAAAGCTCAAAAAATGACTCCATGCAGGACTAGAGTTTCTGAAAGGAATTCTGTAGTTCATGTATAAGGCCGACTTCTGAAATCTTTTTTCTTGACAAAGGCACTGCCTCTCCCTTCCACCTTTTCTTTCAGTTGATGACTTGCAAACATGGGTCTTTTATAGTGATTTCATTTGTTGCTGACTTTTTAATGTAAAATCAGGTACTGTTGTACTTGAGCTGTAGAAACCAATCAAGTTCATTCGTCTCATTTGGACAACAGGGATTGTATTTCTTGAGTTGCTACACCCAAATTTAGCAGCCTGTGTTTTTAGGTAATCCATCAACCCAGAAATGATAATCCTGCATCTGGGTTGTTTTTTCCTGTATCATCCCTTTGATCCTTCACTGAATACATTTTTTGTCATTCTTTGTACTAAAGTAATGAGTAGCTTGGAAAAACATCTGCTGAAAAACACAGAAAAATCACATTGCAGCCACAGGTGTGGCCAAACCCTCCTCCTGAGCACAACTGGCCAATTTGATGCTGTTCACTCCCTCTCTTCAAGAACAAATTCACTTTTCCTGTTTAGTCAGCCAGGGACCAGGACTGGTGGCACAAAACATGCAGGACGTGAATTAAACTTCCCAATTTGCAATGACCTTCACGTGAAGAGAAAACCAGGGGGGGTTTCCCCAGGAGTTGCAGTTCCCATTTTAAAGGCACTTTGTCTTCTTTGAAGAGAAAGTCCATGAAGTCCAAGAGTAATTCACATTGCTTTGAGATTTGCTGTTCTTGGTGGCATATCCTATAACTGTTACAGTTCAGGTTTGGACTCACTTGAACAACACAAATCTAATATGCAATCCCAAATTGTGCTATATTCACTTTTTTGGTGTGCACACCTGAAATCTAAATTACCTATATAACTCTTCCCAGACAGGTTTTAATTACTCACTCTTTTAAATTATTCATATTTAGCAAAACCCCTGCACACCACCCACTGGGGTGGGTTTTATAAAGTAATTTTACAGACACTAAGGGACTGTAAAGCTAGAAAAGCCCTTCTACATTGTGAAATCCACATTTATCAATGTTGCAGTCCTCACTTTCACATACTTACATAATCATAATCCCAGACTGTTCTGAGTTGGAAGGGACCCACGAGGATCATTGAGTCCAACTCTTCAGTCAATGGCCCACACAGGGGATTGAACCCATGACCTTGGCATTATTACAGCCAAGTTTTAACCAACTGAGCTCATCTCAGGGTCAACTTCCATTATAAACTTTTCTTTCAAGGATTAAAATTCTATTTTATCTCATAGAAAGGGCAGGGCTGAAAGAGAGCCATGCCCAGGAGCATCTCAGATGCAGTCAGCTAGCCAGAACCTCAGTGCCTCCATAATCTGGTGGTTTTAGGAGGCTTTCTAATGTTGACAGAGCTGAGCCATCTGCTTGCTCCCCACTGAGGCTCCTCCAGGGGCACTGTAAGGGACTCTCCTCCAGGCACCCTCCTGTGCTGACCTCCCTCAAGGTGCTCTTCCACTGTGTTCAAATTGCCTGATAGCTTCCATATTTTGTCTTACACTGTGTGAAAAATAAAAAGGTTTCAAAGCATTATCTGGGCAGAAAAAAAATTGAAAAAAAAAGAAATTAGTCTCTCTGTCAACATTTTGCTGAAATTGAAGCCACTGCAAGCCATATGGCTACTCTTCTGCTGCTCCAGGGATCATTAAGACAGGGTGCCAGCAGAAATGGATCAACAAGCATTGGCTGCCTGGAAGGAAAACAGGAGGCAAATGTCCCTGGGAAGGCTGAACTCCAGCACTGCTTTCTGCTGTGACAGAATCCAACATTTGTTCTGAGGACAGAGGTGTGTCCTCACAGTACCACCACCCAGGCCCTGCCAGCTTCGCTCTTCTCCATGCAAGAGACTGAAGAACAAAAAAAGAACTGCTAAGAGAAAGTTTTGTATTCCATTAGCAGCAAAGCTATTTATTGACAACGTTGGAGGCACAGCCAGTTCATACTGGGCAAAAACTTGCCTAACTTGTTTGTGTAAAATGAGCTATTTATAGTCTTAAATTCATAGTTAACACTTTCTAATTTCCATGTTAATGACTGTTCAAAATCTTGGGTGAAACTTTCCTTTTGGCTTGAGTGGTGGTCTCCTGACTTCATCCCTTGGGCGGTCTTGAAGCGTCTTCATCACTGTTGGACTTTCTGCCTTTTCTTTGTTCAGTGACATGACCTGTCAAACTTCTCAAACCTTGGCTCTAACTCCACAAAATCTTGGATTCTTACCATTTCATCCCATTGAAGTTTACTACTTTAATTTATGACTTCTAATCCATGGTACACTGGTTTCTATAATTACTAGATGGTCTGTACCAGAACACAGCAGCTCTGGCACTTCATGCTGTTCAGTGGCNAGGATTTCATGCTGTTCAGCAGCCCTGCCATGCAAACAACATTTTGCAGAGCAGTGTTAGAAATTTCACAAAACTAGGGGGTTTTTTGGTCTCTTTTCTCTTTCAGTTTACTTTGCTGTTGTTGTTGTTTACTCTCAGATTTCTCTCTTTGCATCAGTTGTTTGCATGCCTTTTATTTCCCAATGCAGCCTCTATAGGACAGGCAGCAAGTTGCAAATCCCTCAGTTGAGGCAAGAGATTGAGGGGCTGGAGCGGGGCCAGAGAAGAGCANTGAGTGCCATGATCTGGTAAAGGGACTGGAGTTGGCCCAAGGGTTGGACTTGATGATCTTGGAGGTCTTTTCCAACCCAAAGGATTCTGTGATTATCTTCTCTCCCCCTCATCATTCCAGTAGCCCAGTGGCTGGGATATTTTCCTCAGGTCAGAAATCCATCTGTCCTCTCTCAACTTCCCACCAACATCCCAGACGAGTGTGAGTTTCTACTTAACTCCAGTCTGTGCTTGAAGTCTCATGGCACAGCCTGAATTCCCACCCCGGCTGCCCCAATTCCAAATCTCCTGAGTGACAGAAAATCCAACTGCATGTAAATATACAAAGTAATTAAAGCAAAGTAAGTGAAACAGGAAGGTTTTAATGTCCTTTGCTCTGGACAGTCTGGAATGAGGAATCCCATTTTTCCAGGTCAGGGATGGAGGTGACACATTGTTGTTTAAAAGGTCAGGCATGTTCTTTGCCTTAAGTGAAGTGGGAATCATTTATTCCTCACATGTTAATACATTTAACCCTAAGCAATACCAAGGTCCAGGGTGTGTGTTCACATTTGCTTCCAGTAATGACTCTACATTTTGGATGTTTGGGGTTTTTTGCCCTTTTTTTGTGGTAGATTTTGTTCTAAGAGTGATGATTTGATTCAAGCTTTTCACAGCCATTGAAATATGGAAAGCAAACAAGGCTCTACTCATTGAAACTAAGTTTTTATAGTGTTATTTCAGCAGTCACTTATCGTGGCAGGAATAACAAAAATAGGAAAAGGTTTTATGTTAAGTATAATATCAATAAAATATCAATACACAAGCTCTGCTTTCTGTTCTCAGAAAAACAGGGTTCTGCTTTACAGAAGCCAAAACTGTAGGCACAGAAAAACCCAAAGCAAATTCTGTATAACTCTGAGAAAGACAAGACTCTTCTGGCTGAACTGTCTCATGGCTCTGGGTCTGTTGAAGACACAACAGAGTATGGTCAACACACAAATATCCACCATCAAGAACAGCATCCAGCTGTAGAACAAATTATCAGGAAAACACAGCAACACAGATTTTAAATTTCACCCACATCCTGATCACCTTCCTTCTCTTGCTCATCCTCTGCTCCAAGCAAGCAACCTCTTTCCAGCCAAGCAGGGTCTCCTAAATTCTTGCTTTAACTTGGCAACTAAATTTCTTCAGGAAGCTTTTCAGGTTTCTTGGCTTGTTTGATTTGTTTTACTGGGGCTTTGTTTTGTTTTTTGAGGGCGGGAGAAGCAATTATTTTAAATACTAAACTATTACTTATAAAAGTGTCTAAATCCCTTTCAATATTTGTCTCATAACACAGAGGAGCTTTAACAATGGACATATAAGAGATTCTCTTGGCACAGTCTGGCCTTTTGCAAACAAACATCTTTGTTTGCTGCCAGTGGCAGAGGCTGAAGGCTGAAACCTGGACTCAGGGAGGACTTGGCAGCCTCCAGGTGGAAACACAACCCCCCATCTGCCAAAGCAAGGCCCTGACAGATTACCTTGTTCCCCTTTCTCTCTGCTGGTGTCCAGCAGCAGCCAGAATGGCTGAAGTGCCTTTGTGTTCCTCAGAAAGAAGGCAGTACAAATGGCTCAGGCTGTTGGAATCCTCTTCACCTGCTCTGCTCTCAGGCAGGGGCTTGGTTTGTGTTCAGCTTTTGTGCTCGTATCATCCTCCTGCATAAAACTGGGAGTATTTGTGTGGCTGTGAGCACATGTGCTCAACATTTTGTAACAGAACAAAGACCTAGCACAGAGGCAATTATTTATTGGCTTTATTCTGCCTTTACCATCAGGCTTTTGTAGCATTTCACAGAATCATAGAATCACAGAATCATAGAATGGGTTGGGTTGGAAAAGACCTCCGAGATCATCAAGTCCAACCCTGGGTCCAACTCCAGTCCCTTTACCAGATCATGGCACTCAGTGCCAGCTTTTTTTGTCTTTCCCACCATGTTTAAATCCAGGTAATGTTACTTGCAGGTTATTTGGTAAGTTCTTTGGCAAAGTGCTTGGGTGAAATTGGTTTGTAATTTCTGAGCAAAGTCAACAAGGCTTGGCAGCAGGATGAGTTGTAGGTGTTGCTCACCTTGCTGGGAGATGCTCCAAAGAATAATCAATTCCCTAGCTGGTTGTTTGTTGGGTTTTTTTAATGTGGCTATGCTAATGAGTTTATGCTAATGAGTTTCTACTTCAGAACAGGCAGTATTGCTTTTAGGAAGATGAGAGAGTTTGAGGGATAAGGAGAGAGGTTGACTTTAAGATGTCACAGTTAAAGCAATGCTCCTGCTTGTCTCTTCTGCCCTCCAAGAGGGCCAGCTCAGATTGATGTAAATACTCCTACATCAGCACAAGTTAATATAGAAAGTAAAATGAGCTATTGGAGCACGATGCATGTTTTCTATGATTTTAACTGCAGCTACATCTAGAGTTTTTCCTGATGTAGTTAAGTTAGTTATAAAGATAATTTCAAATCTACCAACTGACATAGTTATGCAACTAAATCCTTCCAGTCACAAGGCTGAACCCAGAATTAAGTTCTAAGAAAAGTGAGCATTGCTGGTGTTCCTAAGTCAATTATTCTTTAACTTTGCAGGCAAACACAAAGCTCTGGTTTTGCTGATACCGTTCTGACCTCGGCCTTCAAAGACAACTGTCCATGTCAACCAGAGTCTGCAGCTGAGAGCTGATACTGGATTGTGCTGGGGAGACAGGGCTGCATCAATATGGAACTCCCCTAGTGCCAGAGAACTAAACATCAACCCAGCTGGTGTGTTATTTCATCCATGACGAGACATCCTCACTCCAGAGCAACACTCTCTGCGTTCTGGGCTGCAAAACCTGGGCAAACAGCTTCCTGATAAATCCCAGCCCTCAATGGACTAGAAAGCAGAGAATCTTTTGCAGTATTTAACAATCAGATTCTGCCTGTAGCATGTTGGTTTTTTTCTCTTTCTCACCATACCCTTGCCTTTTCTTTTACCTTTTTTTTTTTAATAAGGCAGTAGTTGTGTTGTTAAATACATGAAGAAGGGAACTCAGATAAAACTTAACCTTGTTCAACGGCCACAAGGACAACCCACCCACTCCTTTCCAGTGCAGCATCCCATAGAGGAGTAGGACAATAAGCTCAGGACCAAAGGGATAAATCAGGTTGAAAGGAACCTCAGAAGGACCCTGTGAACTTGAGAATCACAGAATCCCAGACTATTCTGAGCTGGAAGGGACCCACAAGGATCATTGGGCCCAACTCTTAAGTCAATGGCCCACACAGGGGATTGAACCCATGACCTTGGCATTATTACAGCCAAGTTTTAACCAACTGAGCTAATCTCAGGTTCCTGCAGCAAATCAATTCTCCCCTACAGCCAGCAGACCCCCTGCTGCTTTGTATTCATATTGCTGATACAATGAAATTGGATTAAAATATTTTCCAGGAACTTCACTCTGAGAGACTTCATCAGTTTTGACCCCTGTAACTGAATTGTGGTGTTTGTAAAACCTCACCACAGGTACTGAGCTGCTCCACTCTGATACAGTGACAAACCACAAAGAGGAAAGTGCAAGTTATGACCACTGGCAAGAAGTTTATAAGATGGAATTCAATGCACATGAGAGGAACAGACCTGAGGAACAGCTGCCAGCAGGTGAAGGCACGGTTTCAAATAATGTTCAATTTGTCCAAGGCCTCTAAAACCTTGTTCAGTACCAGCCAAAGACAAAGTGGGCATGGGGCAGCCTTATGTAAGAGACATGGCACTGCTCCCTTTGCAGCACAGCTGGCAGGTGTGGATAGCATTCAGCCCTGCAAGTTTGCCAGCAAATGTCCTGTTAATGTCTTCACAGAAAGGACTTCTGTTCCATGCCAGTCAGGGGATGCTTTTCAAGGACAATCCAAACAAAACCTGTCCCACAGCCAAAGAGCTCCCTCCTTTCATTGTCCTGGCAGCTGTCCCTCTTATCTGCAGGCCTTTGTCAGTCCATTTGCTCTGTGTGCAGCAGAAATCTCCTGTGTTGTACCAAGAGAACAGACACCCCTTGGCAGCCAAGATACTGAAACTCCCCAGTGGCTCCTTTTTCCTTCTCTCATCCCCAGGCAGTGGTAGCATTTTGTTATCCATCCAAGATGGATGAGTGGCTCTCTTGGGTTGGATTTTCCTTCTGTATTATATTCTCTCCTTTGGGAGCACGATCTTAAGGTTGTTTACTGAAGACAAAACTATTAGCAAGTCCAAACTGGCTCTCTTTATTTGTGACCATTTATTTCTGGCCTGGTTTTTTTAGCTCATTTTGTTCTCCTCAAGCCAAACAGGGGTTTGCCTTTATAATAACCAGGCTTTTTTTCCCCACCTGGCTGCTCATACACAATGCCATTGCTCTGGACCTGTCACTCACTGAATTATTTTCCAAGACATCCAAAAACATGAAGCTTTCAATATGGCCATTGACTCCCAAGTATCCTTCTGACTTTCAAACTCCTGGATTAGTCTCAGCAGAGAAATTCAACATCTCCTTTAAGCAGCCAGAGCTTTGTTAAGGACAGCTGCATCAGGAAGCTCAAGAGGAGCCAAGAGTGTGCCCAGGTGGCCAAGAAGGCCAATGGGCTCCTGGCCTGGATCCAAAGTAGCGTGGCCAGCAGGCCCAGGGCAGTGAGCCTTCCCCTGGCCTCTGCCTTGGGGAGGCCACACCTTGAGTGTTGTGTTGAGTTGTGGGCCCCTGAGTTGAGGCAAGAGATTGAGGGGCTGGAGCGGGGCCAGAGAAGAGCAAGGAGGCTGGAGAAGGGAGTGGAGCACAAGTGCTGTGGGGAGAGGCTGAGGGAGCTGGGGGTGTTTGTGCTGGAGAAGAGGAGGCTGAGAGGTGACCTCAGCACTGTCTGGAAGTGCCACATCAGGGAAGTTGTGGCCAGGTGGGGGTTGGTCTCTTCTCCCAGGCACTCAGCAATAGGACAAGGGGGCACGGGGGGCTCAAGCTCTGCCAGGGGAGTTTTAGGTTGGATATCAGGAAAAACTTCTTTGCAGAGAGAGTGCTCAGGCATTGGAATGGGCTGCCCAGAGAGGGGGTGGATTCCCCATCCCTGGAGGTTTTTCAGCTGAGCTTGGCCGTGGCACTGAGTGCCATGATCTGGTAAAGGGACTGGAGTTGGCCCAAGGGTTGGACTTGATAATCTTGAAGGTCTTTTCCAACCCAACTGATTCTATGATTCTGTGATTCTATATGACAAATAGCTGGGGAATATGACCCACATACATGTAGTAGAGTTTAATTCACCTTCATGCACAAGTCAACATTCTGGGCAGGAGGGCAAATCAGAGACACTTTAAATATTCAGCATTATAACACTGGTATAAGAACATTGATTTTTGCTGCATCCCATCTTACTTTTCTCAGTCTTTCAGCCAGGCAATGTTGCATCCTTTTCTATTTGTTCTAGTGCTTTCTATCTTAAATAGCATCACTTGTTCCAAGGGGACCACTCATAGCTGGTAAACTACACTTTGAACACAAGAAGTTTTCAGATTGTGTAGCAAAGGAACAGAATCTTTTTCCACAGCTGCTTCCCATGTCACCTCACATGATCTTTACACTCTGCTAATTGTAAATACCGTAGTCTTAATTTTCTGCTTATCAGGCATAGAGAAATGAAATATCTTGCCAATAAAGACATCATTTTCCTCCAGAAGATACACTCCAAAGTTATGTCAACACCAGTTTAACCTAAAGGTTTTATCTGCCATAGAAATGAAGGCATGGAACAAGCACCACACTTAGGGCTTTGATCTTAACAAATTTGTTATTTTTCATGTATTAAATTACCCATAATTGTTGATGAAAGCAAAGTGATAATTCTGCAGCACAGTAAATAAAATGCAATTAAAAGCACCGGTGTAGCAGCACATCATTGGTGTGAGAATGTGATTCAGCAAGAGAAACAGATCTCAGAAACACTCGTGTAATACCTGCAAAAATCCCCTGGCAGATTAATTATGGCATAAGCTTAATCAAATTACAAAAATCTCAGAAATGCCTGACTCAGCAAGTTCTTCTTAATGGAAATATAATACAACCACGCCTGCCAAAGAAAATAAATTTCCTTCTGGTAAATCTGCATGTTCATTATACATTATATATCATACACAGGCATTGTACTTCATGGGCACATGATTCTGAGTCCCAATTTCTTTGTGCACTGGTCACTGCACAGTAGTTGGGGATCTCCTATAAAAATGAAGTGAAGCACTTTTGGCACAGAAAACCATCTCATCCTTCCAGCAATAGCAGTTTTCACATATGTACCACATAGCAAAAGAATCTGTGTTGTGACTGATAACAAATGAGGTTGGAAGCTTAACATATGGCCTGGAAGATTCAGAAATGTCTGTCTCTAAAAGCAGGATTAATGGAGCTTGCAAAGCCTCACTGAAAGAAAAGTGCCTCAGGGGCTCATTTAATATCAAACAATCACCCAGCCCCAAATATAAATACAGGCAACCTTCACAAGGTCATTAATTGAGGGAGCTGGGGTTGTTTAGCCTGAAGAAGAGGAGGTTGAGAGGTGACCTCAGCACTGTCTGGAAGTGCCACATCAGGGAAGTTGTGGCCAGGTGGGGGTTGGTCTCTTCTCCCAGGCACTCAGCAATAGGACAAGGGGGCACGGGGGGCTCAAGCTCTGCCAGGGCAAATTCCAGTTGGAGAGCAGCAAAAACTTCTTTGCAGAGAGAGTGCTCAGGCATTGGAATGGGCTGCCCAGAGAGGGGGTGGATTCCCCATCCCTGGAGGTTTTTCAGGTGAGCTTGGCCGTGGCACTGAGTGCCATGATGTGGTAAAGGGACTGGAGTTGGCCCAAGGGTTGGACTTGATGATCTCAGAGGGCTTTTCCAACCCAATCCATTCTATGATTCTATGGATGTGGCACTGAGTGAGAATCCACCATGTCTTGATCCAACCCCACTGTGATCACCAGCCCAGGGCACTCTGTGCCCTGGGCTGGTGATCACAGTGGGGTTGGATCAAGGGTTGGACTTGATGATCTCGGAGGTCTTTTCCAACCCAATCCATTCTATGATTCTAACCTCAGGAATGTGAATTAAATTAGCACTGTCCCATCATAGACAGCTATTCATTTTTCTGTTTCTTTAGCCTTAAACAAAGGCAAGTGGGAAGGTCTGCCCAGATCAAGGATGTAAAGACTCAGCTGGGGGTGGTTTTGAGGACCAGAAGGGGCAGTTCATCTGAACACAACAGGGAGGACCTGGTGAAGGGAATGGCAAAAATAGCTGGAAAAGAAGCAAAGAGTACAGAATTACCCACTTTCTCACTAATGCAGCACAGAATATTTACTGAAAGGTTATTCCAACCAACTGGAGTCCAAGACTGAAAACTCCCATGAGAACATCAAGGGAAAAGGAAACCAGTAAGAAAACCAAGTCACAAGAATGTATTCACCGACCCTCCCTGAAGAAACAGCTTTAAAACCTGACTTGAAGGACATGGAAAGAGTGTAAAAATCACATTAATTACCTTCACAGGTGGTAATGAAAACTAGGGCAGTATTTGGAGCTGAAAAAGTAATATATTGTGTGGCTCCTGGAAAAAGACAATGCTTGTAGAACATAACAATATGCCTAATTAGAAAGTAAATTAAAAAAAAACCCAATAGAAACTGCAGAGCACTAGCAGGGTAGATTTGCTGAAATAAATATGATCCAGGACAGTGGTAGAGAACAAATTTAGAGTAAGTTTGCAATTAGCACAAAGAGAAAAAACAAGTAGGAACTTGTTGCCCCACATAATTCAAGTATTCAGGAAAAACTCTGGACAATCCCTGAGCACCCCAGGACTGCTTGGGAATGTTCAGCATTCCTGGCTTGTGTCAGACTCTGGTGATGAGGGGTAAGACATTACACTGAATTCTGCGTCCTGCTGGGTGGGAGACCTGAAGTAGGTGGGGGAAAAAACAAACAAAACAAAAGCAAAAAAACCCCAACACCACAAACAAACAAAAAAAAAACAACCCAAAACCAGAAGCCTGGTGTGTAATTAAAAAGGGCTAGAAAAGACAATTTAGAAGGAAACTGGAAATAAAATGAACTGGCTCACAACCTGTTGGGTTAACTAATAGAGCACTGAAAAACGAAAATGCTGCAAGGAATTAAGATCAATTAAATTAAATAAAAGCAATGAAAAAAACCCCACACAAGATCAGCACCAAATTTCTCACAGTGAGATGCAGAGAAGTCTGTCAATAGAAATGGAGCAGACCCCATCAAGAAACTCTTCTTAAAAGGAAAATCCCCATGCCCAGGGGATGTAAAACAGCAAACAAAGCAGTGCTGTTGGGAAAACAAACTAAATATCTGCTCTGTTTCTCCCAAGGAAAAAAAAAATTATTTTTATTTTTTGGGTGAAGATTTTCTCTAATAAGCAATATTTTAAATGCACTAATTTGTCACTATCATTTAGTGTTGTTGGAACAGCCAAAGCTACATCAAAGGAAAACCCTCACCTTGAAACAAAACCCAATGTCATTTGGCTAAACTGCAAAGAATATGAAAAAAAAAATAAAAATTGCTGAATGCCAAACACCTGATACAGAAACAAAATGCATTTTTCCTCCTGAACATTCAGTTAATCACAGAAGCACAAAAAGCAGAGCCACAAGGGACATGGGTAGGTCAGTTAGTCCATCCTTCTTGTTCAAGCTAAAACTCAACCGTTCTAAAATACAGAACCTGTAAATTAACATTCACTTTAATGTGCAGGTGCCTTTCACTATTTTTCATGCTGTGGTGACAAAGAAGACCAGAACTGATTGAACCCACATTTCCAAACAACAACAAATAAAATATTTTTCCTCTAGTTTGAGACTGGAATACAAAATCCTTCAAATTCCTGTAGTGAAGTGTGAGGGATGTCCAAGAAATGAAGGATACCATCTAATGAAAGAAAGCAACACTGTGAAATGAGTGATTTGCTGGATGCAGAAAGCACCAGCAGCCTGGGATCCTTCTCAGGAACAGTCAGAAAAGCTTCCCATGGCTCATAAATCTGAAGCTGGGGAGGGAAACACAAAGAGAAATAAAGTAAAGCAAACACTTTAATAATTGGGGATCTCCCTCAGATGAAGGAAAAAGATAAGCCTTACCCAGCAGTGTCAAACAACAGGATGTTTGGCTGCACATATTTATATTTCAGAAGTCTCCTACCACAGGTGAAAAGGATAAAGAGAGTGGGGAGATGTTATTTTAAAGTAGTAATAGATCATAGTATGGATGGGGTTGGAAAAGACCTCCGAGATCATCAAGTCCAACCCTTGNGTGCCCCCTTGTCCTATTGCTGAGTGCCTGGGAGAAGAGACCAACCCCCACCTGGCCACAACTTCCCTTCAGGCACTTCCAGACAGTGCTGAGGTCACCTCTGAGCCTCCTCATCTTTTTCAAATTATAAACATAAGGACACAATTTATTCCGCTCTCCCAAATATGTTTTCATAAGAATAATCCCCTTTATAACTTTAGCATTTTATTGCCAGTCCCTTTGGACATTTACCATTTTTGGGACTAATGGCAGTCAGCAGGTCTGTACATGAACAATTAAATTTACCTGCATGATATTTATTGGGAAAGAACTATACAATATCTATAAAACTTTTGTGTTTTTTTCCCTATTGTGAAGTCCAAACAACACAGGATTTCAGATAACTATTCATGGCATATCCCTGCCCTGGCTATAATGGTAAAAGTGACATCTGAATTTTGAGCTAAAATTAATAAATAACTATATCAAGATCTTAGTAATCTTTGCTTCTAACATCCAGAAAATGTCAAATTCAATGAAAACTGATTTCAGTGTGAGACTACCTTGATGCAAAAAGAGAAACCTCCAAGGATTAACGTACCTGATTCAATAAAAGACTGAAGTGAACAAACCCAGAGTGGAAACAACGAAAGGGATCTGAATACACAAAGAGCATCCTGAATGGGAGCCAATTCTGCAAGCATGGAATAAAAGTGCCCCCTCAGTGTAGTGGGTGCCAAGCTGGAGGAAAACAAGCTCCTTGTGCCTTTTGTCATTCAGGAATATCTGAATTTTAGCTCTTCAAAAGGCAGTTTTCTGCTTTTCTGGATCAATTACCTCAAACAACCCCCGTTGTTCCACTGGAACTTTTTCAGCTGTTCAGAAATGTGACCCTTGAGACTGATATTCCATGACACAGGAGTTATTTTAAGAAGACTAGTTTTAAGTGTTAATTAGCTTTAATTAAGATTAATCTGTCCTGGCTACTCATTCCCGTCCCTATTCAGCAATTTGTCACTTCCTGAGTTTCGCTGCTACAACCTGTTTTAAATCAGGTTAATTAAAAAACCCAGGCTAAAACCCGACTCTTTAAGCAGGATTTTATTTATCAAATATAATTTTTAACATATATATTCAACAGGACAGCCCACAAGAAGATAACTTGATTGACATGGTGCACCCTGAGACCAGAATACGCCGCCAGAGGAAGGAAACAACACACGCTAAACCCATGAAAAATAAAATTTTCTCAGCATAGACTTACAACCTAAAACTCTCCCTCTCATTAAATCTGTCTAAACTTCCTAAATATAAATTCTTCATGCTCTGGGAAACCAAGAAAAGAGATTAAGTGATTTCAGGCATGAGCTGGAAGCCACAGAGCATCTCCAGATCTTTGCCCCCCCAGCAGGTGAATTAGGATGGAAAACACCATCTGGACAGCACAAGCTCCCCAAAGCCTGGGGGGCACTTCCCAGCAAGAGATGGACCCCAAAGTTTGCCGTTGCCTTTAGCAGAATTACCTCTTAGATCAAAAGTGGAATAATTTTTTTTTTTAAAAAAGGGCATTTTATGTGTCAGCTTAGATCACAACTGGAATAAAAAAATTAAAAAATAAAGGGCATTTTATGTGTCAGCTCATCAGCAACTACTGATAGAGCTCCTACAGCAAATCCTTCCTTAGGGAAAGAAAGATGAAATAAAATCAGCAACAAACTGCAGCAACAATATAAATGGTTTGCACTTTCCAAAGCAGCAATTCCATCCCATTGGCCCCTTTTTGAGGACCCCCAACTACATCATAACTCTAAATATGATCCCTTAATGACACTTCAAGTCAGGAGATACATAATTTTTCTTTTCTTTTTTTTTTTTTTTTTTTTTTCTGTTTTTTTTTTCCCCCAGCTGTCAGTGGAACTTTTGCTGTATTTATTCTATAGATTTTGGAGAGGATGTACAGAAAACACTAAATATAAAGCACTGATAATCAGCCAGTCTGGAGCTAAAGGGACCCTCAGGCACTGACACTCAGGTTACTTTCAAACTAACAGAATTTAGTCCTCTTTAATTTAATATTTATAGTCAAAACTCCGTCACCACATCTTTGTTGCAACCTCAGCATTGTAGAACATTTGCTCAATTTTTTTTAAAATTTTTTTCTCTTCTTATTCTTTTGCTTTGTTCTAAAATCTCCATTTCACTTCATGAGCTCGTTATTCCCTATTTTAAAAGGGCTTTTGGAATAAAAGATTTTGGAATAAAAAAAAAGAACAACCAAAAATGTGCATTTTTTTCCAATGGAAAATTAAATTATTTGACTATAAGACATGTTTGTAAATAAAATATTTGTGAAAAATCACACTCTGAGGCAAATTAAAATCTTGAACCTCAGTACAGGGTCCAACAAAATTGCCTCAAAAGGCCAATTCTTTTTTTTGCTTCTGATAACTGGAAAATTTCAGGGGTCCCTGCATCCAAATTACACTGATACATTCACACCACATCCTTTCATTTGGGGCAACTCAGACTCTTTGAACAAATATTTAATTAAACCTCCTGTGGCACAGCAGGGAAAATATTTTTAATGATATCCCGTGGTCAAAATCAGAATTTCCTGACAGTCCCCTCGCAGCAGTGCCCAAGTTTAATTCTGTTTTCTTCCTACAGACAGGAGGGTTCTGTTTAGCACCACTTGGCAAAACCTGACATTTCTTAGTCGTGTCTCATAACTCTGGAACAAGTTTGATATGAGAAGCTGAAAATAATTGCTTCAAAGTTGCATGTGTGGGTCTGTCTGGGCAAATTTGCCAGTTATTGAAGGATTTCTGCAGCCTTTGGTTGGTGGTGGTTGGGGGGGGTTGTTTGGTTGGTTTTTGTTTGGTTGGTTTTTGATTGGTTTTCTTCTTGTTTGCTTGCCCATGATTTGGTTTTGGTTTTTATCTTACAAACATCCCAAAGAAATGATACTCACAGAATACCAACCAGGCTAACGGGGGACCTCAAGGATCATCTGCTCCATTCTTTCCTGGCAACAGCATGTTCTAAAAGAGATGGCCCAGCACCCTGTCCAGGTGAACCTTAACGGTCTCCAGGGAGATTATTCCAGTGTCACCAGGGAGATGATTCCAATTTTCCTTTTCTGTCTCACTGGAGTCTCCCCAGTAGTAACATCCACACATTACTCCTCATCTTGTAAAAAAGGAGTTTTTATCTTTGCAGCCACCCTTTCAGTGCTGCAACTTGCCCTTCCCTTTATTATTGAAAAGAAGAACGAAAGAGAACAAAATTTTAGCAGTCAGCTTTGTCTCTGCCTATTAATTTAATTTCTATTAAAACCCAGGCAGAATAACTGAACCAGAACAACATTGTAAATTTACAGAGCCAGAATTTTCAGACTTTTTACCCATTATTGCTGTGTTCACAATTAGTCAAATTAATCCCAAACTTCAGGAGCTTTTAAGAGCAGCAAGTTGATTTACCTGTTGCTCACTCTCCCATTTATTAACCTCATTGTTTTGCTCTTCTGCACTTTACCAGCAGCAAACAAATCCCATGGGAAACCCAGGAAAATACCTTCTTTTGTAATGTTAATGCTACTGTCTGTATAAATCTCCAGTTCCAGGCACAGCCTTAGCTCCTCACTGGCTTTGATTTACCAGTGGGCTGACCTGGGCCTAACCCTGTCAGCTTTAGTTCTGAGACAGTCCTTGGGATTAAGGGGCTGAGATCTGGGAAATTCCTGAGAGGGAAAACTGAACTCAGGAAGGCTCTCTCTGACAAGGGATAAAGAATTAGGTTACACCAGAGATGGGGTTATGGTCAGAATTAATTGGGAAAGATACAGGGACACAAAAAAAAATCATGTGAGAAAAAAACCCATAAGAGAACACAGAGTTTATGGGGGAATTACTGAACAGGAAAGAATGAGAGGTGGAATGGAAGCAATCAATCCCCATTTATAAGGGAGGGAGTCTAGCAAACTAATTAGCATGAAAGCCAGATCAATTTTCTTACACAAAGTATTTTATGAGATTGTTACATGGCAGTATACTAATTAAAACCGATTGGCCTAATTAGAGCAGCATTAATAACATCTCAGCACCGCTTTAGTCCGTGATGTGCTTTGCAGATAAAGATCCGGGAGAGCAGCACAGACAAACCTTCTGAGAGAACATTTTGGGTTGAGCAGGGCAGCAGCCTGGCTGTGATCACACTCTGGTGAAGGCTCTGCTTCCCTCCAGCAGTGGGGGAATGGGAAATAAAACAGCAAATTAGACACTATAAAAGGGAGACAAGAATCAAGAACCAAAAGCTGTTGGAATATGAAATTCTGTTTATACAAAAAAAGAGATAGAAATCTTAAACAGCATGTCTTAGTCAACAAAGGCTGAAAGAAATTCTGTCACCAAAACCAGAGAAGGTTTGGTGAAGCTCAGCTTAGAATCATAGAATCCTTTGGGTTGGAAAAGCCCTCCGAGATCATCAAGTCCAACCCTTGGGCCAACTCCACTCCCTTTACCAGATCATGGCACTCAGTGCCACGGCCAAGCTCAGCTGAAAAACCTCCAGGGATGGGGAATCCACCCCCTCTCTGGGCAGCCCATTCCAATGCCTGAGCACTCTCTCTGCAAAGAAGTTTTTTCCCATCTCCAACTGGAATTTGCCCTGGCAGAGCTTGAGCCCCCCGTGCCCCCTTGTCCTATTGCTGAGTGCCTGGGAGAAGAGACCAACCCCCACCTGGCCACAACTTCCCTGATGTGGCACTTCCAGACAGTGCTGAGGTCACCTCTCAGCCTCCTCTTCTCCAGCACAAACACCCCCAGCTCCCTCAGCCTCTCCCCACAGCACTCGTGCTCCAGTCCATGCTCTGCTTTTCTCTGTACAATGGCACAAAACAAACCCAAGCACAACAACAATTTGGTGTTCTGCTTCCCAAATCTGCTGCCTGCCTTGGTCACTGCTGTGAAATGGGCACTCCATGTGTGTTATCTCCTAAGGAGATGCACTTCCAAAATGACTTCAGCTATATTGGGATTTTTCACTCCCGTGGGTGGATTCTCACAAGTAAAGCAATGCAATTTCAAGAGAACTCCTGCAAAATAATGTCACTTTATGCAGCAGAATTCAGGTAGGAATTTATTGTGCCATGAAGGTCGACTTCTCCAAGTAGAGAACTACTTAGAGAGAATTTCCCTCCAGAGGAAGAGGAGAGAGGAAAATGGGAAAGCCCATAAAGAACCAGCAATAAATGACAATACTCATGGTTATAATTTTAGTGATTTGAATATGTACTCAGAGGTTTTTTTCATAAAGTTTATATATCATCATTCCGTAAATCTGAATATATACTTGAAGCAAAGCATAACAGTGAAAAAATAAAAAGCATACAATAATAGCTTGATTTTAAATGTCACAAATTAAATTCAAATTATTTAGCTCCATATTAATTACATAGAAAATGCATATAAATAAAAGTATTTGTGCAGCAGGGAAGATGAATCTACCCCTAAATTAAAGCCTGAAACCTGCAATGAGTCTGAAGAAACCTGGACACATAATGGACTTTTGCTTGGGTGAACTACATTTGGCTCAGCTTTGAGGTCTCACAGCATCTGCCAAGTCTCACCTAAAGAATTTCTAAATATTTTACACAAACATATCTCAGAACTGGAGGGAGATTCCACTGACAGTCATTTGACAACATTTAAATAACTCATGGCTTAGTAATAACCTATTTGCAAGCCTCCAAGTGGGGGGAAAAAAAATCAAATTAAAAGCCAAACCTTACAGAGAAATGAACTAGTCTTGCTCTGATACTCCTGTTTGAGCACTTTGGGATGGGCTCCATGGCTGGAGCTGAGGAGCAGCCTCTGGGTTTGTGTCCTCAAGCCTCCACCAGCCCTCCCTCCCTTCTCTGCACTGCTTTATGAACACAAATCCTCAACTTTCCAAGGATTTGGAAGGTGCACCTGAAATAATCCCACCTGTCAGAAGCTTCAGGACCTCTGCTGAACCCCAAAGCCACACTATTCCTTATTTTTTCCCCAAACAACGAGGTCTGCCGGCAGTCAGGGCTCTCAGTCCTGTTTGGAAGGCCATATATTTGACACAGCCTGATGCAAGCACTGCAAAGCTTCCAAAAAACTGCTACACACAGTACAAGAAATAAATGGGTAGAGTGGGAATGAAATAAAACCTTTCAGTCATCTGCCTCAATTTCTTTGCCAATCCTAACTTTTGCTCTTAGAGCCAACTTAGTAGTTTGAGTTTCTTTCTTCTGGGCATGGTTTCTTTTCTGATCCAGTTTTTTCTGCACATTCCTGGATGGCCCTACAGCCAAATTAACCCTCCAGCTACCAAATAATTCTCTTTTCTTGCTCTTTAATACATCCATTTTCACCACTCATTCTGCTCCCTTTTCACTTTTGCCACTCCTTAAGCTTATACATCAGTACTTAGTAATTTCTTTTTTCTTTTGCAGATTTTTCAGTCTGCAAAGCCTCTTCCTAGAGATGAGACAAATCAGATATTTTCATAGGTTGCACCCCGACCCTTTCTCCTGATATTTTCCTCTGAGAGAAAATGTAGTTTAATGGGACTGACTTAAAAGAACTGTAACTCATCCTTCTGGCTATGCCTAAAAATATATGACTAACTTCATATATGTCAAGCATTGGTTGATTAAGTTACATAAAAATGCTAATCAAAATTAAGAAATTGTGAAGCCTTACAGCTGTTCTGAATTTTTGGGAACACTTTGAAAAGGCAGCTGTGTTCTTTTCCCGCAGTACCCTGAAGTGGATTAAAATACCACAGGAAGGGCATTAATAAAACAGAGGTGCATCAAATGCAGAAAAATCAGAAAGTGCTGAGAGGTCTGAAATTTTAGAAACTGTAATCATGTTTCTGAGCTTTTATTTAGGTTTGTTTAAATACACCACTAATGGATGTTAAATATAGTGGTCCAAATCCTTGGCTGGGGGGGGAAAAAATCAATAAAGTTTAAATAGATTTGGATCAGTTGTGGTTCTGTCTCTCTACCCCGATATTTGCATTTCCGGTAGTTTATTTGTCTTCATTCTGCTCCACTTTTGCAAGCCATGACAAACCCATGATGTTCCAGAGAACTTCTGGGGCAAGTCCCACTGCTGAAAACATAATCACCAAAACATAATCACCCTTTCACAGAATCTTGTTTTCACTAAATCTGCTCAAAAGTTCTCACTGCTTAAAAGGAAAATTAATAGTGCAGATGAAGTCCACACATTCCAGGACAGGTCGTTGCTAAGTATGATCCACTTCATAGAATCCTTTGGGTTGGAAGAGACCTCCGAGATCATCAAGTCCAACCTTTGGGCCAACTCCAGTCCCTTTACCACATCATGGCACTCAGTGCCACGGCCAAGCTCAGTTGAAAAACCTCCAGGGATGGGGAATCCACCCCCTCTCTGGGCAGCCCATTCCAATGCCTGAGCACTCTCTCTGCAAAGAAGTTTTTTCCCATCTCCAACTTCAATTTCCCCTGGCAGAGCTTGAGCCCCCCGTGCCCCCTTGTCCTATTGCTGAGTGCCTGGGAGAAGAGACCAACCCCCAGCTGGCCACAACTTCCCTGATGTGGCACTTCCAGACAGTGCTGAGGTCACCTCTCAGCCTCCTCTTCTCCAGCACAAACACCCCCAGCTCCCTCAGCCTCTCCCCACAACACTTGTGCTCCACTCCCTTCTCCAGCCTCCTTGCTCTTCTCTGGCCCCGCTCCAGCCCCTCAATCTCTTGCCTCAACTCAGGGGCCCACAACTCAACACAACACTCAAGGTGTGGCCTCCCCAAGGCAGAGGCCAGGGGAAGGCTCACTGCCCTGGGCCTGCTGGCCACGCTACTTTGGATCCAGGCCAGGAGCCCATTGGCCTTCTTGGCCACCTGGGCACACTCTTGGCTCCTCTTGAGCTTCCTGTCCCTCAGTCCCCCCAGGTCCCTTTCTGCCTGGCTGCTCTCCAGCCACTCTGTGCCCAGCCTGGAGCGCTGCAGGGCTTGGGGTGGCCAAAGGGCAGGACCTGCACTTGGCCTTGTTGAACTCCATCCCATTGCAATCAGCCCATCTCTCCAGTCTATCCAGATCCCTCTGCAGAGCCCTCCTCCCTTCCAGCAGGTTAACACTCCCTCCCAACTTGGTGTCATCAGCAAATTTGCTGATGATGGACTCAATCCTCTCATCTAAATCATCAATAAAGATGTTAAACAGGACTGGACCCAACACTCACCCCTGGGGACACCACTGGTGATCAGCCACCACCTTAAGTTTCACATGAGAAAGGCTGAGATGCATCTCTGGGTGCAGCCCAGGCAGTTTGCAGCTCTATTTTATATATAAATACACCATTTTACAGCAATGTCTTCCTATATTTTCTCCCAGTGCCTTTTATTCAAGTACTTACAAACATGGCTTTTAGAGCTGCTTCTGACAGCAAGCGAGGATAATTTGCAAACTAATTCACTTTATTTCTCTTGTACCAGCACACCTTGGTTTGAAATGTTGTTGCAAGGAGAATTCTAAACAGGAATTCTGAAGGGGCCTTTGTGAATGGGGCACTGTTGTAACTGCTCTGTGAATTAACAGCATTTCGGCACTCTGTGATCAAAGAGGCACATAAAGAAAAGCTCATGTTTAAAACATGGTTTCTTTGGAAATAAGGGAGCTGCAGGTAAGAAACTTATGTGTAGGTGTAAAGTAGTTTCATAAACATAAATGTGTTTTCTAGTCTGTTATTCCTGATGGTTGTTCTTCAGCATTGAAAATATAAATACTTCAAAAAGCAGACAGCAGCTGGTGCCTTAGTTATTTAGGATTGTTATTTAGGATTGTTATTTAGGATTGCTATTTAGGATTGCTATTTAGGATTGCTATTTAGGATTGCTATTTAGGATCATTATTTAGGATTGTTATTTAGGATTAAATGCATCTTTTTTCATTATCAGATTAGGGTTCCTCTCCAATTTTTATATTTATTTTTCTGTTGCCAGATGCTCTTAAAAATGAGCCAAGTCACTCCAAGTCATGAGAAAACAAACACAAAAGCTTCAAGCATTTTTTTCCTACGTTGTAAGGCAGGTAACTCATTTTAGAGTTTCACAGAAATGCTGAGACCAAGAATCATAGAAGGGTTTGGGTTGAAGGGGCCCTGAAGTGTTGCTGGTCCTGGTCTTTATAAAGCACAGGAAAAACCACTGATTGAGAACTGTGGTCCAATTAAAGTTGTGTATTGTTAATCACAATTTCTGCCACACTGATTCTGCTCTGAGGAATGAAAATTTAGGATTAATCATGTCCTAAGGTATTTTTCAGGTCCTCATGTTGGTTCCTGCTGCCTGTAAGAGGACATTGAAATCCATTATTACTGTCAGGAGGGGTTTTTTCAGGTTTTAGATTAAAAGTACCACTCAGATAGGATTGAAATGAATGTTAGAGTTAAATAAATAAAGCCCAGTTTGCTGTGTATTCTTATCAGATTATCACAGTCTTCTTAAATGTTGGCCTTGGCCAAACAGGGAGATGTTCAAGAGAGTTTAAAATTAAGCCACTAAAGAGGATTAAGTTGAAATAATTCCAATGCAATTGACCTGTAAATGGAAGCAACATATAAAGGTTTAATGCTCTTTAACTAACACTTGAACTTCCTTCACATGTGCAGGTTATTTTCCTTACCCTCCTTTTTACCCTTGTCTGAAAATAGGAAATGTCTGTGCTAAACTGTGTTCCAGCTCTTAGGGTGGCTCCAAGGACTTTTGATATTTAGGGGGAATTATGAGTTGATTTTTACTGACGTTTTCTAAAATCTTCCATGTCTGACTTTTCTCTAACCCAATAATAGCATTTATTACTTTTTATATACATTTACAGCTTTTCAAAATGTTTTCTCTCAAGCTTTTTTCCCAACATCCTTCATCCTTACTTTTTTCATGGAGAAATTAGTGCTGTTTTGAGCTGGAATTCTCCCCTTGCATGGAAAGGTTTGTGCTTTTCTCTCTTCTTCCTTGACAAAACTTCATTGCTTTTCACCATTTCTGTCCTCCTTCTGAGCTTTCCTCTAATAAAATAACTTGGTTTTGTCCCAGGTTCCGTGAGTGAATTAAGGCCAAAAGTTTGAATCATTTTCACTGAGTAATCTGAATTTTGAAAGAGGCAAATAGGTCTCCAGGTTTGCCAAGTATGATTTATTTTCATCTTTGTGGCTCTTAATGGTTTCTGTAAATTTCAATTTGTGTGAGATAATTTACATCAGCTCCAATTCACATCAAATTTGCTACAACATGGGTGTCTCTTTCTGGTTAAGGGAATTAATAATCTGAAATTAGCAGGCACTCGTGTTAATCAAATGCCTTATTACAAGGAGAATGACTCTTATTGTCATACATACAAGATAAAAGTAATGCTAATTGCCTTGGGTTGGGGCAATTAGTCAGTGGGTATCTAGACAGTGTTACAGCTTCTTTATCATTCAGGTGATGTTGTTCATAGAAGCTGCTCTTCTTCTCCAAACTGGGATTATCCAGTTAGTTTGTACTTTAAATATTTTACAGATTTTAGAGACATCTCCCTCCAAGTTTGTTTATTGCATGCACACGAATTATGTATATAATGTAGGGGATTATGAGCTTTTATAACATACAAACCCAACAGTTTCTCCAATATCTTGAACAACCCACATAGAGCTTTTTAGTCAGATTGTAAATCAAAGCATAATTAAATGTATTTTTCCTGTCTTCACTTTGGTTTTGTGTTTCTAAGACAGTAGCACTTTTTTATAATATTTCTCCATTTTCATTAGCAATGGTATATTAATAATACAATAAGATGAGATGATGAGATGAGGTATATTACTGAAAAATAAATTATAGTTCAAATGAGACAATTTATATTGTTTACTCCTCTGGCTGAGTGTTTTCTATCCCCCACACACTGTCATTGCTACTCACTTGATTTACTTATTTTCAGATAACAAAATCTGGGGGTTTTTTTTGCTAAGGATGCAACTTGAATCTCTTTTGAAAACAGAAATCCCCAATTTTCCATAAAGGATTCTGGTAATGAAGCACAACGATAATTTTCTTTGTTAAAATCAACTGTAAATGGAACCATTGTCAGAGTGTTTTTGCATTAGCTGGATAAGTCAGAATGGAAGGATTTTGCGATGTATAAACAGATTTTGCGTGCAGAGCACGAATAAAACACACTGTGGAAAAGACTCCAAAAGAGGGGGTGGATTCCCCATCCCTGGAGGTTTTTCAACTGAGCTTGGCCGTGGCACTCAGTGCCATGATCTGGTAAAGGGACTGGAGTTGGCCCAAGGGTTGGACTTGATGATCTCGGAGGTCTTTTCCAACCCAATCCATTCTGTGATTCTATGACTTGCATTCAGCTGCTGTCCCCAGAGACCCTGTGCCCTCTTCTGGGTGTTGTTTTCTGCCATGGGCCCAGACAAGGCTGCTGTTCAGGGTGACCCCAGCCCCAGGACTGGCCCTGGCCTCTGCTGGTGTCCTGCAGTGGTAGGTCTGCCCATTTCTCCAGCACATCCAGGTCCCTCTGAACAACAGCCTGTCCTCCAGCACTTCAAATGCATCCCCCAGTTCAGCACCTGCCTGGAATTTTCTGGGAATGCATCTCTACCCCATCATTTTGGTTGTTAATGGAGACATCACACAGCCTTGGCATCAGTATCTGCCTCTGGGAGTTGCCACAAGTGATGAGCCATCAGTTTGTGCCACCAGAGATGAGCCAGCAGCTTGTGCCACAAGTGATGAGCCATCAGTTTGTGCCACCAGAGGTGAGCCATCAGTTTGGTGCCACCAGAGATGAGCCATCAGTTTGGTGCCACCAGAGATGAGCCATCAGTTTGTGCCACCAGATATGAGCCATCAGTTGGTGCCACCAGAGATGAGCCATCAGTTTGGTGCCACCAGTGATGAACCATCAGTTTGTGCCACTGATCACAACCTTTTCAGGGTGGCAGCCCAGATACTTTCCATCCACTTATCCAATCCATATCTCCCCAATTTGGCTACAAGAGGAATGTGGGAAACGGTGCCAAAGGCCTTGCTAAAGGCCAGGTAAACAACATCCATCCTTCTCCCCTTGTCAAAACACCCCTCCTTTCGTTCCACAAAGAAATGAGCATGGGCAGGCAAGACATACCCTTGATAAATCCAGTGCCTTTTCCTTTGTGTTCCTGGCAATGTTTATCCCTTTGTTTCTTTATTGTAAAAGCAACACAGATGATGCTGCTTTGATTTTTAATTTTTTTGTCTTCTTCAAGACATGTTTTTTCATTGTAAATTCTACACAATACTAAGGCCTATAGGTAAACATGGTCACTGCACCCATAACTGACAATAAATAGTAACTCAGCCTCATCTATCCACTGACATGATGTGTTTTCCTCTCTGAAAAAACACAGTATTGATGGGGCCACAAATACACATATCAGAGTAAACTAATTTTTTAAAGAAACTGTTTGTTTCAGCCATATAAGAGCATCTGATTACACCTTCCATTTTGAAATAGCACTGCAAAGAAACACCCTTTGAAAAGCTTCAGAAAAATCTTCCTGCAGATTTATACTAAGCTCAAAATTCAGCAGGAGGCTGTTCAACATGGGTGAGAGAAGGATTGAGTTATGGAGCTTAAGACTTGAGGCTATCAGCTGAAACTCAGCTTTAATAAAAATGGATTTGGTAATGCACAGTGGAGGTTGGGATGGCTTCAAAACCCATTCCAGAAAGCTGAGGTGATTTGCCAGCTTTAAAGAGAAGTAGCTGCACTATTTAAGTACTGGAGTTTTTAAATGATGTTTAAAAATAGAGATGGATTCTGGGTTAAGCAACTGAGAAAGCACCTTCTAAACAAAATACTGCTCACAGCATACCTGTAGTGCCTAGAAATGTGTTTGTGCCAGTTTGGGGGCTGTTGGAGACTAAAGAGTGATTTTTTTTCCATGAGCAGCTGGAATTGCAGCCCTTCCTTTAGGACTCCAGTCACAGGTGTGGAGCTTGGAATGCTCCAGATAACACATTGCAAGAAATACACAGTGTTTGCATTTTATTTGAAGAGGAAAGCCTTAATTCTAGTTTTAGGATCTGTTTATTTTTGCTGTTTGGAAGCTTTTGATAGTTTGGTCTCATTACACAGTCACAGACAGAATTTTTGGTTAAAGACAGAAGCAGAAAATGGATAGGAAATTTTATAGGAAGGAACAGAGAAATTATCCTGCTCAGCTAAAAGCTGAGGAAGTATCTTTCTCAATTTCTCAGCTCCAAACTCAGGTTATAGGATATATTGGTTGTGGAATGTTGATATCTTTTTCTTTTTTTTTTCATTCCCTCTTAAGACAGGAGGAAAGATTACATTCATAAAAAGATTTCCTTACTATTTCCTTCAGCTTTCAGAGAGTATCAGTTTTGCAGCTTTAATCAGTATGACTTTGGGAAGAACAGCTCCATTAAGAGAAACTGTAAGATAGATAGATAGATAGATCGGTAGATAGATAGATAGATCGGTAGATAGATAGATAGATCGGTAGATAGATAGATAGATCGGTAGATAGATAGATAGATCGGTAGATAGATAGATAGATCGGTAGATAGATAGATAGATGGATGGATGGACAGATGGACAGACGGATGGACGGACGGATAGATATGTAAAAAAACCCCACCAATGTGTGATCTGATGCAAGAGTCTGACTGACCTATTCAGCCTAATGAGAGACTCCACTAGAAGTTCCAGGAAAGCAAACAGGACAAAATAAAAAGCTTGGAAGTTAACCGACCATCCCTGTGAGGTCAGTAGGCGTGGGAATATTACAAGATATCTAAAATTAAATTTCAAAGAGACAGAAAGCACAATCTCACACAAGTTTTGCTCCCTGGATCCATAACTTGACCTGGAACTCTCATCCAGGTGTTCAAGTCATTCTAGAAGCAAAATTGCACCTCTTGCCCATTCATTCTGTTACTCACAAATTACACACACAAACCAAAGACAGACTCACTGTTAAAGGCCAGAGACATTGGCTATAAAAAAGTACCACCTGGTTACTCCCCAAACAAAATAGTGGTACAAGGCCTTGACTCATTGATTAGTCTGTTAATATTCAGGGCACAGTATTTTCCATAGACATTTTAGTCAAAATCTTTTAATTGTAGACATCTCATCACTGAGCAAAGCTCCTTATTCCCCCGAGCTGACTTCACTGAACCTGGTCAGACTGAAAAAAAAAGTGTCTTTGCATCTTGCTTTTTTGTTTGTTTTTTTGTTGTTGTTGTTGTTTTGGTTGGGGGTTTTGTGTTTTTTTTGTTTTTTATTTTTTGTTTGTTTTTTGTTTTGGTTTGTGGGGTTTTGGGGGGATTTCTTGGTTTTTATTTTCAGAAAAGCTGCAAGCATAATTGAAGAAATTCTCCAGGTATAGCTATGTAAGAATTTGGAGGGGATGGGGAGCACAAATTTTTCAGGTCAGCATCTCTTTCTACCTGCAGGCTTTGCTTCATCCTGACCTCCCCTCCTCATCTGCCAAGGTCTGATATTTCTGCCTTGTTCAGCATGGTCAGTACCAGATTTCTTCATTCCCCACAGCTCTGCAAGTTGTTTCCCAGCTAATCAGATAAAAAGAAAACTGCAGAAAAGAACAGGCAGTGTTGGACTGACCTCAGCAGGCATTCTCACAGGAGAGCAGCCCACCATGAAGCAATAACCAGGCACCATCTGGCAATGCCAAAGTTAATGCTCAGGGCCCAGTGGGACCTGTCTGTGGGTTCATCTCTGCTCCAGGGCCTTCCAACCAGGCTGGATTTGGGCTGTAGGAAGAACTGAGCCCTCCTTCTTGCTGCTTACAGAAACCTGAGGAGCAAAAACCTCCACTTAGCCCCTGGTGCTTCTTTAACACACAGATGAGCTGCTTGGGGAGCTTTGCTTTGTTTGCCTGGAAACTTGGAAAGAGCAGCTTCAAGTGCAGGACCCTTTTCAGACATCAAGGAGTCTTCCTATGCAAGAGCCTGTTAAGAGTTCCCTCTTACTGCAAGGGACTGAAGCTGAAAATACTGTGTGAGATGTAAGGCCATGGTGGGGGACAATCATATTTCCCTACCAAAATAACCACCTATTCAAACAGCCTTTGAAATGCACAGTGGAGTTGGGAATATTTATTTTTACATTTGCCAGTGATTGACCACAATGTCTGGTTTTAACTTTCAAAATGGAATTGCCTGCTCAGAGAGGGGGTGGATTCCCCATCCCTGGAGGATTTTAACCTGAGCTTGGCCGTGGCACTGAGTGCCATGATCTGGTAAAGGGACTGGAGTTGGCCCAAGGGTTGGACTTGATGATCTCAGAGGTCTTTTCCAACCCAATCCATTCTATGATAGGAATATAAGAAAGAGGAAATCAGAAGTGTTCTTTACTTGTACATAATAGTCCAACTGCAAGCAATTACAACTAAATAAAGGATAGGTTACTAACTTCAGCCAGAGGTCTTGGTTATTCTGTAGCTGGCCAAGGTTGACATTCTCAGCTGATTTCAGAGGTAACTGATCAAGCTGGCCCAGGTCAAAGTGCAGCATTGCTTTGAACAATATTCCAGTGAATATATCTTTACACACACACAACTGTGTGAAACCACAGCCATGAACAATTAGAAAAAAATCACACAATCAATCGGGTTGGAAAAGACCTCCGAGATCATCAAGTCCAACCCTTGCTCCAAATGCACTCCATTTATCTACTTTTATCCTGGCAAAACCCCTGACTTCACAAAAGGTTGTTAATTCCACAACTATGGCCATGTTATCCACTCCAAATACAAACACCCCTGATCTCACAGACCAGCTTAATTGCACCCAAACTTTACCACCCAAGAGAATGCTGCAGTAAAACACACAGTCAGGGTAGCCACAGGACTTTTGGTCACACCCCAAACTCCATCACCTGGCAGTCTGGTCACCTCAAACAACAATTATTACCCAATTAACCCTTTGGTCTACTTAATCTCCCACTCATATACACCTCATACAGGCAGTTTAGTTGTAAACTCTGTTTAGCTGGAGACTTGGCAGGTAATTGAATTTAGCTGAAGGTCTGTAAGTTCTGACCTTCATCCTGTGCTAATGAAGGTTTTCATCACTGAAGAGAGAACTCTCTGCCTTGGAGAGTTTAAGTGTTTTATAACTTTAATTAAACTTTGTGTATGAAATTCTGGCTCTTCTCAGTCCATGAAAAACTTCCAATAATGCTCAGACAATGCTAAGTTGTACAGTATTTCCTTCAAGTCACTGTAAATTAAATATATGCTAGGGAAGTGCATGAGCAAACCATCAGAGCAGCCTTTTCTTAAGCAGAGTCCACAGAGTCACTGTTTTAAAATAGAGATTATTAAAAAAATCCACCAAAAACCAAACAAAAAAAAACAAAACAAAAAACCAAACAAAAAAACCCAAACAAAAGTAAAGAACAAAACAAATCCCAAAATAAAAATAAAAAAAAACAAAAAACAACTAAACAAAAAACAAACAAAACCAAACAAAAAACCAAAAGAACCCAAAAAACCAACAAAAAACAAACAAAAAAACCCAAAAAAATAACCAACCAAACAAAAAAAAAAACACAAAAAAACCCCAAAACAAAAAAACCCCCAACCAACCAAACAAAAAGACCCAACCCAAACCAACCAAAAAAAAAATCCACTAGAAGTACTCCAGAGGCTCTATTTTATTTTCTTGTCAAATCAAGCAACTTTGGCATCCATAAATAAACTACCACCCTTTGTAAATCACAGATATTCTGGTCACAAAACTCAAAATCCCCTGGGGTTTTAGACCTATCTGCTTTTTATAGTCTTGGTGATCAAAGTTGGTGTCTTCCAGTAAAACAATTGAGTTCCAGCAGTTTTGTGACCTGTTTGTTTTAGTGGAGACAAATGGATTCATATGGACTAAGGAAAAAACATTTTGTGTAATATCAGCAGCAACAGGTCCTTGGAATTAGGTACCAACATCAGTCAAACATTTATCTGGGTAATGAAACAAGCACCTCAGTCAAATCTAACAGTATCATTCATGTCCTACAGTTCTGACAACTCAATTTGTTGCTCATAGTATTTAAAAGACTTATTGAATAGAATAAAATTGAAAAATAAAGGAAAAAAGAAGTCCCAGCCACTCAAAGGATATGATTGAATTAGAAAGTATTGAAGTATCCAGATGACAATTGTTTTGATAATTCTGGAAATCAGAGAGATGCTTTCTAATGCTTAAAAGAAAAAAAAAAAAGAATTAAAAAATCACCCTGTGTACAGGATTAGTCAGAATATTCAGCAGAAATTAATATCTCCTGGATTTTGTTATCAAAGGCATTGCTGTCATCAATTTACAGGCTGATATGCAAAGAACAGGTTTGTTATAAAAAAACTGGAGAATAAAACGTGTGTGAGAGAGAGAGGGGAGATTACACAGCCAATTTCTGTAAGTAAAAGCCTTTATGGAATAAAACGTTAAAAGAAAGAATTCCCACAGGGAGGGGAAAATTGTTTTAAGGGTAATACATCAGCTCTTCTCCAGCAGCATTTGTATCATGAAAGAAAATTGAGGCTTGTGTGAAACTCCCAATGCAGGGCATGCAGGGAGCTGGCAAGATCAAGATAATATTCCACACAGCCACTCATAAAAATTGGTCCTGTTTATTCTGATGTTTTTTCCCCCAGAAATACACCTGAACAGGTAAGACTTGACTCCCATAATTGCCTCGCTCATGAGGAGCTACCGTGTTTCTTCCTCACCTTTTGTTCCCACATTGAGATGACTAAATGTTATCCTAAATCACTCCCTTCCCAGGCTCTGTGGCCACAGAATGCACTGTGTGAGCCCATTCTCCCTGGATTTATGTGGATCAATACACAGGCACAAGTTGGAATCAATAAGTGAACTCTTTAGAACAGGAACTGCCTCTTAGGGCTGTTTTCCTGGCACTGCTGGTAGGTGTAACCAACAGACCGTACTGACATACATTTCAATGCCAGAATCATCAGGAAAAGCTGCATAAATACAGGGATGAAACCAGAGATTTAACCAGGAAAGACAAAAGATGTATCAGAGTGAGCTGCTCCGTGACTGTTTGCCACAGATGAACTACAAGGCATGAGCAAGAAGGTACAAACACTGCAGGAATTGTACCAGCACTTAATTACAGTCACCTCTATCACATCCATAAAGTGGGTTTACCTTGGCAGATTGAACTAAACCTAGAGGGGATTAAGAAATATAGAATTGTTGATTTCCTATTATACTAAAGAAAAAAAAAAGTTGTCAAAATGTTACAATGTTCTTCCTCTGAAGAGAAGCATCTGACCTGATTCTGATCTCACAACATAAAAGAGAAGTGCCCCCACAGGACACAATAGACCCATCAAATCAATCTAAGGAAGGTCAGATCAAGACCCTCCTCATTTACTGTTAAGGGTGTTCCCTGGTCAAGGCACTGGTGGATCGATGATCACTTAGTTGTGACATTCTGTGCCTCACTGAGAACGTGTCCTGAATGAGCCCTGCAGGGCTGACAGCTCAATATCCAGCAGCAGTTAGAGAAAAGCCAAGGCATATTTTTCATTTCCAAAAGCACCAAACAAAGGACCATCCCAACTGCCAGGAATCACTGAAGTAGTTCCCTTCCACCTGAGAACTTGGCGGGGGCACAGCACCAGAACCTTGGTCACACTGTGAGGAGCAAAGGAGTGATTGTTTTGAGAGGGTTTGGAGTTGGTTTGGGATTTGGATTTTTTTTGGTTTTTTGGTTTGTATTTTTGCCATAGTATTTATCCAAGTACAGCAGCGAGAAGGAACCAGTAATAAAAGAGAAGAGCAAGGAGGCTGGAGAAGGGAGTGGAGCACAAGTGCTGTGGGGAGAGGCTGAGGGAGCTGGGGGTGTTTGTGCTGGAGAAGAGGAGGCTGAGAGGTGACCTCAGCACTGTCTGGAACTGCCTGAAGGGAAGTTGTGGCCAGGTGGGGGTTGGTCTCTTCTCCCAGGCACTCAGCAATAGGACAAGGGGGCACGGGGGGCTCAAGCTCTGCCAGGGGAAATTGAAGTTGGAGAGCAGAAAGAAATTCTTTGCAGAGAGAGTGCTGAGGGATTGGAATGGGCTGCCCAGAGAGGGGGTGGATTCCCCATCCCTGGAGGTTTTTCAGCTGAGCTTGGCCGTGGCACTGAGTGCCATGATCTGGTAAAGGGACTGGAGTTGGCCCAAGGGTTGGACTTGATGATCTGGGAGGTCTTTTCCAACCCAATCCATTCTATGATTCTATGATAAAAGTGAAAGCTTTAAGTGGGTGCCAGAGTTTCTGGCTTGCTCCTTTTCCTTCCTTCCCCTCCAGCCTCATTTTCCCTGTGCATTCTGTTTTAGAGTACGTGTCTCTCTGCATTATATTGACTCCCCACCTACAAGTCAAGTTTGACTTTCAATCACCAACCTTGCCAAGGTAAGAGAGAAACTGGTTATCTTTGTGGTCATCTCTTCCACCGCAGCAGTGGGAAATGACAGCTCCATTTCTGGATCCTGCTTTGCCTTCTTGCTCTAAACAGCTCAGTCCTCAGAAACTGCCACCACTGAAGTCAGAGGACTGTTTTCTTTTCCAGGTCATCCTGCTTGACAGGGCTGCTTTAAGATCTATAAAATATCTTTTAGTAAATCCTCACTTTGAAATGTAATTGGCTTATTACCAATAACAAGGCTGCAAGTCAACAATATTAAGCAAGCAACACAACCCTGAAGAAACAGCAGATTTCTCCCAAAGATTTTTGTTACAGACAAGACACAGAAATGGGAAGTATTTCTCACTATTCATCAATTCCAGCCTTGCTATTTGTCTTTACTCAAAGTTGCAGGATTACAGAAAAACAAGAAAAATCCACTACAACACAATCAAAGGGCTCCCTCAGGAGGAAAATATACCTGAAATAGTTTGAACCTCCACATGAGGCTTTACATCTCACCTTTTGGCAGGGCAGGAGCTGGAAGGACCAAGTTGGCCTCAGCTTTTGCCTGCTTTGCCCAAACCCTTGGCTTATTCCCTGTACTCTCTGCATGTCTTTGCCCCTCAGACTGGCACAGCACAGCCTGGAAAATTACTGTGTCCATGCAAACCTGCCCGAAGTCTTGGTTTCTCTGAAGCTCATGCCTGAGCATCAGCCACAGAAATATCCTATGAAAACCACACAGTGTAAAATTTCCTCCTGCCTTAAACATATTCCCCCACCTCATGTGCATTTTCTGCATATCCCAGTGCAAGGTGGGGATTGCCCAGTCTGTGTCTGTCTCAGCACAAGGTTTTTGGTGCTTAATCCAAACTGATTTCTTGGCCAAGTGAGAATGAAGTGCCGAGTCCTGGATCAGGACATTCCCCTTGTACTCTGACTGAAAGATTTTCATTTCAGCACTTTCTATATAATAACAAACTCTATCTGTCAGAGCTGCTTATCTGGCTGAGGTTTGAGCAGATATCTAATAATTGAATCAGAAAGGTCAGCCTCCTTTCCTGAGATCACTCTTCATGAAGACAAAGCAAGAGTCACTCAGCCCATCCTCCTGCTACCCAAGGAAATAGAGAATGATTTCCTTTTTATTGTACTTTGCAGCTCACTGCTGTGGGTCACTTGTAGGGAAATTATAAATACCAGTGGGTTTGCCTCGTCAGGGAAAACAGCAAACTGCTGGGGTGGCTCTCCTGAGCTCTGAACTTCTGAGATGAACAGGATTAGAATCTTATCAACAGACTCAAGAGGCTGAATGCAGCCCAAGGAATGCACCAGCCAAGCCCTCTGCCTAAAAACCAGGAGATCTTTGACTGATGTGGCTTCACCCCCTCCACAAGTGACAGTTCCCTATCTTGGTCTTCCCTCTAAGGAGAGGTGAATAAAGGAAGATCTGCCACCAAAGAGAGTCAGACACAGATCAGCAAACACAAGTTTGGAGGCTTCTATGAACTAGTGCAGGTCTTGGAGCAGCAGAGTCAGTGAGATTTGAACAGCATAAGCACTGCTTGAAATTTGGACATGCACAGAGAGCAGCTAGAAAGAACATACTTTTTTTTTCTTTTTTTCTTTTTTTTTCTTTTTTCTTTTTTTTTCTTTTTTAATCATCCTAATAATTGTCAGGGTTTTCCCTAATTACTGAGCAGATGAAATCAGAAGTGCTAGATGACCAGAATGGTTTTCTTTCCCCTACATACTTTTTTTCCATGAAAGATTTCAATCATTTTTTCTAGCAGAAAATAAACACAAAAAGGCTAAAATTACAGATACTCATAAAAAAAAATTACTTTTGTTTTATCAGCTCCAGCTGCCAGTGAAGATGTGCTCATCACTTTAAGCTACAGAAATGTCAGTCCATGCAATTGGCTAAATTTTGTAGTAGATCTTTCACAAGTGACTTGCACAGTGTACTTGTAAAATATAATGAACCAGGAGGGCAGACACAACAATTCCTTATCTTTTGCTGTAACTATTCAGCTCCTCCCCTCCGTTTTCAGGATGGCCATTTCTGCCAGTTCAGTCACGATGTTCCCCTCTACCTCGAGAATATTTCTCAAATAAATATTGTCTTTTACAATGTATTGCAAAGAGATCAATAAACCATAATTATACCTGTAATAGAATCACAGAATGGATTGGGTTGGAAAAGACCTCTGAGATCATCAAGTCCAACCCTTGGGCCAACTCCAGTCCCGTCACCAGATCATGGCACTCAGTGCCACGGCCAAGCTCAGCTGAAAAACCTCCAGGGATGGGGAATCCACCCCCTCTCTGGGCAGCCCATTCCAATGCCTGAGCACTCTCTCTGCAAAGAAGTTTTTTCTGCTCTCCAACTTCAATTTCCCCTGGCAGAGCTTGAGCCCGTGCCCCCTTGTCCTATTGCTGAGTGCCTGGGAGAAGAGACCAACCCCCACCTGGCCACAACTTCCCTGATGTGGCACTTCCAGACAGTGCTGAGGTCACCTCTCAGCCTCCTCTTCTCCAGCACAAACACCCCCAGCTCCCTCAGCCTCTCCCCACAGCACTTGTGCTCCACTCCCTTCTCCAGCCTCCTTGCTCTTCTCTGGCCCCGCTCCAGCCCCTCAATCTCTTGCCTCAACTCAGGGGCCCAGAACTCAACACAACACTCAAGGTGTGGCCTCCCCAAGGCAGAGGCCAGGGGAAGGCTCACTGCCCTGGGCCTGCTGGCCACGCTACTTTGGATCCAGGCCAGGAGCCCATTGGCCTTCTTGGCCACCTGGCCACACTCTTGGCTCCTCTTGAGCTTCCTGTCACTCAGTCCCCCAGGGTATATAATTGTTTAACACCTGAAAGTGCACTGTACTGTTTTAAGATTTGAAAAGTCTGGGGAGATCAATTGCCTGGCTTTTTTTATTATATTATTTTTTTAAATCATTATTATTATTTTAATTTAGTGTGTCACAGCAGGTCCCATGATTGATTGGGAATTAATAATCGTGACATCAAGTTGACTGCAATACATTCCTTTTCCAGCCCTGTCATGTTTATTGCCTCGAGTGAGTTGCATCAAATTGAAAGTCCAAAAAAAATTATGTGCAAACCTTCCTGTGGGCACAATTCGTCACCCACCCTTTTCCCAGGCACTGACATGCAATTAAAACAGCATCACATAAATAGGTGGGGAAAGTTGGAGAATGTTTTAATTCCTCAGAGAAGAGCAGCTTGGACAATACAGTAAATTACTTTTTATTAACCTTTATCTTCGTGTAGGAGGCTGTACTGAAGGAAAAAACCAAATTCATGGAGTTGGGTGACAAAAACTATCTCACTTTGTTTTCTGACATCTGAAGGAAAAAAATAAATAGATTTTTCAGAAACCCCAATTTACATTGTTCTATTGAATGCAATAAATAAAACCATTTCTTTTGATGCCAAAATGCAGATTTAGAATGTCAGGTTTGATTTTTATTTCACCTTTATTTTGTTTGAGTAACTATTAAGAAAGAAGTTTAAACTAAGCTCTATGCAAAGTTCCAGACTTCCCAAAGAAGGTTTAAACAGGAAAGATTTTTCAAAATATATAAGATAACTTCCAAATTTAGGTTTATCATAAAATAGGAATGCAGCATTCACCACTCAGGTTAATTTTCTGGTACCTGCTTTAATCAGTCAGGGCATTAGACCCTCTCTCTATATTCTATATATTCTGGATTATGCAGTTGCCTCTTAGTCTAAGCTGATTTTTGCATTAGATCCTCTCTATATATTCTCAGTCATGCAGTTGCCTCTTAATCAAAGCTGATTTTTGCATTAGACCCTCTCCATATATTCTATATATTCTATATATTCTGTATCATGCAGTGGCCTCTTAATCAAAGCTGATTTCTGCATTAGACCCTCTCCATATATTCTATGTATTCTGTATCATGCAGCTGCCTCTTAATCAAAGCTGATTTCTGCATTAGACCCTCTCTATATATTCCATATATTCTGTGTCATGCAGTTGCCTCTTAATCAAAGCTGATTTTTGCAAGATCATCTCAGGGGAAAAAATAATATTATTCCATTTCCAGCATTCAGTGCAACAATTTCCCTTCTAATGGTTTTGCTTGTAACTACAACAGAATTTTTTTAATATCTCTTTTGGATAAAATTTGCATCATAAGGATTATGGAAATCTTTTGTTAGTTAAAGCAGATTCTGCTTTCTCTGCATACAAGAGAAAGACCATGTAAGGTTATTAAATTAATTTTTATAACACATATTCTATATAAACCTCCCAACTGTTCGTGCCAAAGGCAAACGCTAAAACTTCATGGCTGCTTTCAAAGATTTTACTTGAAACACATATATATTAAAATTGCAGCTCCTAAAGTATATAGGCAAGGATAAAGCAAAGAATTGAGCTAAAGTAACACATTATTTATGAGATAAAGCTTTACGGCACTGCAGCAAACTCAAAGAAAATGCAGAGTTTAGTTGTCCAGCAAAGGGGTTTTGGTCTCACTGATTTCTGGGGTCTGTAAGGAGGGAAAAACCAACTTTTTTACCCAAGGGCAGTGGTGAAAGGGACTAAATAAAACTCCATAAATACTGTGGGTTACCTGAAAACTCACTCCTTTGCAGCCCATTTTTATTATCATTAAGCTGCTGTTTAAATGTTTCCTTCCAGCTTCCCTGAGAGGAGGAACGTTTCTGGCCAGCAACATCTTTCATTTGCCTCTTTGCTTCCATTTCTGGATAAAGCCTATCAAAAAACCTCTAAAGGCAAAATACCTGGATAAATGTATCATGGATAAGTCATGACCAACCCACAGATGGTTTTAGCACTCGGGCATAATTCATTCTGGTTTTTCCTGCATGGGACAGCGTTGAAGGGATGTGAGCTGAGTGGAAAATTAGACGACTATTTTTTTCCATTTTTGTCAAATCAAACTCCCACAAAGCAGTGTAGCTCACCCCATTTACAAAACAAAAAAACCCAAACAAAAAACCAACAAAAACCAAACAAACCAAGCCAACC
>VWZD01012664.1:110168-131495 GCA_013396695.1 Sakesphorus luctuosus
AAAAATATTAAAAATATTAAAAATAATAAAAATAATAAAATAAAAATAATAAAAATAAAAATAATAAAAACCAACCAACCAAATGAGCTGTTAAACTAAAAGCTGGTATAAAATAAAGTTATATGTGCTTCCCCTTCCTCCACTATCCCCTATGAACTGAACACATAGGGTCATTTTAATTACTTATTAGCAATTACCTCAGAGCAGGGCTATGGGTAAGCTCATAGATTAGAGATCAGCTCCTGCATCTGCAGAGACTCCTTTTAGGTCACAGACACAGTGTAACCAACCTGGTGTAGGAAAAAAACCTTGATTTTTGTTTGAATCCTTTTTGTGCCGGTGCAGGACAGAATCCTGAGGAATTCCACTCTCCAAGAAGGAAATATTGAGCAGCATCTTCATCATGCAGTGCCAGGGTATTTTAAAGGGAATTTATGCAGTTCTCATAAGGTTATACCCAGCACTGAATTTGAATTAATACCTATACACACACAATCTAATCCTTTTAACTACCATCTCTTTTTTATGTTTTTTTTTCTTATTAGAACTTCAAAATATTCTTTGCAAGCAGCATTGCTTAATAGTAGCCCAAAAACATTTGGAATAAAATTACATTTATTGGCTCTACAGCAAAACCCAAATGCATTTGTGTAAAACTGCACTTGCAGCTGTTCCAAGGGGAATTAAAAAGCAGTTCATAATGCAACAAGTACTTTAATTATAAAATGCAGTTAAGCATTAATTTACTTTTATGCTGGGTGTGTCACACCTCTGGGCATGGCACAGTTCACTGCAAGGAAAAAGGAAAACCAAGCCCAAAGAGCCACAGGAACCTGAATGTGAGTGCTACTTTAGGGCAGAATTACCTGCAAGATGGGAACAATCAATGTAACTCCTGCTTGGTGGCTCCAGCCCAGAAGGAAAAGTGATGGATGGGGAGAGCTGCCTTATTTGCCATAATTATATTAGCTAACACCAGCTGAGCTGTGCCTTGTGCTTAATGAACAAACAGCAGTGTCAGCAAGCAAAGAGAGCAAACTGGGCAAACCAAGCACTTTGAATGGGAAAAAAGACCAGCTCTCTTGGATTCCTGGGAAAGTCAAGACTCTGTGTGTGGAAGGGTTGCTGCACGCTCATACTTTGCTGTCCCAGCAGCCCATTTTAAACTCACAATCTTGGAGAACATAAACAGAAAATGCACTTTTCCCTCCTGCCCTGGGGCACAGGAAGGGCTGCTCAGGTATAAAGGAGGGGATGCATCACCCACCCCACTCCTGCTCCAGGGGACTGTGGCAACCCAATGGACTTCCTGAAGCAGAGGAGGATGCAGGATTGAAAAAGCCATGTTTTAAATAATCACGTTCAGAGCTCAGTCCAGCTCAAAGCAGCTTTAGCTTGATTGTTTTATAATCACATTGCTGTGCCATGGACTGGTTCAACAGGAAAGACTCAAACCTTTGATCCCTCAATGGCAACTCGCACATTAAGTTTTCCATCCTGTTTTACATCTCCTAGGTGGATTTCAATTCTTTACTTTTAAAGGAACAGGATGTTTCTGGGTTTCTGGTTTCATACATAGCACTTTGCTTCACATTACCTGCTGCAACTCTGCCTCAGTTCTCCAAGGGAGGGTTTCCCAGTCCACAAGCAGGAACAGGAGTGGAAAGATGGGCCTTCCCTGCTATTATTCCCTTTTAAGGATAAATGTGACATGTGTCTAAAGTAAAAATTCATAAAATGTGACTGAACAGTTCAGTTGACAAATCACATGTCAGGGACAGCCACACACAAACTTGGATTCGTTTATTGCTCCCTATGGAGATGGGAAGCCAGTTTGCCTCTGGATTTGCATGTATCTAAACAGAAATACCTGTAGCTAGAGAGGAAACAGCAGACAAGCATCAGCAAAGAGCAGAGAGCAACCAGCTTTTCTATGACATGCTCTCAGTTTAATTACTTCCTCTGCATAACTGAGTTTCATTCTCCTCTATGACAAAAAGACACTTGTCTGTTTATAAATTAGATTTTTTTCCTCACTTCTGTAAGACTAGATTGCAACACACTACTGGAGATCAGGTCAGATGGAGCCACTGGCATTTAAAATTCAATTAAAGGCTAAAACTCTCGTGTAAAAACAGTGATGAAGCCTAAGAAATGTTCAGGAAATAGGGCTGAAACCCTTTCTGTAGCTGAGGTTAAAACAAACCAAGCAAATAAGAGCTGGAAAGGATATTCTGGAAAGATTTCTGAAATTTGATGTATTATTCTGATGTATATTAAACAGAAGATGCTGAGCCACAGACTGGAGCCAAGTTCAACCACGAGACTTCAGAGCAGCAGCTCCAATAATTTCTGCTTGCCATGGGTAATTAGTGACAGCTCTACCATATCCCAAAGGGCTAATGAATTACCACAGCTGGAGAGCTAGTAATTATTCTATAGGTCTTTGATCCGCAGAGTTTCTTCCCAAACAGCCACGCTTGAGCTGTTCAGCAGCAACACCAACATTTGATTCCATTCACTGTGGCAAGAGACGAACATTCTGAACACAACCTGAACCTGAACTGCTCAGATGAAAGGAATTTGGGGGTGTGAGGAACACCATGTACACCTGGGGATGGTTCTGCTGCCTAAAGCAGAAAAAAAAAGCTTTTTTCAGCAGAAAAAAAAAGAGTTGCAGAAATAACATTTTCTTAATTTTTCCACTAATGTGCAACCTGAGCAGCAAAACAACAAGTCTTCTGTGAGATAAAGCTGCAAGTGTGACCAACATTGCACACAACAGACAGCAGAACATCACAAGGACTGAAACAATTATTTTCACACACAAACTTCAGCAAACAACTCATCAAATAGAATAAACTCAAACTGAGGAGCCACAAAACAGCATTTCACAGCTCTTCCTATACCATTCCATCTGTTGCACTGATGAAAGACAAATAAAATCTTGTCAACCATCTCATGGTTATCTCAGAGATGGGAGAAGAATTTGGGTATTGCACGATCTGATGAACCTTCCCTGCAGCAGTTCCAGCCACCCAACCACTCCTGTTCCCAAAAGAAACCAGAAAGGAGCAAAAAAAACAGAATGGAAAGGAGATTTAATGTCTCATTTCATAGAATCCTAGAATGGATTGGGTTGGAAAAGACCTCCAAGATCATCAAGGCCAACCCTTGGGCCAACTCCAGTCCCTTTACCACATCATGGCACTCAGTGCCATGGCCAAGCTCAGCTGAAAAACCTCCAGGGATGGGGAATCCACCCCCTCTCTGGGCAGCCCATTCCAATCCCTCAGCACTCTCTCTGCAAAGAAGTTTTTTCTGCTCTCCCACTTCAATTTCCCCTGGCAGAGCTTGAGCCCCCCGTGCCCCCTTGTCCTATTGCTGAGTGCCTGGTAGAAGAGACCAACCCCCACCTGGCCACAACTTCCCTGATGTGGCACTTCCAGACAGTGCTGAGGTCACCTCTCAGCCTCCTCATAACATGAAGGTTAAAGGGACAGTTTGTATCTGCAAAAAGGTATCAAAGCAAATATCACTGGGCAAGCAAACAGAAAGGAAAACAGGAAATAAATGTTTAATCTATTGAATTAGCTTGAGGCATTTCTAACAATAGAATAAACTGCCAGAATTACACGAGTACTTGAAGACAATTTATGGTTCCTAAAACAGTTTTATACTGGTATAACTTCCTAATTGAAGCAGTAGGGGCAAAAATCTAAATTAATTTTAACGTGCAAATGAGTTCAGTGGCAGAGGCCATTGTGTGGGTGGGGTACTCAGCAAGGCAAAGTGATGAGAATCCAAGAAGTTTTGTGAACTTTATAAGCTGGGGCACATTCCTACAAAAACAAACAAACAAATAAAACGCAACAACATCAAAAACAAAACAACAAAACCAACCAAACAAAAATAAAACAAATGCAAATCCAACCAAAAAAAACCCCAAACCAAAACAAAAAAACAAAAAACCCAAACACACACACACAAAAAGCACCAACAGCTCTGAAAAAAATCCCCCCAAACCAACATAAAACTCCATATTTTATCTTGCTGTCGACCACTGACAGGGCCTCAACAACTACCACATGAGAAGTGCCAGTGCCATGCCCTGCTTTGACATAAACAGGTTGTTGTCAGAGTGCAGTAAGAGCAGAAAAATGTTATTTTCTCTTGTTCAGAACAGAACTCATCTCAGGCTCTGCTTTGCTGTGAGACTGTACAACAAAATGCAGACAAAAGAATTATTAAGTGCATCAAAGCAGGTGTGCTGCAGCATTCAGGTCTCCAGGACACAGAACACTTTTCAGAGATGTGAAGATGACTGTTCCTAGCCAAGTAATGACAATCTGTGGTTTATCTATGACCAGAAGGGTGATGGATTTAATTAAAGCAATCCTTTTCCATGGTTTAGGACCTTTTTAAAGGAGAGAATAAAATTCATCCCTCCAGGAATGTCTCCAAGAGTGACTCAAAGAGGAATTGTTCTCCTCAGAACTCCTTTTCCTTTCTCCCTAGTAATAAATAGCTGGGCTGTTTCTCCTTTATTCTTTGGGTTCTCAGACACCCTCCAGACCAACAGACACCAGAGGATTTCCAGCAGACAAGGAAGGGAAGGCTGTTCCATTTAACATCTTTAGTGATGATTTAGATGAGGGGATTGAGTCCATCATCAGGAAATTTACTGATGAAACCAAGTTGGGAGGGAGTGTCAACCTACTGGAAGGCAGGAGAGCTCTGCAGAGGGATCTGGAGAGACTGGAGAGATGGGCTGATTGCAATGGGATGGAGTTCAACAAGGCCAAGTGCAGGTCCTGCCCTTTGGCCACCCCAACCCCCTGCAGCGCTCCAGGCTGGGCACAGAGTGGCTGGAGAGCAGCCAGGCAGAAAGGGACCTGGGGGGACTGAGGGACAGGAAGCTCAAGAGGAGCCAAGAGTGTGCCCAGGTGGCCAAGAAGGCCAATGGGCTCCTGGCCTGGATCCAAAGTAGCGTGGCCAGCAGGCCCAGGGCAGTGAGCCTTCCCCTGGCCTCTGCCTTGGGGAGGCCACACCTTGAGTGTTGTGTTGAGTTNTTGCAGAGAGAGTGCTCAGGCATTGGAATGGGCTGCCCAGAGAGGGGGTGGATTCCCCATCCCTGGAGGTTTTTCAGCTGAGCTTGGCCGTGGCACTGAGTGCCATGATCTGGTGACGGGACTGGAGTTGGCCCAAGGGTTGGCCTTGATGATCTCAGAGGTCTTTTCCAACCCAATCCATTCTATGATTCCTGGCTCTGCACTCACCATTTTGCTGCTGGCACTTTCTCCTTCTCTTGAGGCTCTTATTTAAATGCTAAAGAAGTTTCAGGGCTCTCCTCTTTGCCATTCCAAGGCACACCCCCCACCCCCCTGTCACATGGCCAGGAGCTATTACTTCAAAGTCATTTTCAATTTTCTCCCCCTCGAGTTCAATGCCATTAATTGGTATTCATGAATTTATTTTGAAGCCAAATGTGTGTCTCATTCCACTTGCAGACCTGCAATTTCATTTGCTGTCTCTGAGACCCCTTTGAGCAGCAGATCTGAAGCAGGTTTGAATCTTACCTGCTGCTCAGCAGTGACCTCAATTTTTGATATTGTGGCATCAGCAAATTCAATTAGTTTATTTCCTACATCTGGGGTGTTGCTGTTGGCTGGGAACAGAAAAGGGCAGAGCAGTGACCTCCGTGAGGCTCTCAGTGCCACCCAAATGCCACTTCTCCATTCTCTGTTGGGTAATTGGGTTTTATCCATTTTTATCAACTGTCTCTAATGTCTGAACTTTGCATTGAAAAGCAGCTTGACAAGTGGAGCTGTCTCTTTTTTGAGCTGCTAAGTACACCTTCCCATCATGACTGGCACATTAGAGATTTGATTGTGGGACTTTTTCACATCCCTCCAGATTTCCATTCCACCCACTCCCCAGTTTCTTAAGGCAGAAATCTTAACAGCAGTCTCTTGGTTTCCACTTCTATTCAGTACATCCCATTTTATTCAAAAAAACATGGCTAAAAACCCACTAAGTTGTAAATTTATTTGGGCTTCATTCCTAACACAACCTTTGCTAAAGCATTAATTCCTAATTTTCAAGTTGGTCAATCCAGCAAAGTGTTTTTTCATTCTAAATTCCAAAGTGAAACAAACTACAGGGAAGATGGTTAGAGGTGCCAACGTGCCATGAATGAAGGTCTAGCTGAAGATGGATTTGGAAAAAACCCAATTCTAGCCATTAAATTGTCCAACTAAATTTTCCCTTTATGAAAATTTAGGAGGCATCACCTCCTACAAGTTCGTGGAGCAAACCCAGGCAAACTTGGCTCCAAGATATTCATTCATTAACCACCATTTGATGAGTTATATACTCCAAGAGTGCCAGCTCGCTCTCCATCCATTATAAAAAAGGGCATTGCAAGCTGGGGCTTTTTCTACCAAATGTTTATCAACATAAAAAGAGCAAACAAGAGATCAAAAAAAAAGACTTTTCAGCCTTGGACAGTTTCTAGTAAATGACCTTGCAGGCAGAGTACCTGTCACAGTGTTTCCCAGAGCTACATTTACTTAACTTTTAAGCAAGTTTAATAGCTGGAGATCAACTAGAAACAGAATTTCCAAGATTATTTAATTATAATTTAATTAAATATAGAGGTAGAGTTAACAGTAAGCAACACTTTGTACTGAGGTAGTCACGGAAAAGGCATTTTTGAAGCTATTATGTAACATCTGGGACATTGGAGTTGCGATTGAAAGATGAAATAAAAAAATCTGAGATTGACAAACAAACATGCAGAAACCCCAAACAAATAACACAACACTCCACGCTATACTCCACCCTCTGCGCTACACTCCACAACACCACACACAACACCACACACAACACCACTACGCACCCCACACCCCCTGCACCGCACGACGCAGCCCACGACACACACACACGACGCAGCCCACNTCTGGATTTGTGTCTGCAACAATTGTGTATCTCTAAATGACCATGTTAGTTGAAGAAAGGAGTGAGGAATAAATCTGAAACTCACTAAGTTTGACTGCAGAGACTGATTTTGATTTAAACAAATGGAATTGCCATGACTCCAGTATTTATTTCCCACCTTAAAAAAAAATAAATATGGATATCAGTAGCTTGGACCATTCTCCAGTTTTCTAACCCCTGCATGAACAGTGAGCACCCGGGTTCTATCTTAAGATAGATCAATTTAATACCCCAAGGACATTTTCTGACACAAATTATTGAGTAGAATGGGCTGCAACATTAAAATTATTTAGAATTTTTTCTAATTCCTTCAAATCCTAGTGCTGATTTGTGAGCTGTGGGCAGGCATTGTGCTGAGTTCAGCTGAGCAAAGGAGTAAAACAGTGCATGTGTTAAGACTTTGATCACTGCTCCAAGATTCCATTTCTTCCTGGCACTGGAGCCAGGGCTGATTAATGCCCAGAAAAAGCAGCTCCTTCCCCAAACCTTCGAGTGTTGTCAGAGCTGCAGTGTCAGGTTGTTCCTGTTTTCCCAGGGCTCTCCATACGCTTCCCTTGGCAGCTCCCCCGCCTGGCACTGTGCTGATGGTTGGCAGTGCTGCCAAGCAGGGTGTGTGCAGGAGGGAAGAGTGATGGGGCACAGGCAGCAGAATGCAGGGACAGAGGGAGCTGGCACAGTGCCATGGAAATGCTCTCCCCCTCTTAACCATGACTAAAACACCCACACACGACACCCAGTAGCAGCTTGGCTGAGGAATTGGGCCCCGAACCAACCCACCCCAACGAGGGCCCCCAAAACCACCCACCCACCAAACAGGGCCCTGAAACAACCCACCCCAACGGGGCGCCCCCGAAACCATCCACCCACCAAATGGGGCCCCTGAAACAACCCACCCACCCCAACTGGGGCCCCGAAACCACCCACCCCAACGAGGTTCCCGAAACAACCCAACCCCCAAATGGGGCCCCAAAACAACCCACCCACCAAACGGGGGGGCCCCGAAACCACCCACCCCAACGGGGGGCCCCGAAACAAACAAAGTGGGCTCAGAAATTAGGCTGAGAATTTGGGCTCAGAAATTACACTCAGGTTTAGCAGAGCTCCTCCTCTCACAGTGCAAAAGGATTTTTAAGTGTGGATGGCAATGTGATGCCCTCAGGGACACCAGAATGAATGTACATCCCCAGCAAATTGCACAGACAACCTCTCAAAGGAGCCTTCTTAGGGATCTTGTGAAGGTTGATGCAGGAAGGATTTTTGATTTTTTGATTTTCACATTTTATAGATTTTAGGAACACAGTAGCTGTAGCAAAGTAGATTTTTAGTGGGTTAATATTTCTAGCAGCTTAAGTTTAATGTCTTTCTGTCTCTACCCCGGCCCAGAACAGGGAGCTAAAATTCCTTAGCTGTTTAGTCTCTTGTTCAAGGTACAAGATGGAAGGGTATCAAAAGAAGACAAACACAGGGCAGAGTGACCCAGAAGAAAAAACATTGGAAGAACTCCAGGAGCCTGAAGAGGAGGAAGACTGATGAAGAGGAGGAAGACTGATGAAGAGGAGGAAGACTGATGAAGAGGAGGAAGACTGATGAAGAGGAGGAAGACTGATGAAGAGGAGGAAGACTGATGAAGAGGAGGAAGACTGATGAAGAGGAGGAAGACTGATGAAGAGGAGGAAGACTGATGAAGAGGAGGAAGACTGATGAAGAGGAGGAAGACTGATGAAGAGGAGGAAGACTGATGAAGAGGAGGAAGACTGATGAAGAGGAGGAAGACTGATGAAGAGGAGGAAGACTGATGAAGAGGAGGAAGACTGATGAAGAGGAGGAAGACTGATGAAGAGGAGGAAGACTGATGAAGAGGAGGAAGACTGATGAAGAGGAGGAAGACTGATGAAGAGGAGGAAGACTGATGAAGAGGAGGAAGACTGATGAAGAGGAGGAAGACTGATGAAGAGGAGGAAGACTGATGAAGAGGAGGAAGACTGATGAAGAGGAGGAAGACTGATGAAGAGGAGGAAGACTGATGAAGAGGAGGAAGACTGATGAAGAGGAGGAAGACTGATGAAGAGGAGGAAGACTGATGAAGAGGAGGAAGACTGATGAAGAGGAGGAAGACTGATGAAGAGGAGGAAGACTGATGAAGAGGAGGAAGACTGATGAAGAGGAGGAAGACTGATGAAGAGGAGGAAGACTGATGAAGAGGAGGTCTCATCGACCCCAGACCCAATTCCTGGGGGGTGGAACCAGGGTGGGACTGGGGCTGGAGAAAGGTGGAACTGAAAATGTGTAAAGTGATGATTGGATAGATCATATTATAAAAGCCATGGAAATTAGAGCTTGCCCACATGTGTGTCGATGCATTCCTGGGTGAGTCTGGGTGCTCATTAAAGTAACTACCCTTTGTCTTATCTCCTACCAAAATTTGGCTTGGAGTCTTTTTTACAGACTTTTAAGGCATCGAGGTCAATAATAACTCACAAGATCCCAGTCATGAGGAAGACAACTGGAATCCTCTCAATCCTCAGTTTAAGGTCTCCAAGACAGCAGATGCTAATAGGCAGGAAGGGTTATGGTAACATATGTTAACCTGGGGATTATACAAGTTTTGGCTATGTTGCACAATTAGTTAATATTTTCTATACCAGGGATTTTACATGGGAGGAAAGAAAGATCTTTATCTTGGAAGCAGAGACAGCTCATCAGCATGGCTGAACATCAACAGGCCTTGTTGTCCTTAGTGATGGGATTTTGTCTCAGCCTCTGTTGACCAAAGTTTACTGTTTAAGCTTGTCAGTTTTCTTGCTGTTGGAAGTTAAGTTTTCAGAACCGAACAGGATCTCATATTTACATCTTTTTCTAGTCCTCTACTATCACTCACCTACATTCCTAAACCTTCTTTGAAATGTTTTCAGTTCCTTCATTCATTTATAGATGAAAAAAATGCATCATTGTGTTCCCTGATGCCAACCCACAAGGCAGAAGTTTGACTGAACTTAGTCTGCCCCTTCCCATAAATGAGATGTTTCTGATCAAAGGGCACATCCTTTCCTTTCACTCATAAAAATCCTAAATGAGGCAATGAAGGACTTTGGCCCAGTTTAAGTTACCTTACACAGGTTCCTTTTGCTGTGTTAGTATCCAGACACTTTTGCAATAGGACATTTTTAAAATAGCTTTCCATGCAAATCTAAACCCTTTTCAATTTACAGCAGTAAAGTTCACTGCACCCCAGAAGGATTTTTGTGTCTCAAGAAATTGTTTGGCCATACCAGCCACAGCAGCAGGCACTGGCATTTGAAAGCCATGACAGAACCACTGGCCAGTTATTTAATTAACATAAACATAACCCTGAGATTGGCTCAGTTGGTTAAAACTTGGTTGCAATAATGCCAAGGTCATGGGTTCAATCCCCTGTGTGGGCCATTGACTGAAGAGTTGGACTCGATGATCCCTGGAGGTCCCTTCCAACTCAGAATAGTCTGTGAAATATCTGTGAAATGTTAGACTAATTTTGACTTAGGGAAGAACTATTCTGAGTACAACTATACAAGGAATATCCATATGAAAACACAACTCATGGAAGAGGAACACTCCTTATGCAACCCTGCAAAGATTTTGTGATATCGAGCTTAAATCAGAATTACAGCTATTAACCAAATGGGGCCATAATTTTAGTTTAATTCAGCAGTTTCAGGCTGCAGCAAAAGTCTAGTTACTTTGGAAGCAATAAAAACCACATTGCACTAACCAATAGAAATAAAGACACACAAAAATTAAAGGGAAAGAGGAAAAAATAGTTGGAAAAAACGTCATCTTAGGGGAATAGCAGCAAACTCAACTTTTCAAAATTCAAAAAATATCAAAAAGTAATAAGCAACTTGGAGTCCCATCATTTGGTAAAAATGCAATGATAAAGATGAAAGTGACTGTTGCAAGGAAAAAAAAAAGCTCAGCTCACATGACTTAAATCCAGATCCAAGTGACCTATTGATTTATTAATGACCTTTAATGAACTGGCAAGCAGAGAACTATATATTCAAAATCAATATCAAAAATACAACAGATAAACCCCAAGATAAACCAGGAGCCTCTTTGTGCTGCCTTTAGAAAGTCTGACTAAAAAAAATCACTGAGTAATTCACTTTGTAAGAGATACTTGGAGTTATCAGAGAAGAGTCAGCTGTAGGACCAGCCCATGTTGCTCAGGGCTTGACCCAAACAGGTCTAAACTCTCCAAGGCTTGGACTGCACAAACACTCTGGGTAACTGCTCCACCCCACTGTCCTTGAGTGGAGAAGAGTTTCTCCTCACATCCATCTGAACCCCTCAGTTCAAACTGTGCCCATCTCTCCTGCCCCTGCCTTGTGCTGCTGGGAGGAGCTTGGCTGCATCTCCCTGGCAACCTCCCCACTGGATGCTCTCAGGTCTGCCCTGGGTCATTTCTTCTCCAGATGAAAAAGCCCAGATGTCCCTCCCGATTCACCACCATACAGTCCAACTACCTGAGCACTTTAGGCACCAGGATACACTTTCCTTGTGTTTCTTTCACAACTTTTCTGAAAAAAATAATTCCTTTAAGGCTCAGGCAGTGGCACACAAAGTCAGTGGTGCAGGAAACACTGTCAGGATGTTTTCTTTTGCTGAAGACTAAAGTTCACTGTGAGATATAAAAGCAGCCGCAGCCACAACCACCCAGAGAGAAATATATTACATGAGACAAACTGAAAAAGCCTCTCCCAGAAACAAAAAAATACAGGTTTTGCAGTGGGTTAGATGGAGAGCTCAAATGGAGCAACAAGATTACAAAATAGAGGTTTTCTCTGACAGCAAACATCCTTATTAATAGTACAGTCAGATCCCACTGACCAATCAAAAATAAAGTCAGCTGACTCTTAAGAGGCCACTGGGTGATAAGTCACCACCAGCTCTGATCTCTACCTGCCCTCTCAACAGATGACACTCCCAACAGAACTCTGAATACTCCCTGAGAAGGTGTAGGACTGCTGTCTGCACCCCTGGAGAGAGAAGGAGCAGGACTGGTCTGCAGGTTGTTAGAGACAGGTAAACTCAGTCCAGTAATTTTGGAAAAGTCTGACCAGACCCTGGAGATAACATGGTTGTGCAAGTCCTCTGTGGTCACCATGGGAGCACAGGATTAGCAGAATAAAGTGCTAGTAGCCTCTAAGAGATGCCACCTTCTGGTTCAGTGAGGGCTTGGTGCTGTTCAGAAGTGAAAGACACTTCGGTCTTACTGAACCCACTCAGTCCTGCACGCGAATTCCCTATTATCCCACCCTTAGCACAGCACACACTTCCAAAGGCAATCATCTTCCACGTCCCCTGCCTTGACAAGACTGCAAATTCCACCTTCTCAAAAAGCAGGGTTTATGCTATTAATTCTCAGCAGCAGCAGCAGAGTGAGAAATCCCTGTGGCTCTGCCCTGCTGTAACACAGGGCACACACCAAACAGCTGTGGGTCAAAGCCAAGCTCCACAAAGCATGCTTAGCATCCCAGAGACATCCCAGGGTGCCTGCCACTACATCCTAAGTAGTCTCTCCTCTGAATGACCTGGACAGAAAATGCACTGCCAAGTGATTTTTTTAAGCCTTTCCAGGTTTGCAGTTGACTCATCTCACCGGGGAAGGTTTTACAGAGCAAAGATCTTCACTTCTGCCTGTAAACATAAGACAAAGCAAAGGTCCAAGAGTCAGAAAATCCAGCCAAGCTGTTTTCAAGTTCACACTTGCAAGGCAAAAATACTGACCTTAAAGCTGACAGGTGGTGAAATTCCGTGTCTTTGGTAGATTTCAAATAATGTCAGTGATTATGTAAAACAAATCCCACCTCAAAAGAAAAAAGCAAGTGTTTGAGAGAGGGCTGTTATCTGACTATTCCCCCTGCTAATCGATGTACAGAGAGGATGTTCTGCTCCTGGCACTCTCCCAGTCCAAGCAGAATGCCTTGTCCTTCCCTCCCAGCACTGCAGGGATCAAACCACGCAGTGTCAGCGTGTAGTGGCTTTCCCCAACACAGTTCCCAGCTCCACAAAACAAACCACTGCTACAAGATGACAAAGGTGTGAGGAGAAGGATTAAAATGAGCAGCTACTCTGTGTGTGCATGAATATTAAAAATAAATAAATAAATAATGGGAAAGCAAAGATGACACTGAACAAAGAGTGTCCACCACACTCTGAATAGAGAGTGAAAAATAAACTCACTCAAAACTCAACAGTCCACTAAAAATCTAAAACCGTGGCGCCAGTGGAACAGGTAAAACTCAGAAGTTCACAATTTGAATAACAATGAGCACAGTGCATTTACCCCGTAGAAATCCTAGTTTTAAGCATCAGTGTTCATTCTTAGCACTCTTGGAAACATTATTGTTTTCATACCACCGAGACACGCAATGCATTTATCCCACCTGCACACACCAGATCCATCCCTGATTTTGGATGATTTGATGTGTGAGCTTGGTCACATCACAGACATGAGAAGATTCTCACACTGAGAACATTCACCAGACAGTGAAAATCACCCTCAGGGCACTGAAATGAGTTTTATTCTCACACGGAAACCGAGTTGCTTCGCTGCTGAAATGGATTTTTAGAGCAGAAATTATCTTGTGTGTTATAACCAGTGCTGCAACTCCAACTAGTTCAAAGCACCCCCAGACTCACAGCAGCACTCGGAGCTCTTGGGCCACTCCACCCCTCCTTTCTGTCACTTTTTTAAGAGGATAATTCCTTCTGCAAAATTAAACTGATCTACTTGCCCTCTCCCACACAAGATTGATTCCATGAAATCATTTAATAACGTGTAACTGTTATGTGAAGCACAACTGGCTAAGCTAAGGGTTAAAGACATCATTTGTCATTAAGGAAGTGTTTTAAACATGATTTATTGACAGAGACACAGCTGGGTTGCTACAGAAGGGTTATACATAACCTGTCCTTTGGTGTGGGAGTATGGGGGAAGAAGGGGCTAAAGAACAGGAATTTCACATGAAAAATACCTATAAAATACTATGTCAAAGGCAATAGATGCTTGAAATCATTAGTTTTTCTGAAATTTAAGCAGCAGACAGATATAGGACTGCTTTTTCTCTGACTGAACAGGGATTTCTGCAAAAGCAAAATCTGACTAATTCTAGAAGGTAAAAAATCACGTAGAAAAGGGAAAGGTTTAGATTTTTTTGTTCTTGAAACTCTATAGCATGAGTATGTGCCTGCAAGCCATGGCAAAATCCTGGCCCTATTTACATTGTAAGTCTCCCCACGGACTTTTGAGTGGAGGGAGGCAAGAAGGAAAAGGAAATGGTTGCTATCAAACCACTTCATTCAAACACCAGCAAAGGTGTGTAATGTGCTCTTGGCAGTATATCTGGGTTTTACCCATGGCAGGAAACTCACAGCTTTTCCAGAATCCTGCAGAAATAGCCAATGGAAATGACACTTTACTGGAGCCAGCACAGCTCTGATTCAGTGGCTTCCAGTCCTAAGTCATACCCTCATCTTCCTTTGGTTAATTTTACCTCATCAAGATAACAGGTTGAATTTATATATAGATATAAATCATCAATTCAGAAGTGGGTGCCTAAGACCTTATTCTTGGGCTGCCAACTCAAGTTTTAAAACCATGACACTTCATCAGAGCCACCTCCTTGTTTGCAGCAGTAGAAAGCAAAGACCAAATCAAATCTGAAAGTTTTGGCTCCTTGCCATTACAAATACTTAGATCAGCATTCAAGAACAGCTCAGTAGATAAGATACCATGTGGAACTCTCATGACAACTTTAATATTCAGACACCAAAACAGCAGCAAAAATCACTGACAGGCAATCAGCAAAACCCAAAGCAGTGATGAAACCATTTTCCACTTTCATGCTATACCACTTAGAAATTAAGGTCTGTTTCAAAGTTTTGTAAGTGCTGGAAAAGTTGAAGACATGGCTGATGCCATTCCAACACTGGCTGTCACGTTCCTGTAGCCTGGAAGATGAAGACAGCCGTTTTCTGATGCTGAATTTCCAAAGAACATTCAAGATGAAAGTGCAAGCTTGCAAAAAAAAAATCTCCAGTTTTAATACAGCAAGAGAGTCCCATGAACTTGTGCACCCCTCCCTTTCCACATGGGGACTGCAGACACTGCAGTGCAGCTGACGGGGCTCAGCCATGAGAAAACTGAAATGTAGACATTTTTGCCAGCATAACATCACACCCCAGGAAGGGGCAGGGCCCTGCTCCAGAGGTGAAGAATCCCATCATGTCTTACAGCAGGATCATAGAATCATAGAATGGATTGGGTTGGAAAAGACCTCTGAGATCATCAAGTCCAACCCTTGGGCCAACTCCACTCCCTTTACCAGATCATGGCACTCAGTGCCACGGCCAAGCTCAGCTGAAAAACCTCCAGGGATGGGGAATCCACCCCCTCTCTGGGCAGCCCATTCCAATGCCTGAGCACTCTCTCTGCAAAGAAGTTTTTTCCCATCTCCAACTTCAATTTCCCCTGGCAGAGCTTGAGCCCCCCGTGCCCCCTTGTCCTATTGCTGAGTGTCTGGGAGAAGAGACCAACCCCCACCTGGCCACAACTTCCCTGATGTGGCACTTCCAGACAGTGCTGAGGTCACCTCTCAGCCTCCTCTTCTCCAGCACAAACACCCCCAGCTCCCTCAGCCTCTCCCCACAGCACTTGTGCTCCACTCCCTTCTCCAGCCTCCTTGCTCTTCTCTGGCCCCGCTCCAGCCCCTCAAGTGGAACCAGGGCCAGGACATGGCACAACATTTCACAGTTGTAGAAGTTGTTCTGCCTCCCATAGCCAAACCTGGCAGCCTTTGAAAAAACCAACATGTGAAGTTCATTTGCAGACAGCTCGAATGTCACCACTGCTAACTCAAGAATATTGAGGCAATCAGCATGGGCAGATGTGCTTTTCAGAGTGTGTGTTTTCATTCTGGGTTGTTTCTTACAACCAGATTGTCCCAAAACCCTCTTCACAGAAGCAATGCCAGGGCACAGACCCAACCCTCTCCTTAAAGCTTTGAACTGAAGGTGTTTGGAGTGACAGCTCCTCCTTCAGCACTGTCAGTCAGTGAGTTACAAATGTTTTCATAACTGGCTGGTAAAAACAAGATATCAACCAGTTTCTGGGTAACCAACGAGCAGGAAGAACTGTCCCAAAACAAATCAGGGAGTAAAATCAGCCAGATGACTACAATAAAAACCCAGAACACATTTCTACTGCAAAAGGGGAGAGTGCCTGTAATCCTGTTACTATTGGTGCCTGCTTTGGTGCTGTCATTTATTTTTATGTGGGAGCACTTAGAAAACCTCAGGCCTGAACGAGGCTGCCATTAAAATAAAAGTATGCTGCTTCCTCCTGTTGAGCACAACTGTTGTTCAACACTTTAGAAAACATTGCTATGGAGACATTTCTTCCAGTCTTTAGATAAATTCAGATTGAGAGGCAACAAAAAAGCTCTACTAGGAGTGCTTATAAACGTTAAATATGTTTTGATTGACTGCATTAAACATGAGTACCAGATGAACTGGCCTTGGTATTTCCTCTCTCTTCTGAAGAGAGTGTTATTTATCAGAGTTTAACCAAAACTGTATTTTATAGCAATAATCCAAATCAGAATTTGTAAATAAATGCAAAGCTCCACCTTCCCAAGGATGAATCCACTGGTCAGCCTTTAAGCCACGTGCCCAGGTATGTGTGAGCAAGTGATTATTTCATGGAAAATAGTTCACAGAATCTCTATTACATAAAGATTTCTCCCTTATTTTATTTTGAACATTGAATACACTGCTGCACACAGCATTTTTTCCTCTTTGAAGGGTTAAGAGTCATTAGCAACCTTTAATGGCACAACATCCAGTAGATTTTCTTTGCAAATGCTTTTTATTGACTTATCATTAAAATTCAATTAAGTTATACCATTTTGAGTCGGTAGCACTCCTATAGCTTGACTGGTTAAGCAGAGAAAGGCTGGGTTTCAAGGAGAATACAGTCAGCTTTTTAAGCATTTCCCATTTTGAAAGCCTTTTCTCTCCAAGCTCCATGCACAAGTGAATCCTGCTCTAAAGCATCCATTATTCAGCCAGCATCCCTCCCCTCATCTCCACTACAGCAACTGTAATGAGGATTCCATGAGATTAGCATACTTCTCCTCTGCTCTTGATTAATATCATTGCAACTGTCTTGTTAGCAATTAAAAAGAAAAATATCTTTGAGGGGCGAGGTCCTCAAAGGTGAAAGTCTCTCCCGCTGCTGTGCCACCCACTGTTGTGCTGCAGCCCTGCTCCCCTTGGGCAACATTCCGTGCCATGCACTCCACAGAGAAGAGATTCCTGCTGGACTGCAGTAAGTTCAAACAGGCAAGGACCATCCTTCAAGTGTCACAGGCACAGAGAGAGGTGCAGGAGGTGAAAATAGAAGCACTGGAGGAAAGGTCATAAGAGGCACAGAACATTTGCAGGAACTACAGACTAAGAAAGATATTACTTTGGCTGTCAAGCACTTCTCATAGAAGTTTTTTTCTGTTTCAGCATCATCTCAATTGCTTGTTGCAACTGGGAGCAAACAACGACAGGAAAAGCATTTCAAACAATAAAGCTTTATCTGCTATTTAACATCCATCACTTAATTCCAGCTCTCATTCTTTTAATCAAGGCTGGCTGCATAAATCTGCTTCAATTTTCCATTAGTGATTTAGAAGATAATTCCAATTGGATATCTCTAGTCCAGTCTCCTACTGAGACCATGCTCAGACCAGGAGGCTCAGGGAATTATCACTTTTGATCTGGGGACTGCACAAGCGCTCTGGGAAACTGCTCCAACACCTGTTTGTCCTCCTGGGGAAAAAGTTTCTCCACATATCCTGTCTGAACCTCTTGTTTCAAGCTGAGTCCATTGCCTCTCATTCTCCATGAAGTTTGGCTCCATCTTCCCTACAGTCTCCACAAAGGTTGGAGAAGGTGCCACTCTGTGTGCCCCAAGGTCATCTCTCTCCTTACCAAGCCCAAGAGACCTGTCCCAGCTTTTTTGGTGGCTGCCAGTTGGACTCATTCCAGTAGCTGAATTACGGGGAGGGGAGGGGAGGGGAGGGGAGGGGGGGACTTACACTGAGTTACACTGCTGCACAAAGCTGGGAATAAAGTATTTCAAGTCGAGAGACACACTTGAGTTTAGGCAGATTGGAAGCACTTCAGAGATTTAACAGGAAAAAAAAATCAAATGAAATTACAAGGAAAACTTCAACCCCCTACACTTGTTCTATGCAAGTGGTTTAGCATGTTTAATGATCAGACCTCAGAGATGATTTATGGTAATGCATTTCTCACTGTCAGTCCTGTGGCTGCTTCATGTGAGGTGAACAGATTGTAGGAGGGAGGGAAGATGCAAAGGGAAGGCAGAGAGCAGGCACTTTGAGCAACAGGCACTGTGGCTGAGGGATGGAGCTGATGCTGATTCCTGACAGCAGTATTGTTGTTTTCAGTGACCTCACCCAGTGCACTTGTGGGCTCTGAGTGTTGTGCTCCATATTTCTTCTATTACCCGAAATAAAGCTCTCAGCCATTAATGTTTCTTAGACCTGTGACTTCCCAGCAAATCCAGAAATAAATGTGCAAAGTTGTTTTGATCTCAGAACCACACTCAGCAGGGAGTAGGCAATAACCCTCTTCCCCCTCAACCAGTTTCTCAGGGAAGTTGTGAAGATGCTGAAGAATCTGTAATACTCTGTGAATATCCTCCCAGTTTCTCTATGCCTTTTTGACAACAGAAAATCAGAGGGGCAACCTACCAATGGGGTTCCAATAGTGTGTTAGTCTTAATAAATTTCTGCATCAAACAAAGTGCCTGTCCTTACATTTTCAGCTCATAAACTCTGAGGGGACACAGACTTTGAAATGCTGGCTGAATTTTCTTGGGAAATCTTTCCTTTAGTAACACAGAACTTGCAGACTAAGTAGAGGGAAATAGGAGGAAGAAAGAGAGAATCCAGCTTTTCTATGTACAAAGAAAACAAGGGGTGGGAGTTTTTCCTTCTGCCTTATTCACCTACACCAATTTTTGTCCCCAATTTCTGTGACAGTCTGCACAGAAAGCCTGGTCAGCTTCAGAGAGTAAGAAATGGGATGCTAAACGCACATCTGTCTCCAAAACAGGATCTCTTGACACCTCTGAAGAGAAGTAAACTGCCTGTAGGTTTCCTAAATGTTAAGTCTTGTATTAGGAATGCTCACAAGGAAAGCTGGCCCCATTTTTATGATCAACAAGTTGTTTTTTCTGGTGAATTCAGGATATAACTGCTCTTCAAACTTCTGTACAGTCATGGCTTGCCACCAAAGTGCCTAAAACTGCTGGTTTTGTGCAAGGGTCCTCAGGTAGCTGGAACAGGAGTTAGGAGATGATGAGTCCAGATGGAGTTAAAGAAGGTTAATGGGAAGGTGGAGACAAGAGTAGAGCAGGTAGAGAGGAGTCAGCAGCACAGGGAAGAAGAGGTGGAGTTCCCTGGTGTGTCCTAATATAATGGTGTCCAATAACAGGTCCCATTGACAGGTTGTATTTCTGGGAATTTTACTGAAGTTAAAAGCAATGTGCCTTAGGAAAATGGAGAGAAATCTAGAGTCAGCCATATCTTTTAACATCCATTTTCAGCTGACTTAAAATAGAGCAAGGGAGAAGAAAAATAATCTCTTGCCTTCACAGAACAAAACAGACACAGATCAGGCTGTTGCCTGCCTGACTGCTGGCACTGTGGGGGTTGATTTGCTGTAGGTGGCACCTTTCCTGGCTGATATCTGCAGAGAGCTGGGGCTTCACTCACTGCCAAACACCCACAAAACACACACAGCTCCTGAAGGTGTTTGAAGTGCACTGCTGTTCTTACTTCCCATGCTTGCTACCCAAGTCAGGGGGCAGAACACCCAACCTGAGGATACTGTGCACCTCTGAGATAGCTTATTGTGCTTTAAAAGAGAAAATCTCACCCAGGACACAAGGAAACATGACCTCCCTTATCTTGAAGTCTCCAAGTTTGAGGCCAGAAGCCTCTACACGGTCCACCTGAAAGCTGCACATGCTGGATTTATGACTACCTTACATCACCAAAATGGTCCCTAACAGCTGTAAGGTACCAGTAAATTTGGTTTTGAGGAGTTGTTTAACATATTGACTTCCCAAACAGGAGTAAAATGGGGGTAAGGGATAGCCTGAAAGCTCGCTCAGCCCCTCCCATACTCTACCCACTTACTTGATATATCTAGAAAGAAGTACATGTCCGAAAAACAAACCGAACAAACAATAAACCAAAAAAAAGAACCGAAAAAACCACAAACCCACCAAAACCCACAAACCCACCAAAACCCACAAACCCACCAAAACCCACAAACCCACCAAAACCCACAAACCCACCAAAACCCACAAACCCACCAAAACCCACAAACCCACCAAAACCCACAAACCCACCAAAAACACGAACCAACCAAAAAGGAAAAAAACCGAACAAAAACCAAAAAACAAAACGAACAAAAAAGCCCCAAACAACCAAAATAACCAACCCACAACCAAACCCAATAACAAAACAAAAACCACAGGGCAAATTTCCTTTACTCTCATTTACACCTCTTCACAGTAAATATATCCTGGATGGCCATGTAATTTTAGCGGTGTTTATACACATCTATAAATCAGGTTGCATTTACTGCTGGCAATGAGAAAGGCAGAGGAGAGGGGAGCATTCAGATATAGAAGAAGCCATCCATTTTAATAATAAAGGCAATTACTCCTAATTTTCTAAGAACAACAATATACAGCACCTTCTGTTCAGGTATTCTTATTGACTTATATCCTACTCAATAGTACCAGCAAATACTTTGCTTGGAGAAGTGAGCCCCAGCAGCATGGGATATTTCTGCATTCATCTCATTCACATTTTATTAAGATGATTGCCTAATCTGCCTCTTGAATAATGGCAGCACATCACAACAGACATGGAAGACCAGTCTTTGAAATGACTGGGCCTTGGGATATTTTTTACCTTCAATTTACTTTCCTGCATGTAAAGACAACTTAAGAATAGTTCAACACATGTAGGAAGTGTCTAATAATTGGTTGGAACTTCCTTGTTTTCTAGCAAAAAACAATGTTGCTTTAATTGAATACATGCCTGCAGCAGGTAGTTAAACTTTTAAACTGTATTTGAATAATATTTTATTTCAAGAGTAAGTATCTTATTAATGAAGTAAAAAAAAAAAACAACAAAAAAAACCAAAAAAACCAACCCCCCAAAAAACCTCAACCCCCATAAAAACCCCCCA
>VWZD01012664.1:140831-185437 GCA_013396695.1 Sakesphorus luctuosus
CCAACCAAAAATAAATAAAAAACAACCAAAAATAAATAAAAAACAACCAAAAATAAATAAAAAACAACCAAAAATAAATAAAAAACAACCAAAAATTAAAAAAACAACCAAAAATTAAAAAAAACAACCAAAAATTAAAAAAACCCAACCAAAAATTAAAAAAACCCAACCAAAAATTAAAAAAACCCAACCAAAAATTAAAAAAACCCAACCAAAAATTAAAAAAACCCAACCAAAAATTAAAAAAACCCAACCAAAAATTAAAAAAACCCAACCAAAAATTAAAAAAAACAACCAAAAATAAAATAAAACAACCAACCAAAGAAAACCCACCAAAAATACACAACCAAAAACAAAGAGCAGCAAATGCTGTTTAATGAGATAAATAGCTGATCAGTTATAATGAATAAAGAACAACTTTTCTTTCCAAGCCTGAAGAGCAGGAAAAATAAATTTAAAAAGCAGGTAATAACAAATGCTTTGTGATCCAGTTTTCATGAATCAAAACTTTGATGGGCAAAGTACATTTGAGGGAAAACCAGAAGGTGAACAATATAGATGCAGGTCATCATATTTTTCACTTTAAATTGGTAATCCAGACCAAAATCAGGAAGTTAGGTTTAATTTTAAGCTAACTCCTAGAATGAGACTCTATTTAACCAACAACCAAGCTCAATTAGCATATGGGTCAATCAGGGAAGAGAAAGCTCAGAATTCTGTCAATAAAAAACCACCAGAAAAGCAACTAACAAAACATAAGAACTGGTGTGGCACCTTATAATGCTTCCTCCAAGTAGCCACACATGTCCCAATAAATCTCATCCCTTCTGGAGCACAGTATTTTTCAGCCTTATTATTTTCAATATTTTGCCTGTCATTTCTGAATGGTTGCTCAGAAATAAAAGCTTGCCCTTGAGAAGCAAGAGAAAGTTACTATATTTTCAGTCTGGATCACCTCATAATAGAAGCACTGCAATGGCAGGAATAATGCAAACTCTCCAGTAAAACACAGTGATATAGTAGACCTAGAAATACCTCAGCTTAATAGGTGTTGTGCCATTAACAGTGGGGTTTATGGAAGCTACTAGAAGTAAATCTGTCAGGCAGACAAAGATTTACAGTAATATCCCCTGCAGTGGACAATTTTCATCACATTTAGGACTGTCAGGCAACTGGTGTGTTTTCTTCAGCCCCTTTAGGCATGAAGGACCCCTCATTTCATGTTCACCTTCAGGCATTCTGCACTGACAAAGGAAACTCTTCCATGCCCTTGACCCAGAGCTCAGGTGACTTTGCACGTTCTCACCAGTTCTTCCCAAATAAGAACCTTATCCTATGGGGGTTGGACAAGGAAGCTCCATGGCATACAGAATTTATGGCCTGGCAGTTTACAAGGTTAAGCAATATCTGCAATACACTGCCTGAGTATTCCCGGGAAGCAGAACAAACAAGCTCTGCTTATCCCCAGGTACCACCCAGAGGGACAACAGAGGGATAAGGGGACTCAAAACCTTTTTTGGTAGATATAAAAAGCAACCTTAAAACTGTGTATCATTCCCTAACAATGAAGATGACACTGGGAACAAGCAGTTGAGACCTAAGAGGCCACCTAAGAGGCCACCTAAGAGGCCACCTAAGAGGCCACCTAAGAGGCCACCTAAGAGGCCACCTAAGAGGCCACCTAAGAGGCCACCTAAGAGGCCACCTAAGAGGCCACCTAAGAGGCCACCTAAGAGGCCACCTAAGAGGCCTCACACACCTTCAAAATGTTATGAATAAAACATCTTATATCCTTATATCCTTTCTTGTTTTCCTTTTAAAATTATATATATATAAAAACAGAATTTTGAAAAAATATTTCATACAAATTCAAAGCTAATAATTGTTAGCATTTCAGTTAGACTTAACAGGCAATAAAAACAAGTAAAGGACCAAACTGAGCCCACTAATGTGAGTAAACACAGGCAGTGCTACAGGCACAGAGTGCCTGGGGTGCCCCCTGTCCTGACAGAACAAATTCTGGAGACCAGGAATGGGAGTGCAGGACTGAAATCTGTGCTGCAATTGCTGCATTTTGCTAAGGGTGAATCACATTTGTGTGCTGTTGGGCAATGCATTTTGTATCCCTGCTAAATCAGAAATCCTGTGTAACACCAGCTGCCTTCAAATGAGTCAGTTTGGTATTAAACGTGACACCCTCCAGGTGTGGAACAGCTAAAAGGAGCTGGCCAAGGGTACTGCACTCTGGGAAAGAGTCTTTGAGTAAGTACATACTGCAGTAAGGGTAGAAAACCCCTGTGGAAGGGTAGACAGAGGGGAAGAGATACTCCTGTGCTGGTGCTCAAATCCCCATGTAGTCCTAGAGAGACAACATGGGAGCAGGAATCCACACTACAGACAAGGAGGATCCCACGCTGGATCAGGAGGATGTGCCCTCATGGACCTGTGGAGAGCCCAAGCCAGAGCAGGGGGCAGAGAGAGCTGTTATGGACTGACCAAACCCTCCATTCTCCATCCCCTGCTCCTCCAGGTACGGAGGCAGATGGGTCTGCAAGTCATAAAAGTGAGCCTGGAAAGGAGGAGAAGGGGGTAATGTGGTTTGTTTCTCACCATAGAATCAGGAATCAAGAAACAGAAGCCCCGAATCATAGAATGGATTGGGTTGGAAAAGACCTCCAAAATCATCAAGTCCAACCCTTGGGCCAACTCCAGTCCCTTTACCAGATCATGGCACTCAGTGCCACGGCCATCCCTATCTATTTTTGATTGTAAACAAAATAAACTTCCCCAAGCCAACACTGCTTTTGCTATTGACATTTTGATATTGCTTATCTTTATGCCAACACACAAAGTTTTTAATCTTATTTTCTTTCCCTGTGCTGCTGAGGAGATGAGAAAACACCTGGGTGGGCATTGGAAAGAGCCACAGCCAACCCTCCCCAAAGGATTTGGGCCATGAGTGCAGTAAAGACATTCCCTTACAAATCTCCTTACAGTGTCCAGGTCTCCTGAGTGAGTAGGAATAAACCCTCAGACCCTAAAAAGGAAAATAAAAAGACACTAAGTGGTTGTATTTCTCAAAGCAGCGCTCAGCTTCATACCTCAACATCCACTCTGTGCCCTCCTTCAGCAACTGCCCCATGACAGTGCTCATCACAGCCAGAAAGGGAGGTAGCTGGGACACTACCATTTAAACTTGGTTTTATGGGAGGGGACATTGATGAAAAAAGACTAAAAGCACTGTCAAAGCTTTAATTCCTCCTGTTGTGGTGCTTTGCCCTACTTTGTTATGGATTATATCCAACAAGTGAAGACTCCTACACCAAGTATTCATGTAAACACATCAGAATTTTGGAAGTTTCTCAAGCCTGGTGAGACACCCCTTTCTTGGGATGAATGAGAAGTGTCACAGGAACAATGACAGAGCAAACCACAGTTTCAATTACACAGTCATTATTTCTCTCTCAGCTGTCAGCAGGGGTGTAAGAGCACAGTTACATTACACACCATTGGTAACAGAACTATTTGGTACTCACAGAGCATATTCCAAAAGGTGAGAACCTCTGGCAACCACAGCCAAACACAGAGTCTCACTGTGCTAATAGCTGAGGTGAAATACCTTCACATTGTAACATCCCAAATGGAGGGAATCTCAAGCCAAGAAACTCCTCAAAAGCTGAGCAATTACAGGCTTAAATCTCCTTCCAATCCAGAACTTCCAAAGCACCTGCTCTCCAAAAGGAAGCCTGTGATGAACTCCCTGCAGAGAACCCCTTGTCTCCTACAGTTCTAATTAATCTTTCAAGCTGCTTCATTGCCAGCTGGCAAAACCAAAATGCCTGCATCTTACAGGTTTACTCTCAAACAGCATCTTCTCAAGCCAGTCTGCACCATGCCATTCCTCCAAATTCAGTTTTGGCACAAAAGGCTGTAAATAATTCACTAACAACACACCCTAAATAATCCTTTACTAATTACCAGGGCAACATCTAGAACAGTCAACTGCATCCTGTGGTACTGAAACCAATTAATTGCAATTGCCATGATAAAACAATCTGCAAGGTAAATCCACAGAACAGTAATATTTACACAAAATTAAAACTCTTAAGTTTTGTTTTTCACCACAAATGCTCTAATGTGAGCTCCATTTAAAGACTTTTCCTCTGTTAAAGTTCCAGCATTTAAAATCCTCCTTTGACAAGAGCCTGTCAGGCACCTCCTGTCCCCTTCACAGGGTGTTTTGATGGTTTAAGTTGGGACTTACAGATTCCAAGTTTAAAGACAACCCATGACAACAGTTCTGCCCCATCCACAGATTAGTTCACTCCAGTAGTTAATTACATTTACAGCTAAAAGTCTGTTCTTTATTTTGATTTTTATAACTGTCTTAATTGCATTGCTGGAATCCCATAATGCCTTTGTCACCTCCAAGAGGCCTCTGGAAAGAGGCAGTTTCTTTTTGCAGCCTCCCCAACTTTGCTGGCCCTTCCTTTTGTGAAAATGAGTTTTATGAAAATGTTTACAATGGGAAATGGATCTCTTTGAAGCACCTTCATATGTGAAGGCACAATTTCCCAGAAAGATTTAGTTCCCTTTCCACTATTTTGCATGTTTAATTTGTTCCATGTACAGTGAATAACAACTACCCAATTAATACTTTGTTAAATATATTCACAATGACACACACACACAGAAATTAGATTGATTCCCTAACCACCACTGCCTCCTATCTGTGTTTAAAAATGTGTTTGGACAAATGGTTTGCAATTCCTGTTGCAACATGGAAGGAATTAGTAAAGCAAAATTTCCCTGTTTTGCTTCAGGCCCACAATTCCAAATGCAGCATCACATGCCCTAGAAAATAACTATATTTCATAGATTTGAGATTTCCCTATAGTAGTGAAATTAATTGCAAAAAGAAGATTTTTTTTGACACATGCTTGTAGGAATGACAAAATTGGAGTGAGTTACTTAAATCAATGATAAAACCCCACACAGCTACCCAAAAACAGTCACACCAACACAGATATTCCATCAACATTATTCACAGTCTGTGTCCATTCTCCAGCACTTCTCCTGGGATGCTGCTTGAAGCCTCCTGGGATGGAATATTTTTGCAATTTTGGCCATTTTATTGCTAGGAGAGGGATGCAAAAAATATGAAAACCACCCAGTAACTTTGTGCTTCCCTTAACAGAACCACTGAACCAGCAGATCCACCCAGAATGAAGCTGCAGGTGGAGGGCAGAGCCACAGTGGGATGAACTGGAAGTCAACATTTTCTGAACTATTCATGTTTTTTGCCCACATTTTTGTAAATTCATCTATAAACTAGTTTGAAATATGTGCATTACTTGTCCTGCTTATATTTAACCTTCACACATCTGCCATATTTTATATGTCCCTGCCTGGATTTCCACACAGTGTGTGTGAATGGAATCCCCTCAACTCTGTATATTTATTTGCAGAATCTGTTCCTCTATGTATTGTAGTGATATCTTTAACTGCAATGTACTTTAATTTTTTCATTAATCTGAAAAACTTCTGAAGATTTAGGGGAAGGAAAACAAGAGGGAAAAGAAACAAAATCAAACAAAACAATCCTTTCTACACTCCTGTATTTACTGTTCATGGAAATAAAGCTTCTTGCTCTCTTCAGGCTGAACTTTGCAGGCAAAGGAATTTTCTTCTGTGATTCCATCCCCTGGAGCATAAATTACAGAATAACTACAGGGCAGCTGCTGGGCTTGAGCATCATTTGTTGTGCTGCCTGGGTGGCTCAGCCCATTGGAAACTCCAGGAACACGTTGCTGTGCAAACCAGCCCCGAGCAAGTGCAATTTCACAGTTTGATTCCCAGCCCTGCCTTGCGGGGCTGCTCCTCTAATGAGTTCCTGCAGCTTCACCCACCCTGGGGGAAACACCTTCTTGGCTGTGCTTTCCCACCAGGTAATGCAGGAAACACTGGGGGGCAAAGGGAGTTAAGGCAAAGCAGAGCAACACCGGGAGAGAAACACTCGGTGCTTTGGCAGAGCAAAGGTGGGCTTGGCTTGCTTTTTTTCTTGTCTTTTTTTTCTGACACATTTACTCAGCAGAATGCAGGGATCACTTGGGAAAATGAAGAACGGTGTGTTTGTGCATGGGTCACAAGTGCCAACTGCAAACCAGGACTTGGTGGGCTGGCAGGAGCAGGGAAATGCAAAGAACCAGGAGTAAATCAAGCAGGAAACTTCAGCTGAGGGGGAAAATAAACAATTTCACGCACATCAGCTTTGCAATAACTCTGCCATGAATTCGTTCACGTTTCTTTTCAGACACTACAAAAACTGTTGGTCAGACTTCATACTTGGTGCATCCTCTTTTATTAAGTGCTTCCCTTTTATATTTTTCATAACTGAGCCTGTGGACACTTAAGAGACCCTTTAATAAAGCAGGGACTTAAGTCACCTTTTAGCCATGGAAGTCTCAAGAGCATTTATCCAGGACAGTGGCAATTTTAGTAGCCAGCAGTAAGACTATGGCTGTATACTTGGCTTCATATTTAAAAAACACAAGAAAACAAAANAATAAAGAAATAAAATAAATAAAATAAAATAAATAAATAAATAAAATAACTGACAGAAGATGGTGAGTTGCCATTTCATTTTAACTTTGAGATTTGCTGTAAGTTGCTGTTTTGAAAGCACTTTGATTATATTAAAACAACTACAAAAAAAACACACAAAAACCCCAAAACAAAACCAAAAATCCACAGTGAGGTTTGCTGACAGAACTGCATCTCATCATCCACCTTGCAAGTAAAGATATTAACAGTATTGGCATCAGTATTGCTCTTTTAGGGACACAACTCATACCCAGCAACTCTTTCAACTTCAGGTGACTGATCCCCTCCCTTTGAGCCTGACATAGCCATGTTCCATCCACTCCACTGTCCCCTGCCCAGCCCAGATCTCCCCAAAGGAGCTATACTGGAGACCATCTCATTTCATTGCCAGAGGTACTTGGGATCAACTGGATTTACCCAAGCAAAGCTGTGCTGGCTGTTTCTAGTTACCTTCTCACTCTTCACCTGCCTGGAATTGGCTTCCAAGATTTGCTCCATGGTCTTCCCAGTGCCTGAAGAAAGGACCATCAACCTGTAGCTCCCCAGAACCTCCTCCTTCTTTCTCCTCCTGCCAACAGGTGTGAAGTTTCCTTTCCTTGAGCAAACTCCCCATCACCGTGACCTTCCCAAGATAATCTGTAGCACTCTTGCCACAAACATTGCTCAGCTCTTTCAGCAACCCTAAAGACATCCCTTTTGCACCCAAGGACTTGTCCATGTCCAATATTCTCCCTCCTAGGGCAGTGGGCAGCATCTCCAGAGGAAGAGGGATCTGCAGAGTGAGCTAATCTTCCACCACTGGCCATTCTGGGAAGCAAAGAGCTGTCTGGGAAGTGAAGAATGGCTGTCTTGAAATTGCTCTTAATTTGTTCAACTTGATAAAGCAGGACAGGTCAATGGAGGCAATTCAGAATGGATCAAATTCTTCACTTAGCCAGAAAAGCAATTACATTTATTTTCCTCTGAATTTGTCATGAAGAGGATCCAGAGGACTCGAAGCCACTTTAGAAACATCGGTGTGCCAAAATAAAGCACGAAGAGCTCCTTGGGGAATATAACAGGGTCTTGTTCAAAACAGCCATTTCTGGAGCTCTGCTTCCTCAAAGTTTCCTCTCTTTCCCAATCCAATCTCCAAGAAAAGCAACAGGTTTGGGACTGAAAACAGTAGGAACAGCACTGGGGCAGCAGGAAAGGTGGGGAAGAAAATAATTAAATTATTAAAGTAAGAGCTGTCCTCCCACTACGCTCAGGTAACACTCTGACAGCTTCTTCAGCTGTAATGCCTTATAAACAGCACTCTGAATTAACTTCAGACCTTTTTAGTTCCTGATTTCAAATTAAACCTCTTCTAAATGCCCACCCACTTTAAGAAAGACAGTTTAATTAATTCCCTGAGGATATATTTGGAGAGACATGAGAGCCACCCCCTCAAGGATAGGTAACATGTTCTGTCCAAATGGGAGACTGGGGGAAAACACACTCAAAGGATGTTAAAGCCTATTTTATGTCATCTGAGGTGAACAAAGCAGCTAAGAATGAAACTGTCCCATGAGCTTTAATGGCTGCTAAAATACCACCATAATTTTTTTAAATTTTGATATCAATTCTGACTGTTTCAGTGTCTCTAAAAGCCACCATTCTATTCATGGTAATGCTATTTTTAACAACTTCATGGGGAACACTCCCTCTTCTTAGCCCAAAATTTAGAACTAGACAGAAGTTCTGGTCCTGATGGTATTATAGAAGAGGCCAAAAGCAGAACTCTCCAGGCATCTGAACACCTTCAGTGCATCCCTTGCATTGGAAGGACAGGTCAGTGGCCAAAAGAGTCTGGACATCAATTTGGAACATCAGAAAACTTACACACCTCGTTCTGGGCACCACATAACTCACACTTTGCACTTCACTATTCTTTAATTTTGCACATCGTCTCTGATCTGGATTTTGCTGCTCCAGAACCATCAAAGCACCTCATTAAACATTCAAAGGCTCACTAAGCCATCAGTCTACAGAAGGAGCCAAACCTGCATTTACTTTCTCTTCTTTAATCTCCGGGACCTTAATTGCCATATTGACAAAAAAGAAACAGTTGTTTACCTTCTAAAGTCTCAGGAGTGCCTGCCAAATTAATCCTTTTAAGCAGCGTTTCTTCAGCTCCAGAAACAAGTAAGTAGCATGCAAAGCAGCAAGAGGCTCCCCTAAGAGGCAGCAAACACACATCCTGCCTCAAAATTAACCTTGACTATTACAACTTGTCAAAGATTTTCACTCTCCTCTTTCATATAGTCCAGACCTTCCAAAAGGTGTTGTGTTTTTTTTCCTCAAAGCAGCCAGGAGACTTTGAAACCTATCCAAAAGAGTTTTATTACCTGGATGTGTGCAGGGGCCAGAACACACAGTGGGGGTGGTGGAGCAGCATTACCCTAAAGAGTGAGCTCACAGAATCTTAAAGCACAAAGACAGCAGAATTATTTGGGATTAGACTCCTGACAAGTATGACAACAACCTGCAAGTTGTAAACCAATCAATTCTAGCACATAATACTGATGAAGTTTGTGACACTGTGTCCTAAAGTCGGTATTGTGCACCATGATTTTTCCTCCCCAAGACTGAATTATCACCCACTCTGTACATAAACTCACATTTGTTGGAAGTATTTATATAAACTGAGTCTTTTCCTATAACTGAAATATTACAAAAAACCAGAATTGCTTCCTCTTAGATGATGCTTACACTTCAGCTGCAAAGGAAATAAAATTTGCTTCAAAAACCAGGCAAGTGCTTCATGTTTGCACTTTGCTGCTGTCTCAAGGCCTCACCTTGTTTTCAGGGATCTCAGAGCCTTTCCCTGATCCCCCACTGCCACCTCTAAGCTGGTTTGCAGTTGTCCTTCCCACAATTATTTCAGTCTGGGAATTTGAAGGGTTGGTTTGCAACATGGAGGCTGCAATCAAGCCAAAGTAAAAACTAATTTGAGAGGAAATATGTGAGAAACGAGGCTCTTGGTGCTACCTGAGCTCTGGGCAAGATCATTGGGAATAATTCTGGCATCTTATCCCAAGTGCTACAAGTTCTCACCTGGCTGAAGGCAACACAAGAGAATGCTCAGCTCCAGTGATATTTCTGCACTGTCACTGCTATGAAAGTTGTTCCATAGCCACATAATTTCTTTTTTTTTTTTAATCCAGCAATGAACACTTGTAGCAGAGCTGCAATCCGGAGTGCAAAAAGGACATATTTTTGTCAGTGCCCTGCTTTGTTTGGACACACAGGCACAGATTATGCTGCTGAACAGCTGGAACAGCCTCCCCATAACTCTCAAGCCAACATTACAAAGCTCTTTAAAATGTCCAAGATGCAACCTGGGACTTACAAAAAGAATCTCTCATAATCTTTTCACAATTAAAAGCATAAGTAAAGTTTTTCCTGTGTATCTCTTCAGGCAAGTGCAGTGCAGGAGGTTGCTGCCAGCTTCCTGTTTAGGGCAGAGTGCCAGGAAAAAAAAAGCTCTTTTCATTTTGCCAATTCATTCTGTCACTTGTCAAGACTATTAAAAGCAAAATAAGCTGGTTTGGAAAAAAAAAATTTAGGAGAGCATTTTGCTTCAGAGCTGGTCCCCAGCCAATAATTGGTCATTCCATCACAAAAAAATGTGTCATTCTTACCCCACTGCTTAAGACTGATCTTCACTTGAAGGATAATCTGTCTGTTGGCAAACAGCAGTGCTGGTCCCATTAGTTTGACTTTGGATGGACCAGTGTTTACAAGGAGATTGTCTGAGTGTATTAATATAAAAATCTCAGCAGCAGCCAAAAAAGCTCTTGTGCTTGAAATATCTTTAACAGCCAAGAGGTTGAACACTGGGCAGTAATGAAGGAAAAAAAAATATTGCCAAACTCTCCAGTGGGGACAGGCACCAGAGGGTTGGCATCACTTCCCTCCTGGTACGTGACTGCTTTCTGTCTGTATGGACTTGTGCAGCTATTTGCATTCCAACCCAGCAAGCAACAGGCTAAAAATAGTGCTGAAAATCCACTCTGGATACTGAGCAGTGCTCGAGGAACTTGAAATTTAAGCCTGTTTTTTGCCTAGCAATTACAGGCAGTGTCGCAGAAAAGAAACCTGGGGCTTATCACTCCTTGCAGAGAAGGTGTTTCCATTTTCAAGAGGCACACCAGGAGTGTAAAATACATATTAATGCACCAGCATGGCTGGACATGTTCCCTTCAGCTTCTTGGGAGCCTTCCTGTCCTGATGGCTCTCCCTCTGCCACAGCTGGAAACAAAGGAATACACACAAAGTGGAACTGCATTTGCCTTCAACACAACGTCAGTAAAGAGTGTTCTTCAGCATTCCTCAACTCCCAGGTAACTATTAAAAAGTTTTAAATTTGGTTTCTTGTACAACACCTCCTGCTCTGCACAGTCCACTGTGCTAACTGTGCTCTGAAAAGTCTGCTGTGGTTTGTGCTGAGCAATCCACAGACCTGAATGCAAAGTATGATCCAACAGAAGACTGCTAATGCTGGAAAAAAATACATGGAGAAGAAAAGGTTTTAAGGAAAGGTTCCTGCTCAGCTTTTCAAAAGAAGCTGCTGGGTGGAGGATTTCACCAATGGCTGATCCCTGGTGGGTCCCCAGACTCTGGGCAGGGGGTCCCCCACACCCTGAGCTTTGTGGGATTTGCCTGCCAGACCTGGGCTGCCCAAGTTTTAGTGTGGTAAAATAAATTATTTCTACCAAAAAAACCCCACATTTAGACCCCAAGCCCCACATGCCCCCAGCTATTACTGTCTTTCTCACAGAAAAAGGAGAGCAGAAAACTCTCAGTGTAGGAGGCAGCAGCAGCCAAGTGCAGCTTTTCTTTCTTTGCCTGCATCCTGGGCTTTTTCTTCCATGCCACTTGTTTTTCAGCCTATCTGATACTGACACTAAATCGAAGTGTCTCAGCTATTTTCAAACAGAAGAACAAAGTCTGTACCAGTATCCTGAGTTGTGCCACAAAGAGCACCACAACAGGAGTTGTCTACAATACGTGGGAGATGCCAACAACACACGAGATCTCAGGCCTTTGTTTGCTGCAGGCTCCAAATTTACACCTCTAGGATTTCTATAACCAACAGTGACAGGAAGACACTTCATTTCCTTTAATCTCCGGTTGGATTTGTACTAGGATATTTTCTCCTAAGTCTTGCCCTACTTTTAGTAATAGCAGGGCAAAAACATCCAAAGAGAATAAACAAGCTGTCTCTTCTTGAATCTCTTGAAGAAGAGTTATGTCCCAGCTGGGATGAAGGTACACAAGACTCAGAGAAAGGGAAGTCAAGCTCAACAGATACAGTCTCACAAAGACTGACTTCAGGTTTTCTACCTGGGTGCTATAAGCTGCTTCCACAACCAGGAAGGAGGGCATGTGGCCATGAAGAAAAATGAGAAATGTCCCCACAAGAGAGACATTACTATGAGAGAGGACTTGCTATGCAAATTAAGAGTTGCTAAACTGATTTCCTAACATGAGTCCTGTCAGAACAGGCAAACTTGCAAGTTCTGTAGCTGCTTCACTAAAATAGAGACCACACACAAGAACACTTGTCAGAGTAGCATGTCTTAGTTCTACTGGTCTTGACTAAAACAATTAAAATCCTCATTAAGCTGTAGGCACAGCTCCCCCTGCAAATTTGAGATATTTCAGTACTTCATCTGTCCTAATCTGATGACCTTTAGAAAGGCAAATGTGCACCATGCAATGATTTTGCAAAGAATCTGCCTTAACTGGAAACTGTTGCCATACAAATAGTTTGGTGTAAAATATAATTTAGTTTATTGTGGCCTTTTATTCCTCCATCCACAATGATTATCTACACATACTCTGCCTTTACTTTCATCAAAAAGGGGCTAAGAAATGCCTTTTCTTTTTAAAAGCAGGATGGCAGCTGTATAAGCACTCCCAGCAACAGGTTTTTCTGCCAAACAGAATAAAAACCCCCACAAAGTCATAAACACTTGAACAGCATGTATAGCATTAATGCTCCCCTTTGTCCTTTTAAAGATTTATTGTCTTTGAAGATTCTGCCTCTCAACAGTTCCCCACAGTCATGCTGCATAATGCTGCCAACCCAGCTAGGGCTTGCAGGAGAAATAAATAAGGAGAGTTCTTGAAACAGAGGTGACATGAATTGAGTTTCCCCAGACTACAGTTCCTCCCTCTGAGTCCTTATTTCTCCACCTGGAAATAAGGAGATGATGGAACCTGTTGTGGGAAGTGTCACCTCACTGAGTGTGGCCAGGGCAGGGCTATAATATATCTCTTGTGCCATTTATTATGCCATTCCTGAGCTTAATAGTCCAAACATTCCCTCACATTAAACATTCCAGCTGACAATTAAAGCCCAAGCGGAGCTGCAGTACACCTCCTTTTAAAAGTACAATCCTATTTTTGATAGATATCTATATTTCAAGCTATTATAATTGTTGGCATTCAGACAGCTCCTAATATTGATAAGAAATCCCTTTCTGCTGCAAGGGGTGAAGGTGGTCACATGGAAACTGGATCCACTGTCAGGAGGGCACTGATTTTTCCACTTACATTAAGATTAAAGAAATTTATTTGTATTCCTCATTCCAAAACATTCCAAAATCCAAAGCAGATCTCCATGTGGGCTATAGTTCCTTAGTGGTGATCAATATCCAGCTAATATTTCCTAAAATATTCAAGTTATCTGGGTAATAATTGGAAAATGAAGCAAAGAAACACCCATGCCTGAAAGACAGAAACACCAACCCAGCCTTCATCCCACACATAGGACTTCCAGGAAAGGTTTTTCCTCCCCCAGGTTTGTTTATTCCACATGTCCTGAAGAGTTAGGCAGAAAAATCAGAACAGAAGAACATCTTTTTAACAGAATAAAAGTGTTAGCTACTTTGCCATACCCTTCCCTGCCTTGATTGCAGCACAGGGAATACCAGAACAGGATTGATTTGTGGCTCAAAGTCTCTCTTCAGTCTTTTCTCAAATCCACCACAGACTTTCTCTTTGACTTGAAAGAAAATACACTTAGTAGGACAGGTCACCAGTTACTTAATAAAGGAGGGGGGAAAGAGAGGGAAAAACTTGTTCTGTACCCATGCCATGAAGGAAGTTTGAAGCTCTTTGTGCCATTTCCCAAGCAAAGGAATTGGGGCACCTGGGCTGGGAGGGACCTTCATCAGCAGCAGGAAAGGGGCAGAACAATGCCCTGAAAAGGAGCTGAATGTCCTACCAACTCAAAGAAAGGAAAACTGTTGAACATACCCTGGCTTCGTAGTGCTTATCAAAGTCTTAATTGGCCTGATGCAAATTCATTTAGGAAAGAATTACTGATGCACACACAAGCAAAGAATTCCCAACCAAGTGGGACGACAAAGGGGAGAAATGGATGATCAGTGAGGAGGAAAAAAATAATTCCACGGATACAGCCTTGCCTACAACTGCCCACACACTTTTTTAAAAAGACTATTCTCAGTCTATCTTACTTGCAACTTAAGATGTTTCACACACTTACTCCAAGCAAAAGATTAAGATCCAAGAGCCACTGCCTTTTGTGCTTACAGCACCCAGGTCGTGCAGCCACGTCCTTAAATGCATTTCAGTGTTATTGTCACATCCAAGGCAGCACAGCACTGCAACGTTTCTTGGACTGTAATTAAACAGATAATTTCCTTTTATTTAATCCCGAGAAGCAATAAGATGTTATTAGCAGGTGGAAGTTTTAATGCCAGTTTATTGGTGGAGCTGACTTGGTGCCTGCTGGTAGTTACTGTGAAGGCCAAAAGGTTAACAAGAGCTGGCTGGGATGAAGCAGCTTGCCAGGTGTTTTCCTTGTGGCTGGTGGAGTAGAGCCAATTGGAATTATCAGGTTTAAAACTAGCCATTACCAGCTTTGTTTCAACATGCAAGCATCATTTTAATTAAAAAATGAAATTAAAAAAATATATTTTTTCTTGTCTGTTGCTGCAACAGCTGTCATGAAATTTGTAATAATTAGATCCAGTAGCAGCCAGATTTCACTTTGACTTCCACAGCTCCCTTACAAAATAGAAGTACAAGGATAGTGTAGCACTTTAAAGTAATAAGGATTTCTTCAACAAAATAAAGTTTCCCAGCTTTGTGAATTTTGTAAACAATATTTAAGGCATAGAACAGGTGTTAAGAATTTTCTGGAGTGTTTTTAATTACCTAATTCATATCTGTAGAGTTGTTGTAAAATAATATGATTAAATAAGAGGAAGGCAGCACTGATAGATAATAAAAGAAATGCACACTGTTCTTTTGGACTCAATACACAGGTATTTGGTCCAAAACAAAGCAGATGGCAAACCAAACACATAAGCACCTTGCAGATCCTGTGGTTCTCTGATTACTTTTATTTATTTGGGGTATTTCAGAACATCTGTTAAAACCAGGCAGATGAAAGACAGAGGTGACAGATTCACATTCTACAAATTCATTGTCAAAAGGAGAAACAACCCAAATAGACAAACACCAAAATTATCGTATGCACAGCAGTGCCCTTAAGAATACATCCATCACAACCAAGTAAATCACATTACCTGAGTATCCAGGTTATTGCCTTGTAATTCCTCCTATTTAGGACTACACCTTAAGCAGAGAGTGCACCAAACCATGACTCCAGTCTTTTAGCTGGGCACAGAGTGGCTGGAGAGCAGCCAGGCAGAAAGGGACCTGGGGGGACTGAGGGACAGGAAGCTCAAGAGGAGCCAAGAGTGTGCCCAGGTGGCCAAGAAGGCCAATGGCATCCTGGCCTGGATCCAAAGTAGCGTGGCCAGCAGGCCCAGGGCAGTGAGCCTTCCCCTGGCCTCTGCCTTGGGGAGGCCACACCTTGAGTGTTGTGTTGAGTTGTGGGCCCCTGAGTTGAGGCAAGAGATTGAGGGGCTGGAGCGGGGCCAGAGAAGAGCAAGGAGGCTGGAGAAGGGAGTGGAGCACAAGTGCTGTGGGGAGAGGCTGAGGGAGCTGGGGGTGTTTGTGCTGGAGAAGAGGAGGCTGAGNTGTTTTTGAACATATCTGTGCCTATATAGATATATATGTGCATGGGAACACATCAACACAGACCTGTATATACACATACACCAGATACACAGACACATTTTCAGCACTCCTTGGCCTCAAGTGCCTTATGCCAGGAAGACATCAACAGAAAAAAGATGCACCTATTACATGTTTAGATTGATTAGAACTTCATCTCATTTTACAAGTATTTCCAAGGGTCCCAAAAGCCAGAGCAAAGTTCTCACTTTGCTGATACCAAAACCTGCTTTGACAAAGTCAGGATTTTACACCTAGAGAGCTAATTCCAAAGAGAAAGAATAACCATGGTGGATTTCTGTGCAATAAAAACTTCTGAAAACTGTTTTCCAGCTGAATTCTGCTTCCCAAGGAGGGGTTTGTATCTTTGGGGGTTTGCCTTGCCAGAGTTGCAAAGCATTGCAGGCAATTTATTGGAAAATAGTTGTATTAAACTGTTCAGGCTCATTCCCTGCCTGTCCCTTGCACCACATCTTCTGCTCAGAGTCCTGCCATACTCACGGTGCTGCTAATGACAAGAAAAATCTCTGTTCCTTGCAGAAATTTTAGAAAGATAGAGCTGAAGCATCCCATGAGCACAAGGATAAACCTTGGAGCACATGATAATCGTGACGGGAAGAAAACAACTTCTCTGGGAAGTCTCTTCCAGCATTTGCCCTTCACGGTGGAAAAAAATTAAAATAAACCCCATGTTCTTGCTAATAAATCCCTTGGGGTGGATTAGGGTGAAGCCATACTGAATAATCAGTGTTTGTAAATATATATATATTTGTGGGGTTTATTTTAGGACAATTTTGTTTCAAAGGTTAACAGGTATGTTGCCATTTTGTGTGTTATCATCTATAGTTATACAGCAATATTAAAGAATAAAAGTAACACTTAAGGAACTGTATAAGGAAAGAAAGAGAAAGGATAAAAGTGGAAAGATATATATATATATAGTCACCACCTGCTGGATCCAGCAGTGAAATGTGGCAGTTACAGCATCAATATTTGTTGATTGAAGTGATGGAATTGATCCACTGGGGCTTGGAGAAGCCCCTCCCTCCACCAAACTCAAAGATCTCATGAGTTATTTTACACCTCAAGCTCAGGTGGGAGCACTTTGTACCTCCCCTGGGGTGGGGAGTTTTACAGTGGGTGTTGTCATGGGACATGTCCCTCTAAGTCAAGAGGTAATGCCCTTCTAAATGCTCAACTCTCCCCTGAAATTAATAAAGATTTTGTTTCCTTCTGTTTTGCCAGTACAAGCAAGGCCTAGTCCATTGCCATCATCATTGCTATCATACACCCATCATCTGGAGGAGCCTCTATTCTCCCTCAGTAAGCAACTTTTTGTTATTAAATTTGTTTCAAATTCAGCAATAACATTACACAATGCATTTTTATTAGCACACCAGCCAAGAAATGATTCAAGAACATAACAGCTTTTCTGAACTGGATTGAAGTTGTCATCAATCATTCAATAAACTATAACAGAATTTCCCCTTCCTGCACATTGTCTCAAGCACCACTGCATGTTTTCCTGACTAAGGCTTATGGTGGCCAAAAGGAATCTCTGAGAAGGCTGCACTGTCAAACTTGGACATGCAGGATACGGATTGTACTTTAGAAGACAAAATTGTTCTCTGAGTTTATCCCCCTTTCCCATTATTTCATTTTTCTCCAACACTGCAGTCTTCACAAGAATGGAATATCATCATTTTCCAAAATGTGTTTTGACATATTGCTCAAATAATCACAGCAACCAGTTGCAGCAATTTACTGGTGTAAGTATTTATTTTTCTCACTTTTCCTTTGTGTTCCTCTGCTCATTTTTTTTCATGTTTTTTTTTTCTTTTTCCCTTACTGTAATCCAGCCCCATAACAGCCTTCTTTCCATTCATATACTTATCCTAATTACTGTGCCATTTCAGGGCAAGGTACAGTCTTGTTTCAGCTTCTTGACATGAAATAAAACTAAAACCAAATAATTTATCCTTTGGAATTATCAATGGTCTTATCATCACAACTTAGAATTTATAATATGCATGCCTCAGTTTCCCCTGGCATTTAAATTCAGCACATGGACAGTTTCTATTAGACAGTAATCAACTAATGATTCCAGCTTGGCAAGGCTCACAAAGTAACAGAAATTATGGCAGATAATTAGCTACAAGTCATCCAATCTGGAAGAATGAGACTTTCAAAACCAGTCAAGGCAATACTCTACTCTCTCCCTGTGTTTATGTCTCATTCTGCAGGCCTTCCTGACATTCTTCAGCTCTTTACCTTGAAACAAGACAAAATAACTAGAAGAGTTTGAGCTACTGATATATGGTAGAGGTTTGCATGTATAAACATTGAACTTAAGCTGCTAGAAATACTGGCATACTAAATCTACATTTTACTACAGTCACAAGTACTTCTAAAATCTATAAAAAAAATTTTAAAATCAGAAAAAATCAAAAACTCCTGTTGTAGTTTGGAATTATTATGTAAATTCTCTCCCCTGCCACTAACTGCCCATGCCATTAGTTAACAAAAAGGAGGAGTTAACTGCTACCTATCTTCTTGATCGGTTGGGTGGGGGCAGGCTGTCTCTTTTGGTTTTGGGGGATACTTCCTTTTTTAGCTTAGCTGAACACAGGAGTGGGGAGTGTGTGTGTTGCTGAGGAGAGAAGCCTTTTTTTTCTCCTGCTGCTTCTTGGTGAGCCGGTTCTTTTCTCCTTGCCACGGCTGTTCTCCTGGTTTCTGCATTTGGGGTCCCAGTCTCTGCTCCAGTCTCACTACCACTTGCAGCATCGCGGCCTACCCGCCCCGGCTGGGACAGCAACCCGGGAGAGAGAAGTGGCAGCTGCTTCCCAGGACACACCGCGGTTTCTCCGCTTCCAGTTTTCCTTCTTCGTTTGGGACAAGAGACACAGAGGGAGAGACAGAATTCATCTGGGTGCTCGCCATTCGTCTGTCTCGCTGAGGAGGGACTGGGAGCTCACCCTGCAGCCAGTCGGGCTGTGACACTGACACTGATCAAAAGTATAACTTTTCTTCAGGAGGAAACCTGCTGGTTTTGGTGGTTGTTAGTTTTTTCTCTTGTGGTGCTGGGGAAGCAGTTTGCTCTGGGTTCTAGGCTGCGGTTCTAGGCTGCGGTTCTAGGCTGCGGTTCTAGGCTGCGGTTCTAGGCTGCGGTTCTAGGCTGCGGTTCTAGGCTGCGGTTCTAGGCTGTCTGGACCTCGTAAGGTCTGAGGTGACTGCTGACTGCATCCTTAACGACCAGAGAGCCACCTGTATAATGTGAATGCCTTGTAGGCAGTAGAATCTTCCCATGTATGTGAGGTGAACCAGTGACCAATAGTGTGCTGGCAGGTTGGATCCAGGAGTGGCTAAAAGTGAAGGTGTTACTGGCAATCAAGTCCTTTGTCTTGGGTGAGCCTTCTGATCCCACTGCAGCCTGAGCTGTTTCTGCCTCCTCTGAGCCCCACAAAGCTGATCTCCCTTCCCCTGACCAAGGGTGAGCCCAATAAACGGTGACCCCTCGACATGCCGATGTACCGGCGAACAACGATCTGTGTGATTTATGACAGAGATTAATGATCTGTCAGGCGATTTCCCCAAAGTAGCAGTTTTTGCTGCGGAATTCACAGAAAAGGTCAAAGGGATTGCAATCTAAGAAAAATATATATTCAAGAGTCCAGACTCAGAGAATACCTGCAAAGAAGGATTACAGGTGAACCTTTGGGAAGAATCATGGGTGGACAAACACCCAGAGAGGAGGCTCTAGTTTTATCTTCATGGAAAAAAGAAACATGTTAAAATGCAAGACCTTGCAGTGTTTGAGCTAAACGTTAAAGGGACACTTTTATAGGGTTGCAAATAAGCAAGATCTGGAACTGAGTTGTATCACTGTGTTTAGGAAAAAAACCTCAGAAATGTCTTGGTATGCTGCTTTTCAAAGAAGCCACTAAAAGCTCAGAAGAGGCCTTTGATTTATTGACAACATGAAGGATTTTAAGGGATACCTTGAAGGTGCAGTTTTAGATTGATAAGAAAAATAACAAGCCAGAAATTGTTATGGTTTGAGCTGGCAAAATGCCAACTGCCTAGTACAGAGTCAAAGGATTCCCTCCCAGGGAAAGGGAGGGAGGGGAAAAAACAGAAATGGAGCTTTGAAATGGTAGGGGTTTATATTTACACAGAAGATAATTTAAAACAGAATATAACACATATTGAAAGGAAATAACACCTCCATTGACTTGCCCAGTTAATAACCCAGATTCCAACCACCCAAACACCAGAAAAACCTCTCCAAAAATTTTTCCTGAGAAACCTCCCAGCAAGAGAGAAAGAAATTAACAGGAAAATGTTCCCCTCCCTGGATAAACAACAACATAGAACAGCCCAATCTCAGCAGTCAGGGCAGCACATCCTCCCAGGTCAGGAGCAGGGACTGAAAGAGACAGAAGCTCCTCCTCCCTCTCTTTTTATACTTCTTGACACTTCTGGATGATGTCAGATGATATGAAATATCTCTTTGGTTGCTTAAGTCAGGTGATGTTTGTCCCTTCTAATCTATGTCTGCTAAAACTGAGGCCTAAATAAGGCCTGTACTGAAACTAAAGCCAAAACTACCACAACCTCTAAGTTTGCTTTTACTAAACTTTGTGTGTGGCACTGGTCTCCAGAGAAAATAGTTTAACCAATTTTAATGAGTGATTTAAAAATCCTTCCTCTGTAAGACACAGGGAACCACAAACAGCAGCAAGGATGGATGTGTTTAAAAATAAATAAATATTTATATGTATTTACAGACAAGCTCTATTACAATTTTGAAAACCTTACAAAGTGAGAAGTGGGAGGGAATGTAACAGATTCAATACACTTGGATCTAAAAATAAAGAACCTGACACAGCTTCACAATCATGTTGCACAGACAAATTCATTCAATTAAGTTTGGATATAGAAACCAACGTTCAGAAAACCAAATAAAAGGGTATGGTCCAAAGGTGATAGCAAAGTGTGGTGGGGAATTTCCTGGGCAGCTTCATTTTTGCAATAATTTTTAAACTTTGCCACCAAAAAACCCCTGAGTTTTAAGATTTAAGGTAAAGAAGATGAAAGTGGAAAGGGCTGAGCAAGATCTAAAATCAACATGGCAGACCAACCATGCAAGAAAATGAAGCAGCACATGGGTTTTTGTAAAACCCTGTAAAGGTGCAACTGTCATTTATATCATTCTGCTCCTTGTCTTTTTTGTTTGTCTCCTTCAACTGGTACAGCTTGTCTTTTAGACAGTCTTGTCTTTGGAACAAGGCTTGTTATTTTGCTCTGTGCTTTATTCAGTTTCCAGCAAAACGGGTCCCTGAATGGCTGAGATTCCTCATGGTATCACTTCAATATAAATGTTAAACAACAATATTATTGTTATGCTATATAGCTGATCCACATCGAGGGATTTGCAGTTGATTCATTCATCATTGTCAGGCAGGCAGTTTAAATTCCAGTCGAGCCCATATGCAACAGCCCAAGAATAATGTGAGCACTTTGTAAGGGTGTGAAAGGAAAAGGGACCTTGGGAACAATTTGCAATGAGGGAAGCTCACTCCATAGTGCAGTCAAACTGGAGCTCAACAGCTTCATCCCAAGTGCTGTCCTAGCTCTGGCTTAGTCTGCAGGGCACTCCTCAGGCTGGCAGAGACCTCTAGTCTGGCACTGCCAGGAGTGAAACCCTGAGCACAGGGCTCTTGCACTGCCCTGGACCCAAGTCACGGTGCCATGGACTGGTTCTGGCTAGATGGGGCAAGAGTTATTCCCCAAGGGACACAGAGCCTAATGCCCCAATAACGCCCCAATAACGCCCCAATAACGCCCCAATAACGCCCCAATAACGCCCCAACTCCAACCAGGGAGATTTTATAGGCACTGTGAGACACAGTGTTGGATTTTGGGTTCTCCACAGTGGCATCCCGAGACCTTCCTGACTTGCAGCTCAGTGACAGCCAACAGGCCCAGCACAAATGTCACTGCCTTACCAGAGGGGACATCAGGAGGGAACATCTGATTCAGGCACATTCATCTGGGAAGCAAAACATCTGGGAGCAAACCACCCAGCAGATTAAGACTGAAAGACTTCATGAAGCACATCCACGAGACCACAGACTTTCTCTGGTGTCGGGATGTTTCTTCCTGCAGTGCCATTAAAGCCTCAGTGCTTTTCTGACTTCACCACTCCATTTTCTCCCCTGCAAGAACACATGTACCTAAACTTTTCTTTTTCTTTGTGTCATTTCCAACTCAAGCTATCTCTCAGGAAGTCCCTCTGCTTTACCCAGTCAACATATTCTATCTGAAGTGACAAACCTGCCACCAAACCCAAACGCATTCGGCTGCACGAGCCTTCAACACAACCACCAGACCTCAAACTGAAGAAAAGTTTCCAAAACCTGAAGCAAGAACACAGAGCTTGATCCGGCTCTAATTTCACTCAAGGATTATTCCTTACTCTGACTTCACACAGCATGCAGGCAACACAATGCAAACCTCACAGAAATGTTACCCAATGCCAAGTACCACAGTGAAGTTTCATTCCTCTCCTTGACAGTTGTTCAAAACAGGTACCAAAGAAGCAATTCAGAAATTATCTTTGTCTTTGGACACAAATTAATGTAGTACTTTAGTACGATAATCAGGGGCCAAAGGCAATTTAATTGGAGAAAATACAGGAAATACAAAGGTCCTGACTGTCTCTGTTCAGTGCAAACCCCAAGGGATTCTTGCAAGTTTGAGCATCCAGCCTGTGTTGTCCCTAAATGTCAAATGAGGTGAAATTCTGAGTACCACGTTTCACCAGGGGACGTTTAGATTGGGTATTAGAAAAAATTTCTGTATCTAAAGGTTTCTTAGGCACTGGAACAGGCTGAGTCACCATCCCTGGAGGTATTTAAAAGACATGTAGATGCAGCACTTCAGGGCACGATTTACTGGTAGACTTGGCAGGGCTGAGTTAACCTTTGAGCTTGATGATCTGAAAATTCCTTCCCAACCTAAACAATTCTGTGCTTGTATCTGACTTGCACTGTACTTCTAGTTTGGAAAACTCTGTTGACTGTATGCAGGTAAAAAAAAGGGTATCTATGCAGAGGATGGTGGATTGTTTATGAAATTCTTCACAAGAAAAAGCATGACAAATCCAGCTTAAGATACCACCAGGCATTAGTAAGGATAGCTTACTATAAAAAAATAAAGTTAGAATAGGTACATTTTAAAACACAACTTCAAAGTGCAAAGTTGACTCTGTATATGATGTAATGAATTTGATGAAAGAAAGCAGTTTTGACTCTAAAAAAAAGAATTATTCTCTCTCTACAACGACAGTTTCATCTTTTTTCCTTAACAGCCACGGGGTTGACAAACATCCCCCAGAGAAAAATATTTTCTTTTCTTTCTAATTGCTGCCCTTGCTCAGCAGTTGCCCTCACTTAGGAAGGAGCAGCAGCTGAACACTGGGCAGTGCCTGAGCTCCTGCACCTTCCCCATCTCTGCTGGGGCACCCAAGGGCAGCACAGCCACCCTCTCACACTCCTGGCCGATCTGCTCTGCTTGAATGGTGTTGGCACCGACCTCTGGATCTGTTTGGCACCAAAGGGGTGGGAGGAGAACAGAGAAAAGGGGAGAGGGGGAGGCAGAACACGCTGTGCTGTTGCTCAGTGTCACAAGGAATGCAACTGTGCTCTGTTTCCTAACAAAGATGTCAAACGCTTGTTTGAAGCTTGGGAATTTTCACATCTATTCAGGCATCTGACTGCACTTTGTCTTATGACTGAGAAGCTTGCTGAGGGCTTAGGGATAGATGAGAAATTTCCTTTTTTCTTTTGTCTTTAACTTTGCTGGCTTATGTCAAGAACCAAAAGTACACCCACAAAACTGTTGTTAATAAAGGCACAATGTCTTTCAAAGCAGCCCAAGAGGCTCCTCCTGAGAGCCACACACAACCTTTGCATGTTCCTGAGGGCAACAGGAAACCCAAGCCCCCACAAGTGATGCTGGGAATGTCACCCTTGGTCCCCAGGGCAAGAAGTGAACTCGAAGTGAAGTAGCTCAGCCTTTCTGCTGAGGCAAACATTTAGGACACTCCCAGGCACTCAGCAATAGGACAAGGGGGCACGGGGGGCTCAAGCTCTGCCAGGGCAAATTGAAGTTGGAGATGGGAAAAATCTTCTTTGCAGAGAGAGTGCTCAGGCATTGGAATGGGCTGCCCAGAGAGGGGGTGGATTCCCCATCCCTGGAGGTTTTTCAACTGAGCTTGGCCGTGGCACTGAGTGCCATGATCTGGTGAAGGGACTGGAGTTGGCCCAAGGGTTGGACTTGATGATCTCGGAGGTCTTTTCCAACTCAGTCCATTCTATGTTTCTGTGATTCTATGACAAGGTTTTAAATCTGTTGGGTGATGAGGGCAGGTGGAAAACAACAGTACTAAGATAATCAACTCCCTTTGAAAATCTCCATCCAAACCTTTCTTCAGATTCATGTGTCCTTATCTTTTTCTTATCCAGGTACCACTTACCACAAAGAAACTCTGAATGGTAAAAGGAGTGTTGCAAAAACCTGGCAGCTATTTTCTATTCTCCTTTCCTTGTCTTTAGTGTTTGCATCACAGTAAAATGTAAGAGTCCACAGAGATTTCTACAGCTCCTGAATTAATTTCCTGCATCCCCACTGATGTTTGGTCTTTCATTCAAATGCTGCACATGATTATGATTATGCAGCATTGCTGTGTGGGCCACTGGTCTTTAGCTGCTACCACTAATTAATATGAAATATACTTTCACATTTTGGATTTAACTGGGAATTCCCTTCTATGCAAATGATGCTCAAAAAAAAAGGATATTAACTAGTGAGAGCTAAGATACCAGCAAAAGTGTTTTGTTTTATTAGTAATTACAGATAGTGGAAATAAATGCAGGAAATAAACACCACTGAAGCTGTAATAATCTAAGGATAAATGTCATAGCAACTTCTGAGGCTTATTTTCATTAATCACTCTTTGAATTACTGATAACACAATAGATCCATTTGATCCTATAGTACACTGGTTTCACCAGTTGCCACCCTTATCACTGGGGAGGCAAAGAACATTATTTACTAGGAGATCATTTACAAAAACAGCCACATCCCCCACTACACATTTCACAGAGAAAATAAAACACAGTAAATTTTCAGGATTTAGAAGAGAAATAAGAAGGGTTTCCTGACTCCTGCGTGTTTCCTGATCCTTTGAAGAGAAACACAGAAGACAAAATAACATAATAAGCCAGCAGTCTTCTTACTGCTTCTTTTTAAAGACCAACTTGTTCTGCCAGAGATGCTTTTCACACCCTTTTTGTCCCTCGAAGTTTTTTTTTAGTTTTTATTTTTTCAGCACATCAATGTGGTCATGGCCAACTGTGCATCAAAACAGTAGCCAGGTTGGGTGAGCCCTGACCAGGAGCCCGAGTTCTTCTCCATCCACGGATCCCATTGCCATGTTCTTTTGGCTGCTGTGTGCCATCATGTGGCCAAAGGCAGCAACGAGCCATGCCTGGCTCTGTTCTGCAACTTGAAATACGAGATGAAAGCAAGACAGAAAGAGCCTTGAATGCAGAATCGCATCCCTTCAGGCCTGCCTGTCCTGCAGGAGCTCAGCATTCCTCCAGTGCCACCACTCTGCCTATTCCTGCATGGCTGAATTAAGGCTTATAACCTTATACCCTCTGGTGAGGGTGTTGCTGCCACAAAAAATAAAACCCTAATGTGTCTTCAGAAAGCCCTGCATGTCTAACAGGTGCTGGTCTATCCTGGCAAACCAGGGGAGAGCTCCATCCTGAAGGTGCTGAGTGCCCACCCTGCCAAATGAATCAGGCTGATGAGCTGTCTGGAGCAAACTGCCCAGGGCCCAGCAGTCAGGGGTCACCTTTACACACAGCAGCACAAGAAAATTACAATTCCAAAAGCATTTAGACACTTAGGCTGAAATAGCAGATCCAGCCATTTCCATGAGTGCTGCTTAACACAATTTCATGGCCTCGCAGCCTTTGCTGAGTGGCACTTTGGGCTCCTTTCTCCGGACGAGGCTGAGGTGGGTGATTAAAAGCTGGAAGAGCTGATGGTCCAAGCACAGGGGTTGGGCTGCACAGGACTTGTAGTCACAACTGAGGGGCATAAGACAGTCCTGGTGTGCTCCCAGGGTCAAGTTGGCCCAGCCACAAATGCAAATCATGCCATGATTCAGGGATGGCCAAGTGCACTGTGACCTCTGCTCAAATCATGTGTATAAATACCTCAATGCATGTGTATAAATACTGGAGGCCGACAGTGACCAGGGAGTAAAATGAAACACAAACAGCCCATTGAGGTTTACACACCATGAAGGACCTGAGCTTTACTTAAACATTTATTCATAGAGCTTAGAGGCAGACAAGACCACTGCAATTATTTTGAATGACATCCTGTGTGCCACATGCCACTACATTTTCCCCAGTTACCAATGAAACAAGCCCAATAACTTCTGTACAGCTGAAGGATGTTATCCAGAGGGGCATTCTGTCTTGATTTCAAAAAAACACTCAGCAACTCAGAGGCCAAATATTTCTCATGGGAGTTTATACCAGTGACAACAACATGCACGTGTAAAACTGTGTCTTATGGCTACATCTGAGTTTCTTTGGCATCAGCTTCCAGGGACTGATCTGCTGTGTCTCCCTATGCCAGTTTGAAGAGCCCATTACTACCCAGCAATTGCTCTTGTCAAAGGAACTTTTATTTTGCATCAAGTCATCCCCATAGCCATCTTTTTGATACCTACACAGACCAAATTGGGTTTGCATTTCTCAAAGTTCTCTCCAGCCTCTGGATGATCCCAAAGCCTGTTTTCTACGCTAGCCATTGGATTGTAAAATACAGCTTTTCCAGAGCTATGGAAAGTGATTCAACAGTCTTTGCCAATGCACTACACACAGATAAAAATCCTTCTTTCACCTCCCACTGCTGCTCCTTAATTCCTTACCGACAGCCCCAGATCTCAGCAGGCTTTTCTGACACCACCTTGAGATTGTCTGATGCCAACACCTCAGCCCTTTTTGACTTGGGAGGACACAGTTCCCTGTTTCAAAGCTGCCACTTCTGTTCCCTCTTTCTAAATCATTGGCACTTCACACTTTGCTGCACTGAAATCCATATTGTTTGGATGTGACTTGTGTGTGAGTGGAGCTCAGCTCCTCATTGATCTCCATCTGCCAGACTGTCACCTGCCCTCAGCATTTAACACTTTGATGTCCTCAGAGTCACTTAAAAGTTTTATAGACCTTAAGAGATCATTTCCTCCCAGGTGGTGGGTGGGGATGTTCAATACCATGGGCCAAAAATGCCACTCCAGTTCTGGGTAGTGGCTTCCCCCTGACAACCAATTCCACAGCCAGAAAGATCCCAATAAATTAAAGGCACAGTGGCAAACCCAAAGACTGTCACATCTTCAAGCAACCATGATATTACATCAAATTCCATACCACTGTCTAAGTCTGTCGCATCTTCATGGGTATCAATAAAGTCCTTAATCAAAAAGCCATAAATCTGACTGACATTTGGGGAAAAACTCACCTCTACTTGCATTTAGTGTTACCTAAATCTGTCAATTCTCTATAAATCAACATGATGCTGACATAAATTTCACTGTCCACAGCACCAAAGTCATCTTAGAATAGGAATTCTATGATTTCCACATTCTGTGATTTCCACAGCAAGTCAAAATCAACAGACAGCACTAAATACAGTCCTGTTTAACTGTTCCAGAACAGGCTTTTCCCTGAAATGATTATTATTGTAGAATTTAGAAACAGCAACATTTATGAATTTTTAGTATTTTTTAACAGCACTTGTTGGATCACTGTTTCCTACTACATTTTCCTGTCATATTTCCAGCTGTTTCTCCTTAGCTTTGGGAAATCAGGCCCTGAGAAAGGCCAGGGCAGACTCTGCCATTCTGACAGCTCCTCTTTCCTTCCTGAGTTTCCATAGGCAATAATCAGTAATATCTATTTACTATCTAACAGGCTAAAGATTAATATTTCTGAACCTGTCATCATGATCTACAAAAAAGCATCTACTGGGTCCTGAGTGCAACAAATAGGAGAGAGGGGGAAAAAAATTAAATTGTAGCATTTCAGAAATTCTTACCAAATTTCACTACTGGCTGCATGACACACTCACACCTCTGAAATGTGGATAATCACTGGAGAACAGAGATCACAGCAGAGAATTTACCTCCCCGAGCCCATAACCCCTTTTTCTCACACAAAAAAAAATGAAAATTTAACCCAAACTGCTGACCAAGAGAAATATGAGCCACACAACACCGGCCATCAGATACAGAGCTGGTCTAAAGAAACTGAGATTCAGAGAGAATTCATCCCAGAGCTGAACACCTGTATTTTCCTGATGGAAATCCACGCAAAACACAGCTGAGCTGCTGAAGTGGAGCACGGCAAGGCAAACTGCTTGTGCTCAGGAAACCCAAGTTGTTTTGCACAACATTGATTTGCTATCTTGGGTTTCTTGTCAAAGCAATTTGTAATTTGATTCTGTTGTCAGAGACAAGATGCAACATGATCCTTGGGATTAGCATTCACAAGCTGCTAAAATTTGGCAGAAAGAGCACATTGGACATTATTTTCAAGAAATGTCCTTCAACTACTTCAAGAAAACAACAATTACCTCTGCAGGTCAAAAAAAAATTAAAAATAACTAAGAGCCATGGAGTTATCAGATCTGGTGTTACACCCCAACAACCAAATCAATAAATAAGAATTGCATGAACCAGCCCATGTTTCAAGGAGCAGCTGAGGAACCAACCTTTGAGTCACCAGCTCCAGGGACTGTAATGTGCACTACTTTTGTTTTATTCAAGTGCTCCTTAAAAAATGGCACAAGATAAACTTCCTGCAAAAGAATTAAAGGTGGCTTCCAAAGGGAGGGTTTGTTGTCTATAATGTGAAGGAGAAAAAAATGTTACATTACATGGAGACAAAACAACTGGCAGGTAATTTAGGAGGTGCCCAGCTCTGGTGGTGGGACTTGTTTATTAAAAATACAGCTAGAAGGGACATAAGAGGCAGTGGCTTCATCCTCCCCCAGTCTCAACACAGGACCATTTTATCTTTTATTTATATTCATAACAGGCTTTCCAAACTGCTCTTTACAAATCTCCTACAATGGAGGAGTGAAAATCTCCTAATTTGCTCCATAAACCTCGTCACTAAAAATACAACAACCCCCTCCCAACCTCACAAAAAAAACCCACCAAGATTTGTCCTGGTGTGTTAATCCATCCCTTCCTGTGCCATCCACAGTGAGTACTGAAGACTAAATATAACCTTCCTCTCCAGAGATGCTTTTTTATATACTTGAAGACTTAATATAATCCCACCCTTTCCTCACTACTTTGTTTTCTTTAAGGTAAAGAAAATCAGCACCATTCCACTACAGGGTATCATTCAATCATTTAAGTTCAGTCCAAAATAAAGATGGTGTTGCAACCTGAGATGCAAACACTCAACTTCTAAATTGCAAAGACCAAAACTGGAAATATGTCCAAAAACCTCAGGGAATGAAACACAAACTCCAGGAATATTATATTATGTTTATTGCAGTATTGAGTCTGACCTGCTATTATATATTTAATCTCATTTCTCTTACCTTCTATACCAAGTCACAGAAACCAATCTTTCAATCAGAAAAGTCTAACACAATGAAGAGTTATCCTGCAATTCATTTAATCAACAACCTGGAAACTTGTCCCAGACTCAATAAAAAAATTCTTTGGTATTTCTGTCAAGCTTCAGCATAGCAAAACTCCCACAATATCTCCAGGTTTGAGTGTGATATTTTTCCATGAACTACCCTGTATTTCTCATCTGTCACAGGCCATTTAGCTCAGACAGGATGATAATAATAGAAGGAAGATGCAGGGAAGAGAATGCTTACAAGGTATCATGTTGACAGTGAAGGGCATAACACATGTTGGTTTATTTTTACCATAAGATACTTATCCAGACTTTGTGTTTTGTGAGGTTTAGGATATTTCAGTGCACCTTTCTCATGGATAAGGGAAATGGCACCATAGCCACTCTCACACTCCTTAAGTTTATATCATATATAGCTATGCCTGAACCCTGAATCTGTACCAAACTTATTAATAAAAATAATGGACAGCCTTCTCCATGTTCTAATATACATTCAGCATACAGAACATTTTGAGGTAAGGATCAAATCAACCCTACATGAATCCCTTAAGGTCTTCCAGCAAGTCACAACTGACATCACATTTGTCATGCTAAAATCCTGAGAAGAGAAGACAAATAGCTCTCCAAGCTGAAGGGAATCCTTCAAACAGAGCTCACTTAAAAAGTAATAAGTTAATAAAGTCATCAGGCTCATGGGCTGGGATTTTACTCAGACCTCTTTAAGTAACTTCCTAGATAACAAAGAGAACTTAATTTTCCTGATAAAATTAGACCAATTAATCAGACAGCACAGCAAAGGATATATTTCTCTTCTATAAGGGGACAACCAGCCATGTTATGATAAAGAATTTATTAGCAAGAAGAGTTCTCCTCAGACTTCCTTGGGAAATGAAGGGCAAGCCAATAGTAAAATATGTTAAAGCTCATTGTGGGCTTTTGGAGCACTGGTGAAATGTGCACCATCTATCAAGATTATTAAGATGAAACTATTAACCCTCTGACAGTTTAATAACCATTCTTTATGCTATAATAACACAGGGCCCCTTTGGGATCAGAGTTCCAATTTTGGAGGCACTGTCCATCATTTGTCAAGGAACCTGAACCTTCGTGTGGAGCAGAACAGCAACAGGGCCATCCTACCCTACCCTTTCCCTCCCAAGATATACAGCCTGGCAGCAGGACCAGGGTTCTCTCTCCTTATAGCCCTTTTCCAGTAAATAGAGCCACGGGGTCTGCACACTTCTTGGGGGATCACAAATCACTGGGCTTTAGGAAAAAAATCTGAAAAGAGGATTAATAAAGTTTATTCTCACAAACCTGAGCACTAGTGCAGCTCGTGAGGGTTCAGCCCATTTGTAGAACTGACATGTTGGGGTTTCAGACAAACCTCAAATCCCACCTGACTTGTATCAGTTCCCTTTTTTGGTCACACTGGAACCAAGCACAGTGTCCAAAACATCACCTGAGTGCAGCAGCTGGCAGAGAACCTGCACATCCCTTCACACACAAGCCAAAAGCATGTCATGCACAGCTACTGGCACACATGGCTGTGTTCCTGAGCCATTGAATTTAACACTCACACACTGATGCTCTGGAGTTCATAGGAAAACAACTATTTAACCTTTCCTAGGCAGCACTTTAGCCCAGCACTTGGCACAGAGGCTGCAAGTTCCAAGCCCTGTGGATGCCCTGAGGGGTTCCCAAGGGAGAAACCTGACAGACTTCTATTTCTTTTCTCATATTTTCTGGCTGTCCACTTCCAATAACTTGACTTCCATGGACTTACTCCTACATCACATACAAGGAATCCTCACCTTTCTGATGCAGGAAGGGGTTTTGATTTTTGACTTTCACATTTTATAGATTTTAGGAACACAGTAGCTGTAGCAAAGGCAGATTAGTGTGTTAATAGTTCCAGTTCAATGTCCTTCTGTTGTTACTCCTGTCCCAGATCAATAGCTCGAACTGTTTAGCTGTTTAGTCTCTTTCAAAGAGGAAGGTTGAAGAATATCAAAAGGAGATAAACACAAGACAGTGTGACCCAGAAGTCAGAACACTGGAAGAAGAGGACTGATGAAGAGGAGGTCCCACCAACCCCTAACTCAAATCCTGAGAGGGTGGAACAGGGATGGGACTGGGGTGGGAAAAGGTTGAACTGAAGATTTGCAAAGTAATGATTGGATAGATTGTCGAGGTTTAGCTTGGCCTCTGTGCCAAGCCTGAACTGCTTTCTCTCTTTCTCTCGCACTTTTCCTAGCAAAGGAAAAAAAACTGAAAAGAAAGTAAGAACTTAAAAGAAACTGAATTCAATTAGAGTATACATATATTTTTTAGCATCTGCAACTACATATGCAATTTGTACACACTATTAGGGGACCCAGGGGAGGGAAAAGGGAAGAGGGAAGGGGAGACAGGAACAAGGAGGGACAAAAACAAACACAAAACAGAAATACAATCAAAAACTTTAAAAAGGAGAGAAACTGGCAAAAATACAATTTTACTAACTCCAAGAAAAAACTAGTTCTTTTTCTTTCTTTTTCTCTCTGGGACTCTGGTGAGGGACTGACACTTGGGTTCCTTTTGCTCCCCCAAACCTTGATGGAAGAAAGGAAAAACCCCACACTTTTTATCTCTTTCTTGGTCTATTTTTTCTTGTTGCGTGGAAAACATGTGTGGAATACTTATATAATGCTCATTTCCCTACTTACAACTGGTTACTAAGATAGCTTGGATGAAACCCATTACAATTACATTATAAAAGCCATGGAAATTAGAGTTTGCCCACACATGTCAGTGCATTCCTGGACAAACATAGCTCATTAAAGTCACTGCCTGTTTACCTAACCTCTTACAAAATTGGCTTAAAGTTTCTTTCACAGACTTTTCAGGTAACATTTTGAATGCTATGAACTGCCTAAAGGAAAAGGAGCAAGAGCTCTCTAGGTGAGGGCAAAAAAAATCACAATAAAACCTTGTCAAGTAATATTGGAGCAAATGACCGTGGAGCCAAGGCCCAATTCATACCTATGGCAGAAATGCAAGCCCACTGCATCCTGTGTACATACATATAACCCTGGGCAAATAACTTCAGAGAATTGGAAACAGGGGGAAATTGGAGACAGAACAGCCCTGGGGAATGGGGCGAACAGAGCAGTGGAACAGTTCAGGGACTGGAGTTGGACCAAGGGTTGGGCTTGATGATCTTGGAGGACTTTTCCAACCCAGTTGATGCCATGATTCTGTGATTTACAACAGGGCACCTGACAGGATCAGATCTGCAATACCCTCATGTTACTGCCCAGGGAAGGGGCAAGGGTAAAGGTGCAGAGAGTACCTCTTCTCCCAGGCACTCAGCAATAGGACAAGGGGGCACGGGGGGCTCAAGCTCTGCCAGGGGAAATGGAAGTTGGAGAGCAGAAATAAATTCTTTGCAGAGAGAGTGCTCAGGCATTGGAATGGGCTGCCCAGAGAGGGGGTGGATTCCCCATCCCTGGAGGTTTTTCAGCTGAGCTTGGCCGTGGCACTGAGTGCCATGATCTGGTAAAGGGACTGGAGTTGGCCCAAGGGTTGGACTTGATGATCTCGGAGGTCTTTTCCAACCCAATCCATTCTATGGGAGGGCTGCCAGCTCTGCATATGTCAGTGTGGGTGGATGGCTTTGGGTCATGGCGGCCAAAGAGGAGGGGACACAGCTTGCAGGTGTCACACACGAAATATTTTAGTGAATCACTCCATGAAGAAAGAAAAATAAAAGAAAAAAGACAAGCAAAAAAAAAAGAATAAAAGAATAGAAAGGTCAAGGTACACTAACTACAAGTCACACAATATATAGTGTAAAATGCCACCCACAGCCAAGTTCCATAGGTTGTATTGCAATGTCCATAAACTTCATTACAGCTTCTAACTGGATGTCACTTTCTGCTCAGATGTTCTTTTTTGTGTGAAAAATTTCTCTCTTCAACATTCTTTCTCTCATGCCTGCTTCTCTCAAAACCTCCTTATCTCATTTTGTTTTTCTAGCCTGCTGGTTTTTCTCACAGGACTAATTAAGTCTCAGTGTTCTCATCTCTACCAAATGGTACAAACTACTGGGCCTAAGACACTGCTGGCAGCTCCAAAGGCCTTTCTCAACTCAAAAAACCTTTTTTATCCTCACATGGGAACTTGCACCAAATACCTTGTGTGTTGTAGATTTGCTCAGTGCTAAACAATAAAGGTCAAGAGCAGCTCTTGGTGCCTCCAGCACAGCCATCTCCAGAGTAACATGTAACTCCCCAAAGCCCTGCTATTATAGAAGAAAGAGGAGAATCATTTCTCCAGAAAGTTAGTCCTGACAAAGTGAAGGTTCCACAGGAATCTCCCTTACAATCTCATTCTATAGCTATTCCACACCCACAATACATTCTCCATTTTTCACATTATCCTTGTGAACATTAAGGTTTGTGATGTAACCAAGAGTTCTGCTTCCCTAAGAAGTGTCAATGCAGGATTGCCTGGCAAAGGAGTCTGTTGAACAAACACCACTGTGGCCATGTGACATTTTTAGTCAGACTGATTGGGATGAATTTCAGGGCTGCAAACAGCTGACCCCATCACTGGGATGAGGTTAATTAGTCTGGAGGAACACTTGGGATCATGCTGGTTTAGATTTAAAGCCTATTTCAAACACAGAGTGAGGACTAAGAGGGGAAAAAGATAACAACAAAACCACCTATAGCTTTGCTCAAAGACTAAATCACAGCTTTGTTTTCCCCTGACCTCTTCAGATTTCATTTCCTGCATTTATTGTATCAGGAAGCAGGTTGGTTGTCCTTTCAGCATCCCATAAATGTCTGTTCTGGAAACACTTTCTGCCCCATTTTGCAAACCAGCTGTTCCTAGACAGGCCAGTCTTCAGCTGGTATAAGAAAACACTGCCAGGCACTGAAGTCAGTACAGCAATGAACAAAGCAAGAATTACCCCTGGATTTTTTAATATATAAGCAACCCGGAGGTGTTTTACCAACATAAATCACCAGCAGGGTCTCAGCAAAGCCTGTGCCAGCAGTCAGCAAAAGAGGGGACAACAAATAGTGAGAAATACAAGAAATCATACCCATGGACTGAACACTCTGAACTCAGAAAATGAGGGGGAGGGAGGGGGGAAATGAGGAGACCCACAGGGAGGAAGGATGAGACAGTATCCTAAAAACAGAGGCCATTATAGTCACTGTGCTGGAGACCTCCAATCAACACAGCCCTCAGTAGGTACCTTTTTTTTCCTCATGTAAATTTTGCTGACTTGGTGTATGTTTAACTCAGAAATTACACAAACTTTCAGAAACGTTTGTGCACACCAGCACTTCTGATGTTTGCTTCTGGCCCTGTGCCTAATTTGATGTAGTTCACATCTGTAACCTTGTTACTTTTTGAGAATTCAACTCTGACCTTCATCTCTTCCTTCTCTAAAGCAGCTTAATTTTCTGTCCTACCCCACACTTGGCAGAATTGCCTCGTGTTACTGACTGACAGTCCTACCAGATGTCTTTGGGTGACCTCAGTACCCTCCTGCAACTGTCAACTCTGCCCAAGTTTCTAATTTAAAATATCTCCCCCAAATCTCATCAGTGTTTCGTGTCAGCAGTCTAGGAAAAAAAAAAAGAAAAAAGGAACTAATTTGCATAACCTTTCCCTTCTGCAAGTATCCAAGTGCCTAATAAAGCACTGAAGATCTTGCTAATGTCATCTTCTGTCCTCACATTTAGGCAAGGTCAAGTTGGGCTTTCCCACTGAACTGAAATGATTTCAGAGAAAAAGACGGATGTTCCCTCCCCTCCTTTTCACCCCTGGGAATTCAGTGCAGCTCCTCAAATCCCACCCTGTCTCCCCAGCTCACCACACTCATTCTAGTCAGGGTTCCTTAGAATCCTCCCAGATGTAAAGCTTTTTCTTTTCTCTGTACTTATTGACATCACTCACAGAGAAACACTGCACCCCAAACTTCATGTCACATGGGAATTCATCACCTGATTTCTTCAGTGTTTCCAGATTTAATGTGAACATTTATTTTGTTCAGCACAGCTCTGGAAGGCTACTCAGGTTTGATCTGAAGCATTAGCATTCAGTCAGAGAACACCAACATAAAACATGTGCCATCCCACCCCACACTGGATGATGCTGCTAAAAATCCCCCTCTGTGTCCAGTCCAAAGCTTCCCTACATGACAAGCAAAGCCTTCTGATGCAGTCACTCCCTCTTTCTCCCACCAGCCCTTCCTCCTCTTCCAGTCTCTGGGAATGGTTGGGGTTTTGACTGCAGGATTAGAATAAGGAGGGAGAGGAAGTTTTCTGGTGTTAAAAGTTTTGATGGTGCTAGTTGGTTTGGTAATTCTTTTCTCCAACATTTTGTCTCTTTGCTTTGTGCTATTCTAATTAAGGAACAGACTCTTAATTAAGCCACATGACAGCTTTGGCTGAGAGGGACATGGGCACTTATTTTAAGCTTCCTTCTACTCAAGGCTTTTAAGAACATGTTTAATTTCAGGCATGGACTTATGGCACATGAAACCCAATGGCTCTTCAGGACTTGTGTACTTGATTGAACACAAAAGAATTGGAAGGCATGTTTAATTAGCCTGATTAAACTGGAGCTGGAACAGATTATGTTGCTGTAATCTTCAGCTCTCCAAGTGTGTACATTGTCCATGAGAGGCACACAAAAAGCTGCAAAAACCCTCAACATTTGCTATCCTGGTGACTTTTAAACTGTCATGTCATACAAAGTATCCTTGCAATAGAAATCTGAATAGAAAAAAAATGTATTTTGCAGAGGGCAGAACATCAGGGCATGAAGAAACACACACTTAGTAAAGACCCAATGTGTCAGACAGCAAAAAATTCCTATTTTTTATTGCTTAAGTGCTGGCAATGGCTGTAGTCAAGCATCACAGAGTTATACCATCTAAAAAGTGCTACTTATAACTTACTGCAAATTTATGTTTTCTTTCTATAACTACACTGTGCTGGCATTTCTGTAATTGAGATGATTTTCTCCAATCTTTTTGAGAATAAGGACAGAGAAAGACAGTGACTCATGGGCAGGAAAAAAACCCAACCAAAACCAACCACACTGCATACCAAAGTGATCAAGATTTTGTCCACTTAATAGGTTCTTAACAACCCCTAGATGATAGACCAAAATCAAGTTAATGCTCACAGTATCACTCTGAGAAAAAGACTGAAAAATGAACTGTGTGTTGCCAAGAGCAGCAAGGTGTGCACCTTTCATTCACAATCAAACACTCAGCTGTGGTAACACACATGCCCTTGTACAAACCCAATGAAGCAACAACCAGGAGGGTTGTTTGGAGTATCCACAATACTCTTGTACTGCATCACGGCCCAGGAAATCTGCTATCAGATCATTAACAAACCTCAGTTTAATCACACTACTGACAAAGCAACCCAAGTGTTGCTGTGACACTATTTCATGTATTGCATTTCCTCTAAAAAAAAAAAAATCAAAATGACCAAAAAACACTCCCACACAGAAAATCAGGGATAAGAATTCCAAGCTGGCATGTTGGCCTCTGGATTATGAATATCCTTTCTCTCCCCAGCTGTCCAAATGAGCATTTGTAAAAGAAATGCTGCAACTACAGAAAACTTCTTTCATGCTTTTGTGAACCGCACAGAATAATTATAATTTTACTTTCCTTTTTTAGATAATTTCAAAGGCTAACTTCTTTCCAAAGATATTAACACATCAAAGAGGGACAGGCATCCAGAAGATGGGGCATTTGTAGACACGGAAGTGAACAAAACAAGCTCTTTCCATAAATCTCTGCAAGAAACTGGAGGATTTCTTACAGGTGAACATTTGGAGTTCAATGAGAAGAGTTTAAAATGAAACACTTTTAAAACAAACGTCCCTTAAACCAAAACACAACCACAAAGAAAGAAGGATCACAAAAGTAAGAGGGAGGGAGAAAGTCTTGGCCCCTCCAATTTTCTGATGAAACTTTGGGGGGTTGGGAGTCCTGCTGAAGGTGAGAAAAGACAAACCATGACCTGCCTGAACACAAATTTCCTAAAGTGGGTTATGGTAAAAAGTGAGGGGCATTGCTTGACTTGATTTCATAGAATCACAGAATCATAGAATGGATTGGGTTGGAAAAGACCTCGGAGATCATCAAGCCCAACCCTTGGGCCAACTCCAGTCCCTTTACCAGATCATGGCACTCAGTGCCACGGCCAAGCTCAGCTGAAAATCCTCCAGGGATGGGGAATCCACCCCCTCTCTGGGCAGCCCATTCCAATGCCTGAGCACTCTCTCTGCAAAGAAGTTTTTTCTGCTCTCCAACTTCAATTTCCCCTGGCAGAGCTTGAGCCCCCCTGTGCCCCCTTGTCCTATTGCTGAGTGCCTGGGAGAAGAGACCAACCCCCACCTGGCCACAACTTCCCTGATGTGGCACTTCCAGACAGTGCTGAGGTCACCTCTCAGCCTCCTCTTCTCCAGCACAAACACCCCCAGCTCCCTCAGCCTCTTAGTCCAGACTTTTTCTTTAAAACTTCATTGTCTCAAGTTTTGAACTAAGGTGTAATGTTGTATTATGAATCCAGAGCATCCATATGATTTCTCAAACTTTAATCTACCAAGCAAAAGGCTGGAAATGTGTCATAAAGGTGAGACAATCCTTGGGCTGGTAAGAGAACTATGGAGACCAAAGTGAATTAGTTAGAAGTGGATAAAATGCTGCTTTTGCAAAGGGAGAAGGGTGCATTAAATCTGTTCAGAGCCCCTCAAAGATTCCAAAAAGCTCTAAAATTTACCATTCCTCTCTGAGGAATTTAACCCGAGACATAAAAGTACATGAGAAAATAAAATCCCTAGCCAGCTTTGTATGACACTGCTTACAATCAGTGAAAGGGATACATGGAAAGAAAGAAAATATTTTTGATTTAATTTTAGCAGAAGTAGATGTAGCATGTTGTCTTGATCCAAGTTTTTGGCTACTACTGTTAACATGTAATCTCTTACTTGTTGCAAACACAGCCTTTCACCAGCATAAGCTATAAATAATGGGAAGGTAAATGTATAAAGTGAAGAAAACTGAAGGACATTCAAGCAACCCTCGCCCAGGATGGGGAGAATCTCCCACTCTTCTCCCACTCCAGTTTTTAGAAATTCTTCCCAGCACATTCTCCAGCACTTTCCAGGCTAAGGAACACCCCTAAGAAATTGTGTTGACCACTGAAATGAAACCTCAAATAGTGAGGAGAAACAGAACCACCCTCCAATAACCAGCAGCAAGAAGCCAAAAAGCTTCCTGAAATGCAGCAAAATAGTCAAAAGTCCACATGAATCAGAGGATTTAATGGATTTGGCAACAATATTTTTGCATTCAGACTCTCTGCTTTACTACAAAGAGTCAGCACAGGCTTTTCCTGGCATGTCTCTGGCTTCCTGCTACTGTCAAAAACATTTTGTACATATCCATCCTGGGAAGTGGGAAAAAAAATCCACCCCTCTAAAAACAAACAAACAAAAAGTCTCACCAAGACACAACTTTGAAATTTACTGTATCCACCCCCTTAAAAACAAACAAACAAAAAGTCTCACCAAGACACAACTTTGAAATTTACTGTATCCACCCCTCTAAAAACAAACAAACAAAAAATCTCAACAAAAAACAACTTTAAAATTTACTGTACATAGTTCAGGGGGAAAAAAAGAAGCAAATAGAATAAAAGAGAGAACTGAAAGTAGCAATCTAAAAAGAATGTTATCAAAATTATCCTGATTTTTCTTAAATAACATTTTGCAGCAAAGTCCAAAGCATTTCATTTCCTGTGAGAACTCATAGAAATCCTAAAGGCATTCTTTGACCAGCTTTACAATACATCAGCTAAATGAGGGAATAGATTCCCACAGCAGAGGCACCTGCAGGATGTGCAACAACTTCCATTTCAAGGCAACCATGCAGTTCCACTGGCTCATCATTTGCATTCACAATGGGCAGCTGCCACCACCCAAATGCAACAAGAAAATTAAATAAATATTAAAAAGCCAGTGGGGAAAAAACCCCCCAAAAAATAAAAACAAAAACAAAACCCAACAAACAACAAAACAAAAAAAAAAGGAGGGGAATGTCTTCAAAAGTTCTTACAGATTCTGAAACATTTAATTGACCTTTCAAATGCCAACCAATCAACATAAACAGCTTTTCACATGTGATGAGAACCAAAGAAACAAAAAAAATAAACCTTCGCAATCCCTCAGAACACTGAATTAATCAACTTGCCAAATCAGGAAGCCTGAAGAAGGAAGTCTAATTATCCCAAGTGCTTCATTAGCAGCCCATGATGCAACAGAAATGTTAACCATATGTTGCACTTGACTAAAGGAGGGAACAAAGCAGAAAGCCTTGGGAAGTCTCTCAAGCAAATTCATCTGCTGAGTTTGGTAGAAATCCTCCCCTCACTTAAGTATTTGTGAAAACATTTCTGCTGATCTGCAGATGCGACCTTGGACTTGCCACAACCCAAGTCACAGTTTTCTGTTTAAACTCACCCAGTTCCAGCGGTCCAGGCTCCATGAATCCTTGTTCCTCTTGAGTCCTGCAAGGTGTCACACTGACATGATGATTTTCATCAACTTCCACAGCAAACTTCTTGGCTGTAGAAATTCTGCTTTGTCACAAGCAGCATTTCTGACCCAAATACCTCAACAGCCCCTTAGAGGTTGAGCACCTTTTATCCCCTCAGACTGCAGGGAGGCCCCTGCTCTGCCAGGGCAGCGCAATCAGCTCTAAATTCAAACCAGCTGTGGGCACTGGACACAGGCCAATCAGCTGAGGGGCAGAGCAGCTCCAGGGACTAATGAGGCTCAGCTGAGTCGAGTTACTAATTAGGAAATCTGCAGTGCTAAGGCAAGGGCAGGCTGGGAAGTCAAGGCAAGGTTGGGATAATCAAGGAACATGTCTGGGCACAGACACCCAAATCACAGAATGGATTGGGTTGGAAGAGACCTCCGAGATCACCAAGTCCAACCCTTGGGCCAACTCCAGTCCCGTCACCAGATCATGGCACTCAGTGCCACGGCCAAGCTCAGCTGAAAAACCTCCAGGGATGGGGAATCCACCCCCTCTCTGGGCAGCCCATTCCAATGCCCGAGCACTCTCTCTGCAAAGAATTTATTTCTGCTCTCCAACTTCAATTTCCCCTGGCAGAGCTTGAGCCCGTGCCCCCTTGTCCTATTGCTGAGTGCCTGGGAGAAGAGACCAACCCCCACCTGGCTGGAACTTCATTTAATATTCTGACTCTATGGCTAGTAGGGCAAATCATGGAATGCCTGAACTGGATGTCTGTGCAAGGGGAAGCACCTTAAAATCACAGTGACATCCATAGTGAGCTGAGGCCACAGTCCAACTAGTTCTTATCCAGGGGTTTCAGTGCTGTTATTTTTCTTTTTCAAATGCAAAAGTGTATGTACAATTTTATTCAAAGCAATATTTGTGAACATTTCTTGCTGTTGCTTTGCTCGTTATTATTTGATGGCCACTTTTAGTGATCTGAGCTTGACTTGAATCTAGAGCTTGGAGTTAAACTCTGGTTTTGTCTTCAGTACTGATCCCTTGAACCACATATTTACCCCTCTGACCTAAATCACATCAAAACCAATGGAGTGGGGGGATGAGGGAACTGAATTTAGCATTTAAGAATAAATGCTACAGGGAGTCTGAGCCATGTGATGCTTTCAGAAAAAAATTAAAAAAAAGGAAACCATGGTGTTTTTTTTTTCTTTCTGAACATCTCACATATTTGCTTTTAAGCAGCAGCTTTAATGAGAAGCACATACTGGAAATATTTAACAGCCTAGTGATAGATGCAATTCTTCCCTCTGAATTTTCAATGGAGCATGGAATCCAAATCCATTTTGTGTCTTGAATAAAACTCTCTTCAGCATTACTCAGTGTGCTGAGATCAGTGGAAATCTTTGTGCCTCCTCTCTCTCAATTCTGATGGCTGCATTCGTCAGTGGGTAAACAGCCTGGTGGCTGCATGGAACCAGCAATTCTCAGTCAGCTAATGAAGATGTAATTTCTTGACATTGTGAATAACTACTAATTGTTATTATCTTTCCCTTCGGTGCCATTAAGAAAAGGTTTAAACTGCTTTAAACTTCTGGACTAGTGAATCTCTTTTAAAAGCCACTTCTTTAATCCTGGAAGCATCAGGGAATGCTACCAGTGATAAAGTCCTGCTGTTAAAATAAATATTGTATTCCAGTTTGCATCTGTATTTATTTTTAATGCAAACTGCTGAGGACTTGTTCAACAGTGGGAGTCTATTTATCTGCATAATGCATACCCTTGTTTACACATTATCACTTGTGATGTCTGCAGATAAACAGAGGAGAGAATAGGAAGGGCTGAAGCCACATGAATCTGACAGGGGAACGCACTTGACAAAAGGGACTACAGGTTATGGCTCCTCAACACATCATTTCATGAATTGCCAAGGGATGACAATAGTCAGGATTTTAATAGGGCATAAAACAGGCACTCTGCTCTTAATAAATAGGGTGCATAAATAATACTGAATTCTAGACAGGTTAATTCTCAGAATAATTCACTTTGGCCAGGAGAGAGAGAGAAGAAATGGAGCTTCTGTCCAGGAAGAAAGAACCCACTGCAAACAAAGAACTCACCTGAGCAGGAATTGCCAAACTCAAGTCAACCCTTTCCTGATCCTCCCATTTTTGAGATGGGATTTTCTAGCATGTTTACTATTGACATGATGCTTTTGAAACCCATGTTTGGCTTCACATTTCAACCATATTCAACAAGATATTTCTGAATTTTCCAGGATGCAGTTTATACCTGGAAGCAGGCACAGCACCATCACCCCTTTCATGATACCAATTCATTCAACAGACACCTTTAACTGGCTGGTTGTGATTTCTTCCAGTGATGGGTAATTCCTCATTTCATACAAATTTTACAAGTAAAATTCCAGCTTGAGAGTGAAGATCTGATCTTAAGCTCAAAGGAAAAAAATTAATTGATGACACTTCTTCTGTAGCTGGAAAACAGATATTTAATATATATATATATATATACACACACACATAATATGTATATAACAGAAATTTAATACATAAACCAGACATTTTACATATATTACATATATACATATATATATTCATCACTTTTCATCATGTATTCTGCTAAATTTATTGCTGTTATTTTAGGATTGTGTTATTTATGCAATCCAGAAAATTATAAAGCACAGGACTGAATACTCTGTTAGGCTTTGCTGATTATATGGTAAGTACTGACAGTCCATTTTCATGCAGGACTTTCCCATCACCACTGCAACCAAACCCAAGTCTGAAATGGGCATTAGTGAAATTTTCTTTTGAATTAGCTAACACCATTTCTAATTTTACATCCATTACAGCCCTTTTTTTTCTTTTTATGTGTAGCTTATCTGTTTATATTGCAATAAATCTGAAACCAGTCTTTGGTTTGCTAATAGGATTTTTCTAGTGTTCCAGGGAAAAATATACATAATCTTCTAGTCTTGCTCCAAGCCAGAAATGCCTGGCCCAGTTCTGTATAATACAGTAAATATATCTTGAAAGCAGCATCTGAATGGATTTGTATAAATGGCAACCTCCCCATGAAGTGCACAGTGACAGGGTTATGATCCTCAGATCTTGTACTTCCCTCCCCTGGAGCTCTGCTGGCCTGAGCTCCTTTCTGTGCCTGAGGTGACAGACAGAACTGGAAAACAAGATCAGTGTAATTCCTGTATGAGAAATACAGAAAGAGACTCTCTTAAATGGCAAAGAAAGAAATGTGTCATATTTGTGTCCCTAGTTCAGCCAATAAATTCCAGTGGGCTCTTTTTTGTCTGTTCAGGAATGGCATTTATTATTTTAAGCAGTTCTTAAAGGAGGCTCAAGTCTGCTAAAATAGCAGATCTCTTGGGGCTTTTGCCTTAAACAAAATACCACCACACTGTTGAAAGTCAAATGCTCCCAGAGCTCCTCTTTCAGCATCACTCACCACCCAAGGAGCTGAACTCAGAATCATAGAATCATAGAATGGATTGGGTTGGAAAAGACCTCTGAGATCATCAAGTCCAACCCTTGGGCCAACTCCAGTCCCGTCACCAGATCATGGCACTCAGTGCCACGGCCAAGCTCAGCTGAAAAACCTCCAGGGATGGGGAATCCACCCCCTCTCTGGGCAGCCCATTCCAATGCCTGAGCACTCTCTGCAAAGAAGTTTTTTCCCATCTCCAACTTCAATTTCCCCTGGCAGAGCTTGAGACCCCATGCCCCCTTGTCCTATTGCTGAGTGCCTGACAGTCTTCTCTCTGCTGGACAGGGTGGACCAGCTTTGGTTCTCAGGAGACACCAAGCATGAAGATCTGCCAGTTGCTGCATTCCCAGACTGCCTTGGATATTTTCCCCATTTCCATTTTCTTCCCTCATAAACCAATCTAATCCTACTCTCTCTTAATGCTGATCTCCCCATGGATAAAGAGCAGGGAAAGATCCAGCAAAGTCTCCATCTCATTTAACAGCCACTTTCTCCCTATTTATGAAGCAGAGAAGCTGAGGTGAAAAACCTGTCATTCTTCTTGAGTCATCCCACATGCCAAGATTCTCTGCCAGTTCTATTAATTGAACAGATTTTTTGATTTAGATTAATTTGAAGAGGTGTTTGCTTTGCTGGTTCTTCTGCCTTCATTAGCACTTGAGAGACATCTGATGATAAAATCTTATTATATCCATCACAGAAATTTCAAAATCTGGCATTTCAGAGATCATCATTCAGATGGGAATTAACTCTGGAGTACATTGTAATAGGCAACATATCTTAATATCTAAATTTAACATGCCATGGCTCTATATCCAAGAATCCTTTCTGGCACAGATTTGCACACCTCTCTTGGTGCCACTGAAGTGACCTGAATAACCAGACCAAAAGTTTTCTTGACTAAAACAGTGTCATTCTGGTCTCATGTGGAGCAAAAAATATCTATTTTAGATGATCCTGGTACTATAAATATGTATTATATTTAATAGATAATGTATTATATAGATGTATATATATGTATTTTATATGTATATGTATATACATAATATTAAAAATATTTAATATATAATATATATAATTAT
>VWZD01012665.1:2517-24441 GCA_013396695.1 Sakesphorus luctuosus
AACTCAACACAACACTCAAGGTGTGGCCTCCCCAAGGCAGAGTCCAGGGGAAGGCTCACTGCCCTGGGCCTGCTCTGCCTTCTTTTACTTCTCCTGCCCAGGAAACCAAACTTTCCATCAGCAGCAAATCAACGTTGACAGTATCAGGAACAACACCTGAAAAGATAACACAGCCCATTCATCTTCATCTCCCAATCAATGATGGGCTTCTTCCCTTCTGCAGAAGAAGCTCAAGAGGCACAGCTGGCTCTTCAGCTTCTCCAGATGGGGGACACCATCAAAGGAAGAGTCCATAGCAAGCTGGAACGTTGGCACTGGGAGTGCCATTGTGCTTCCCAAGGTTGGCATTGCCATAGCTGGGGAACTTCTCTGCATCTCTTGAAGCACAAAGCAGTTCAGGAACATGGCATTGCATCAGCAAACTCCTTCACTCTTCTGCACAGTCTGTAGGCAATAGCAATAGATAAGAATGGTTGGGTCTGGAAAAAAAAAAGTAATTAAAGTGCTTGGTAATTTTATGTAATTTAAAGCAATGTGTTCCAAAATGAGATTTGAAAACTAAAAAGCCAGACAAATCCTCGAGATGGGAATGATCACCTATTTAAAGCCTTTCATACTTGAATCTGTCAATCTCAGCAATGAAATTAAATTAGGAGAGAGAAGAAAGTGATCCTGTGTGGGCTGGTGACTGATCAAGGTTTAAACAGTCTCATTCACTGATGCCTCCAATATACAGTAATGACAAAAAATAGATTTTCTGCTGTCAAATGACCATAATTTTCTAGTTGTTTACTCTCTTTGGAGCCAAAAAGCTATCTCCTACTTAATTGCTTGCAAAATCTATTATATGCTTTCATTAGGGTTTTTCCTACACACCCCTCTCCTTTATATAACTTGCCACTAATTTGAGGGAGGCAGATCATAGAATCCCAGAACTGTTTGGTATAAAAGGGACCCTAAAGCACATCACATTCCAAAGACCCTGCCATGGGCTTGAACACCTCCAACTAGACCAGGCTGCTCAGAGAGATTTCCTCTGAAGTCTGAGGGACAGGAGGTTCAATACAACACACACAGACCTCACCCAGAACCTCCTCACAACCCACAAACTCCCAAAACCTCGAAGAATTAGAGGAGTCCCTTCAGAGTCTTTGATCCTGACACATTTCCCAGGACTGCTGACCTTCATGTGGTCTGGGACACTTTGCCTACAGCAGCTCCACTCAAACCAAGCACTGGAGTGCCACTCTCAAAATCCAGTGTGGGAAAGGGAAAACAGAGCTGGGGTTACCTTTCCAAGTTACAAGTCCTAGAGCACTAGGCAGGAGGGCAGGAAAAGGGTGTTTTCCTCATCTGTCCCCTGCCTCACACAGGGTCAGCTGGAACCCCCACCATTCCCAAAAGGTGTTTTTACCCAGTGTGCCCTTAGCAGCCAGCAGGGATGAAGATGCTGCTACCTTAGAGACAAATCCCTTCAGTGCCTCATTAACATGGCCACTAACAGAGAAGCTTTGCCATATTTTAACTCCTTTGGCATTGCTCAACACTCTCTCTCTGAAAAAAAACTAAAATCTAATCCACATGGCATACAGGACACCTTCTAAAACTTGGTTTCTTTCCACAAAGGATTCCCTGCTTTTCCCAGTTTCCAAGTGCCCAACTCTTCCCCTTGGAACACAGGTTGGGTCAGTGCTCAGGGCTATTTTCTGGCCAGCCTCCTACAAAAGCCACTCTCAGTGACCAACATGAAGGCAGAGCTGCTTTGCAGGGGTAACTCAGCTGGGAAAACACAGCAGGCATGTCTGGGAGGAGCTGACTTCAGGCTGAGAAATAACATTACAACTCCAGCAGCATCAGCTTTACAGACAGCATTAAGAGTGGGCCTATTGGCCTGTGAAGGTGCTGGGGGAATCTGCAGCCCCCTGGCTGAGACCAGCAAACTGCTTATTTCATAAAACCCACAGCAAAGTTAGCCAAGAGTAACATAAGGGGGGGAAACCACAACTGTGTGGGTTTAATATAAAGCTTGTCAGAGTTATTTCAACACTCTATCCAGCCTTTAGCAAGGAAATGTTCCCTCCACTTGCCTGAGAGCAATATATTTGGTAATAAGGTGGATAATCAAAAAGCAGAGCTGCCTCCATAGCAAACATGTTCTGATGTCTGATTTATGTGACAGTATTTTGTGTCAGTGGGAGCCGGGACATGGATCTGCCTCCTCCTTCCCTTTCAAGGGAGCACAGTGAGAACACCAGAGCAACTGAATCTCCAGAGCTGGCTCAGGAGAAACCAAACAAAAGCAGGGTAAATTCTGCAACAGTATGCTGGTTTGAAGGTAAACAGGCAGGAGAAATGAACCCAACACAAAAGAGATTATAAATCAGAGTTACAATTTAATAACAAGATTACAAGAAATGCAATGGCACAAAGAGAAATTGGGTTTAACCCCCAAACCCAGCAGTGGAACCCAGCCCCCTGGGGCACAAACACAGTGGGGTTTGGTGGCCCCTGTGCTGAGCCCCACGTGGTTCCCCCGAGTCCAAAGGAAAAGGAAGGGCCAAAGCTGTTGGTGCAGATGATGGCACAGTCTGGTGGAGAGTGGNGAGGGCTCAGCTGTGCCCTGGGCAGCTGCTGCCAATGGGCCATTGTTGCCAGTTGCTGGGCAATGGCCCAGAGGGTTTAGAATGCCCAGCTTTGGTCACACCCACACAGGGAGAAACTGGTCCCACCTGCTGAACTGGGACAAGCAGCAAAAACATAAACGCACCAGGTGTGACAGATCCAAATCAAGGGGCCCCACCAAGTATTGGAGATCCTGGGTGAGCACACAAGGAAGGGGCAGGGATGGACCAAGGGCTGCTCTCTCCTTGTCACCCTCTCAGCCTCTCCAGGCCATCAGTGCTCCCTGCTCTGGGGCTGGGCTGGGGCTCTGCTCCCCATTCCTCACGGGGTGCTGCCCTGCCCCTCGCTCTCCCCAGCTCTCCATGAAGGCAGCAGCCCTCTCCCATAGGATCACCAGGGATGGACTGACACAGAGGGCACCTTGATCTGGTTTGCCCAACCAAATACAAAGTAAACATCATCACGAAGAGTAAACAAGCAAACCATGTGCCTCCAGCCAGAGCCACCAACACTCCCTGGACAGGGATCCAACTTCACAAGGATTCAATGCAGTTAAGTGGTCACAAGTTACTCTTCAATGCCATGATTTGGGATTATGCAAATTCTCTGTTAAGAGTGAAGGGAGGGATTTATAAGCTTTTAGCAACACTCCACTACTGAAACTGTCTTTGCTCATCCTTCAAAAGGCCAGAGAAGATTTTTTTACAAAAGAAATGAAAAGGTAAGATTTGAAAGGCATTTTGAGAATTTAAATGAGAAACTGGTGATCATGCCTTCAGCCCTTCAGGACAGAGAGAAAAGCTTTGGTGTAAAGTTAGGCTGGAACCAGCCTAATTCAGCTATCTGCAAAAAATAGAAAGGAAAGATGAAAAAAGCAAAACAAAAAACTTCTCTGCATTAAAAGCATCATCATGTTAACAGCCCGGAAATCCAAGACTCCCTCCCTCATGGAGCAGGAGAGCAAGTGAATAGGTCACTGGAGAGCCTCTTTTAATCCTGAAAAACTTCAAAGCACCCAGAAAGGATCCTGTAGGTTAATACAGGGGCAAGATGAAGGACATCCCAGGCTGTGCATCCCAGATTCCTTTAGGTCTCAAAACACACTCAGCCATGGCAGGACCCAACTGCTCCTCTCCTCAGTGAGTGGAGTTCCCCACTCCACACCAACCCTGCTGCAGTCCCAGGGCAGCCTCATCCATGTCTCAGAGCCTCAGAGGCTCCCTGAGGCCACTGGCCCTGAGGGATAGTGTGCTCAGCATCCTGCACTTCATCCCTGGACCTTCAGGCTCCCAAAGTCCCCACAAACCCTGCCTCAGCCCCTTCAGGAGAAGGCACTGAGAAGGGAGTGGAGCACAAGTGCTGTGGGGAGAGGCTGAGGGAGCTGGGGGTGTTTGTGCTGGAGAAGAGGAGGCTGAGAGGTGACCTCAGCACTGTCTGGAAGTGCCTGAAGGGAAGTTGTGGCCAGGTGGGGGTTGGTCTCTTCTCCCAGGCACTCAGCAATAGGACAAGGGGGCACGGGGGGCTCAAGCTCTGCCAGGGGAAATTGAAGTTGGAGAGCAGAAAGAAATTCTTTGCAGAGAGAGTGCTCAGGCATTGGAATGGGCTGCCCAGAGAGGGGGTGGATTCCCCATCCCTGGAGATTTTTAAGGTGAGCTTGGCTGTGGCACTGAGTGCCATGATCTGGTGACGGGACTGGAGTTGGACCAAGGGTTGGACTTGATGGTCTTGGAGGTCTTTTCCAACCCAATCAGTTCTATGATTCTGTGATTCACTCAGTTCTGCTCTGCTTTTTGGTAGTGGAGCAGAGGAATGTTCCCTGTGCTCACACATAAAACACCAGTTCAAAGCCTTCCTTTGGTACAAAGGGGAATAAACACGTGGGAAGAATATTGCAGGAGGACAATTCTGAAGTAATCCCAGGTCAGTGACAAAACCTGAGAGTCTCTGGGCACTGCCTGAGCTCTCCTGCAGGTTCCTATCCCAGGTATCACACCCATTCTCAATTTAAATTCTTTTGCTGAGAAACCCAAATGCCCAGCTGGGTATTTGTGGCATTCTGATGGCCACAGTTTGCAACTGAAATGAAGAGGCTGCAGCAGAAACCACACAGACAATCCTTTCTGCAAGTCAGAGGGCAGAGATAGGATACAAGCTGCTAAAGTCAAGCAGCAGAGCTGTGGCAGCCCCCCAGCACTTCATCTGAGCTCATTGCCACTCTGAAAAGGACCTTTGTCTGTAGATAACCTACAAATTCCCAACGAAGCTTCCCAAAGCTCCCACATTCGACATGAGTTCACTGGTTAATCACTGACCACATCTTTATTGGCAATATTTAGTACCCTCACCTTGACAGGGAGTCAAAACCAGAGGGCAGGGCCAGAGAGGAAAAGAAACAGCTTTGTGCAAAGACTACTCAAAGCCAAAGATTCATCAACTAACCTAAGAAGGCAATGGCAGTGCAGAGGGGTGGGTGGAATCTGTCCCTTCTGCAGATCAAAAGACTTCAGTTTCTGGGAAGTTGCTCTGCTGAAGAGGACTGAACATTTGTCAGGTCCAATCCTGCCAAAGGAACCACAAGTTCTTGGCAGAAAACAGTGTGACATGATAGTACATACAAAAAGATGGGAAATAGAATTGTAAAGAAACTTGCTCTCTTTAGCAGATGGCTCCTTCACCAGCAGGTATTTTCAGAAGCTGCTGCCTCCAGGTCTGCCTTGAGAGAGAAGGAACAGTTTAGCACTGGAAAGAGGGAAATCTGAATGCACCTGCAAGTGACTCTGACTCTTCAGTAGCTCAGCACTAAATGAATGCAACTGTAATTGCTTGGGTTCCCAAACTACAGCAGGATTTTATTTATGAGTGGAGTGTGTCTCACTTTCTCTGTCTACTCCTTATAAAGCATAAAAGAATTAAAAGCAGTGAGTGGGGACCTCCCAGGTCCAGGTGGAGCAACACTTCATTTGCTCCTTTCTCCTTCACACAAACTCAGTTACACAACTCCGCATGTCAGGGGATGGGACGTGCAGGACTTGGGTGGATTCCCCTGCCAACAAAACCTTCTCCTGCTCTCAGATTCATCCATTTACACATTTGTCCTCAGAGAAAGGACAACAAAGAGGAGAAGTTTTGCAGAGAATCTTTTTTTTCCTTCTCTGATTGCAGCCTTACTATCCATCAGGGTGCAGTGTCGGTATCTTCTCAGAAGTGACTTTTGAGCACAAGTCAAAGTCCTCTCCAAAATGTCACAGCATTAAACTGCTCATCATCCATAGGAATACAGCTCAGCTGGAACCGTGGCAGAGACCCAGGATATTCAGCCATCCTGGAGTAGAGGGCACAACCACCCAAAGATGAAAAGCATCTGGAGGTGACAGAGCAGCACACAGGTGGCTGCAGGAAAGCTCTGCTGCTCTAAAAGACAGAGAGAAACCACATTTCATTCAAACCTCAAGGTGTTCCAACATACCTACACCACCACAATCACCCACACGTCACATGCAAGGGCTGGGGCAAACCCAAGTCTGTTCACACAGACACAATGTGCTAATTACACTGATCTGCACCAGTTTGCAGCAGGAGATGGAGAGAAAATCCACACTCCATGAGAGCTTCCTGCACCACCAGCTCCCATTCCTGAGTGGAAGGTTTAGCAACTTTTCCTGAATATCTTTCCCCATCCCCCCAAACCCCAGAATTCAGCCCCCTTTCCTCCTGAAGACACCAGGATTGCTCAGCCAGAGGCTCCATCAGGAGTGTGGGTGACTCTGGGAGGGGTTTTGCCAGCAGTTGTGCAAAACTTTTGTAGGCACTGGATCATCCAAGTATTTGCCTAAAAGGCAAGGCAAGAAAAAAGGCAGGTTGAACTGTAATGCATTGGCAAATGGTCTTGAGCAATAAAACAAAGCAGAGGTAGGAGCAGCCCTCACAAGAAGCCATTTCCATCTGCCCCCCTTTGGATGGGTCAGCGTGCTGAAGGTGACTGCAAACCCTCAGGCACCATTGCAAGCAGAGCCTTCACTGAGGAGGACAGGGCACCTTATTGTGCAATTCTGTGGTATCCACATGCAGAGAAAAAGGGAGTTAGTGACTGTAGGGAACATATTTCTTCCCTAAAATACCTCCTTGGAACACCTCATGAGAGCCTTAAAGCACAGGTCAAGAAGTCCAAGTGGTTATTACCTTGAAGGGATGAGACCTGAAAGGCTCCAAGGATGAGAAATGCCAACTATGGTGATTACCACAAACTGATCTTACAACAGATACCACGACAGAGAGAAAAGGATGGGCCCAGCCTTCAAAGGACAGTCATTTTTCACTGCCTATCACAACAGCTGGACTACAGCACTGCCTCCCCCTGTGCTAGAATTACACTTTCAGCTGGGCTCAAAGGCAAGTATTTCTTAAAATTAGTTTCCACTCAAGTCAGACATGGCACTGGATGGGGACACCTGGGTCACACTGCAGGGGCAGGAATGTGCTGATCCCAAAGGTCCCCTCCAACCCAAATCATTCTGGGATCTCCAAAGTAAAATTAATTAAAACCATAAAACTGTACACTTGCATGCACATCTTTAATATTTCTGTAAGTGTCAGCCTTGATGCAAGGCCTGGATCAAGTGGTAATTACTTTACAAATCAGAGCCCACAGGTCACCCAGATCCAAAATTATCCTTCACATTCATGAATTAATAATGTATTTCTGAACAAGAAGCAGGGGAAAGGCCTGGGGCACAAGGCTGGCCAGCACACACAGAGCACATACAGGGAGGTCATGGATCAGTCTGGTAAATAACTCCCATGAAGCATCTCTGCCCCATCCCAGAGACAGCAGATGAAGGATCATAACACCCATCCCAGCACACTTTGTCCTGCTGAACAACCCAGAACAGCTGCTATTTCTTAGCAAGATAGCCAGATCTGCAGACCCTTAGAAACCAAGGGCAACCCACACTGTTAAACATCCCTTTTTCCCACCCTTCTGGCTGCAGGAACTCCACAAGTGCCAAACTGCTTCCCAAACAACCCAAGCACTCCAGAAAAGGAGACAATTTAGTCAGAGAAACAGGACACCCAGAAAATTACAGGACATACCTTTAACCCTCAGTGCTTGCATCAAAGTTCAGTTATTTTTTTACACAAGTCCTCCCTAAATTACCATGTTTGCACCACAACAAATGCTTGTTTTGCGCTGCATTGCTCTTCTCTACTCTGCTCCTCACTTCCTCCCCATGCAATACTTGGCATTCCCTGATTTTTTTGGTGCTCTTTGAATCTCAGGATTCCATTAATTCATTTCCATGCTTCCTTTCTTCTGAGAATTGCTTTGTGAAGTCTGCCCAGCCTTGGGAAGCAACACTGCACTGAGTGTGTGCCTTTAATAACTGGGAGCTGAAGTGTGGGAGGGCAGAAAGGCTGATGGTGGGTATCCCTGAAGAGGAGGCTCAGAGGAGAGCTCAGCACTGTCTGGAACTGCCTGAAGGGAAGTTGTGGCCAGGTGCGAGTTGGTCTCTTCTCCCAGGCACTCAGCAATAGGACAAGGGGGCACGGGGGGCTCAAGCTCTGCCAGGGGAAATTGAAGTTGGGGATCAGAAAAAACTTCTTTGCAGAGAGAGTGCTGAGGGATTGGAATGGGCTGCCCAGAGAGGAGGTGGATTCCCCATCCCTGGAGGTTTTTAGACTGAGCTTGGCCATGGCACTGAGTGCCATGATGTGGTAAAGGGACTGGAGTTGGGCCAAGGGTTGGACTTGATGATCTCGGAGGTCTTTTCCAACCCAGTTGATTCTCTGATTCTGTGTGAGCTGGAGAGAAGGTCTCACCTGAGAGGTGGAACAGCTTCCTGGCCCAGAAGCAGCTTCCACTCAGGAACATGGAACCTATTTCTCCACTCTGGCTCAATTAATTACTGTCACTATCCCCATGTGGTTAAGTAGGTGCTTTAGACCAAGAGGTTTGCTGCCAGATGAGTGGGGTGGGGGCTGCCCCTCATTTCTGTACAGTGTCACAGCCAGGCTGGCTGGCACTGGGCTCCATCATCCCCAGAGCCCACAGAACCCCAGATGGGTTAGGCCGGAAGGGACCACAGTGGGGCATCTGGTGCCACCTCCCTGCCCAGGCAGGGCCAGCCCAGAGCACATGGCACAGGATTGTGCCCAGAGGGGTCTGGAATATCCCCAGGGAGGAGACTCCACCCCCTCCCTGGGCAGCCTGTTCAGAGCTGGGTCACTGCACAGGGAAGTTCTTCCTCCTATCCAGGTGGAACTTCCTGGGCATCCGTTTCTGCCCGTTCCTCCTGTGCCATGGCTGGCCCCTCCCCAGCAGAGCCTGGTCCATGCTCTGCCCCCTCCCTGCAGGCACTGCCAGCCATGGGGAGGTCCCTCTCAGTGTCTGCTCTCTGACATTTTCCTCCATCTTCAAGGAACTCACCAACACCTTCCACACCCACCTGCCCAGCAAGCCACCCTTCAAGGTGACTGACAAACCCCAGGATGTCCCCATCCCCACGTGCCTGCTGCCCTGCCACCTCCTGGGCCTCTTTTCCTTGCTCCTGTTAAAATCGAAACAGTTTTGCAGCTGGGATATCATTTATTATGCACTGTGACCACTATGCAAGTTCTCTAGAGCATGTTCCTCTGGTCCATGGGAGTCTTCTCCTCTAGGGCAAAGAGAACACCTTCTGCAGGTGGGTGGCACCACCTTGGAACAGGTCAGGCCAACTTGGGACTCAGTTCAATCAATCCAACATGACCACAATCCCCTCACCCATCCCCTGTGGGTTTGGTAACCCCTGAATCACAGCCCATATTCCCAAGCCCTGCCCTTTGCATTATTAAACCAGGATATCCCCAAATGTCAGCTGGGAGGCACAGGCTCTTTGGATCCTCAAAGCCAAGGATTCTATTAATTTGAATTGGGACTAGTTGAGTTAAATTGATTTTTTTAATGCATTTATCCTCTATAGGGCCCTTTTTTTCTCTTCTTAAATGCTGATTTGCTGAAACTGTGCCTATCCAATACTCATTACTGAAATGCATGGAAAGCTGCCAAAAGAAGCGATGCCTTCTGGACTAAACAAGGGATTTATTACTGAGAAACCACAGCACAGGGTAAAAATCCATCACGAACTTATTGATTCAAACTGATTGTAAGTAATCACACACAATTTATATTAAGTGAAACACACTGCCATCTAATTCAGAGTAAGTGAGTGGAATGGCATTGCCCTGAATTCTGCTTAAACCCAAACTCTAATTGATGCCCAAACACAAATAATTGAGACTTTCAGAAAACATGAATACAATATTTTGTTATTTCTGTTTATTATAGGTCATTTTTACCTATTTAAAACCAGTTAGACAGTAATTACAGTATTTTATTGCAGCAGAGATTTACATGTAAGCCTGGGGGCAAGTTAAATAGAATTGGACAAGTACTGTGCCTGCAGAGTGGAGAAAAGAATTTGATGTGTTTAAATAACTTTATCTTGCTCTTAATACAAGCCCCTCAAACTTTCCCTGCCTTCCACTTCAAATATAACGAAATGAAGTCATGCATGTCACTAAAACATGCTTGTCTCAACTCCAGAAGCATCACAGGTTTAAAATGATCACCACTGTGGCATCTCATTTTCCCACCAAGATTCCGTTCAGAGGATTGTGCTTGTCAGTCTCCTCTGATATGTCACATAATGGGATCCCAACACTGAGCAGTATTAGCCAGCCTTATAGCCAAGTTTAATTCTAAATAAATGTTTGAAGGTATTTGCTGTGCTTTTAAGCTGTCAGTGGGCAAACACTGCCAGGAATTAAAAAAAAAAGGGCAAAAATTCAATCTTGATGAGATTTTTCTCTCCTATACTCAGAAAGTCAGCTATTAATATTTAAGGATGTAAGAACATATTAGTTTTTATTAATAAAATCAATTACAGTGGGAGCACAGAATGTGCCACCACTTTTACTTTTCTGTTGGCTCCTTGAAGCTTCTTGAAGCCCAGGAGCTCCCCTCAAACCTTTCCCTAAGGAAATCCTGTTCAGGTCAGTTTTAGTTACAAACTGACATAGAATTTCTCCACAGGAGCATTTCTGTGCCACATCCCAACATGGTCAACATGCAGAATGGATTGGGAACATTCCCCATCTGCAGCCTGGGCTCAGCCAGCTCCTCTCAGCCAGCCTTTTGCAGGAAGGAGCATTGCACGGGAACATGATGTTCAAGGCAGAACTGAGGGGTTCTGATGCCCCTCTGACCCCTGACATTTTTTCAGTCCTGCTCTAACACACGTTGCACTCATGAGCCTGAACCTGGTCTGCAAGGAGCTGTGTGTAAGTGCAATAGTTGTCCATAACCAGCCTCATTACAACTCAATTAAGTCCATTTGCAGAGTGCACTGCAGGGCTGAGCCCTTAGGAATTTCTTATGTTCCTGGAGCTTATTAAATTGCTCGATATCTTCAACAAGGTGACAGCTCTGCATCCAAATCATCATTTATTCCTATTTTCCTGGTTAGTACCAGCCACCTTTTAGCTGCTAGTTTTGCTTCCATTCTTATAAAACTTTCCCCATTTTTATAATAATCTGGCTTTTAACACCCATTCCCTGACCCAACACTGCAAAGCTCTCTCTGCTGTTCAGCTGCTCTATCATGCTGTCTTAGACAACGTTAAATCCTACCAGAGGACATCCATGCCCCTCAGGTACTTGCCAGGCATGAATTCAACTCTAAAGGAGCTATTCTGAGAAATAAAACCTAATTTGCAAGCTCTGTTTTTTCAAAAAAATTTACCCACTGCACAGCAACCTGTTTAGCAGAGACTTCTGTCTTGTGCTGTGGATGTTGCCAGGCCATACCAAGCCTGTTTTACACAATTCAGAAAGACCTGACTGACATTTGCACCCAAAGTTCATCCCCTGGCTGCAGGTTGCTGATGTGCTTGTCTTGCAAACTTCCACAGAACAAAAGAATGGTGTGTTACTGAAACACAGAATATCTCCAGCTGGAAGGGACCCACTGTCCCAGTTCAGCAGGTGGGACCAGTTTCTCCCTGTGTGTGTGTGACCAAAGCTGGGCATTCTAAACCCTCTGGGCCGTTGCCCAGCAACTGGCAACAATGGCCCATTGGCAGCAGCTGCCCAGGGCACAGCTGAGCCCTCAGCCTGGCAGCTGGCTGGGAAAGAAGCCTGGCAGAGGAGCTGGGAGAACTCCCCTCCAGGGACTCCTTGGCACCTCCACACCCACCTGAGGGCTCAGCTCTGCTCAGGGGCCAGCAACCATTCCAAAATCCCCCCTGACTCCCAGAGTCACATCCCCCACTCTGGAACTCCCTGCCCTGGGGGACCCACTGGGGGCTCCCACCTGCACCTCAGGGGAGGGAATCTTGGGCTTTGGGGACTTGAGGANGCTGCCCAAAAACTTAAGCCCTGTGGCACAGAGTGTCCTCCAGATGCTCCTGGAACTCTGGCAGGTTTGGTGCCGTCAGCACTTCCCTGGGGAGCTTGTCCCAGGGAACAGCCACTTTCTGAGAGGCTTTTCCTGATGTCCAATGTGAACTTCACCTGACAGCTTCACTCCATTGCCTCCTGTCCTGTCCTGGTCACCAGAGAGAGGAGATCAGCGCCTCCCCTCAGGGAAGTTGGAGCTGCCAGGAGAACCCCCTCAGCCTTCTCTTCTCCAGGCTGAACTAGACAAGTGACTTGAGCTGCTCCTTGGGAGTCTTGCCCTAAATTAACTTACAGTCCCATTTCAGGAGCCTTGCTGCTGTTTGGAGACAGGATCCCAGACTGAGCAGAGCCTGTTTGCAGCCCCTGAGCCATGCACAGCCCAGGGCTGGGCCTCCCCAAACCTGCCTGCTGTCACCTACTCCACTGTCCCTTCAAAGAAGGTAAAGGAATTAGCAAGTTAGAGCAGGAATAAGCAATCTTTTTCTCTGAGGGGTAAATTTATTTCTTTATTAATAAATAGAAGTAAAACTTCAGTCAGAGATAAATTGTCACAGGGGAAGGAAGTGAAAGAGGTTTATTTTCTTAAGGAATGGCTAAGGTTTAGTAGGTACAACCAGTAATTTTTCTGCTGTGTTTCCCACTCCCCTCTCAGCAGCTGAGCTATTTCCACCCAGGCTCTAAAGCACATAACCAAATTCTCAGTCAATGTAATGTCAAATAGCACAAAAAACACTCCCTCACAATCACAGCTTCCTTTGGTGTCCCTGTGACAGCATTCCCACCCCTCATGTTTACAGCCTGTTACTTTCTGATGGTTGTCCTCTCCTTGCTTTGGATCTCAGAAAAGAGAAATGTTGATATTGAAAGAGAAATTCATCCATGTGATGAGTAGTTACCTGGCATAGAAGCTGTCAAACCATGGAAGTGTCTTACAACTGCCAAAGAATGATGAAAATATTCTTTAAAACTGTGACAACTGCAAAGTGAGACAGCAAATGGAGCTGCCTACATGTGGGGACTGTTCCCCCTGTGTGAGCACATCAGCCTCTGCTCTGGACTGCACAGCAGGTTTCACACAAGCACAGAACACTCTGACTTGGAAGGGGCCCACCAAGATCATCAGTCCAACTATTCCATGGATGGCCTGGAGAGGGATCAAACCCTCAACCTCTGTGTTATCAGCACCATGTCTAACCAAGGGACAGGCAGACCATTTTGCTTCCAAATTCCCCTCTGCCAAAAGAGGTCATTGTTGCAGTCCTGTCTGGGGGAGGTGGGGGAACTGCCAGGATCCCAAGGGCAGGGAGCTCCTTGCAAAGGATCAGCCTTGGGCTGGGGCAGGGGGGTTGGTGGAGCCCCACACATGGCCAGAGCCACCCCCAGACAAGCCAAGACAGGCTGGGCAAGTGTCAGATCTTTTGAGGAGAAGCTGAGGAAAAGCACTGGCCAGGACAGAGCAGCCTTTTAGAGAATGCAGTCTACATAATGAACAGGGGTTTTCAGGAATCAAAATAAAGATCCACAGTGTTATAGGTTTAGCCAGGTAGGCCTAAAGTTAGGTTCTAAAGTTCAGACTAGGCCTGGGATTGTCAGCTGACTTGAGCTGAGCTGGGCTAGCCAACAGCTGACTTCTTCTAGCCAATAATATTGTATTCCATACTATCTCACATCATCTCAAAAGGGGTAAAATCCAGTGTGTGGGAGTGACTTGGTCAGCTCCACCATGGCTGAGGTACAGACAGGACGTGGTGCAGCTCCTGCCTTGCCAGAGTAGGCCCTGCTGCTCCTGCTGCTGCTGCTTGGATTGTGTTTGAATTCAGGGAAATAGAAACATTTTGTTGTTACTCTTTCTGTTTCTTGCTAAGTGTCTTTTAAAGTACTTACAGATCTATAGACTTTGTATTAACTGGGGAGTGGGAGGTTATTTCTTGTTACATATAACTTGTGTAAGTGTGTGTTATATTGTAGTTTTCTCTTAATTTTCTCTTTTCTATATAAATACATATAGTTAGTTTCAGCATAAAACCAGTTTGGAGGGGGTTTTTTCCCTCTCCCTCTTCTTCCCTTTTCACTTTGTCTTGGACAGTTGGCGTTTTGCCAGCTCAGCCCAGGGCACACAGTACCTGAACTGTCACACAGCAAAGCACTTTCTTTGCAGAGAGGATCCCAGAGATTGCATTTGCCACTGTCTTGGGTTGAGCTGGNCATCCCTCCTGGGACAGCACAGTGTCTGCTCTGTACCTTGGCCAAAGTGAAACTGCCCAAGCCACTCCCACACACTGGACTTTACTGCTATTGAGATGATGTAAGATGGGGTGGAATACAATACTATTGGCTAGAAGAGGCCAGCTGCCAGCTAGCCCAGCCCAGCTCAAGGCAGCTGACAATTTCAGGCCCAAATCTGAGTTTTAAAGCCTAAATCTAGGCCTACCTGGCTAAACCGATAACAGCCACAATTCCTGAACAGCTGCTAATTTCAGTGAATCAGACTTTTCTCACTGAAAACATGTCTTGACTCTATGAAAGCTGAAGATTTATGTGCTTCAGACACTTAGGCAGAGATTTCCACGGGTCACCAGGGAACTGGCATGTTGAGCTCTTGCCAGAAGTTTGGACATTGAAGAGTGAGCACAGGCAAGCAGATATTTGAGGTATTTAACCTCCCCCAAAGGTACAAAGCTAAGCACCCAAGTGACTAACCAGCTGCAGAAACACAAGCCTCAGATTTTGGGAGGTCGATTCTGTCAGCGTGGAGCAGCTGCTGAGAGATGTGGGAGCATCATGCAACGCCTTTGGCTCAGCCTTCTGTGCTCGGGAAGGCAGAAAGGCACAGCAGGGCAGAGCATCATGAGCTTCAGGGCTTTTAATTACTGCTGGGATTTTAAATGAAGTCTAAGTGCAAAGGTGGGGCAGGAGGGACATTGAGCAGGGCTGCTCTGAGGGCAGAGAAAATATGAGATCACAGTTAGGAGGGGAAGATTGGTATTAACAAATCAATATTGTACAATAAATATAGTGTTAATCTAATTAGCTGAGTGGAGCAAGATGAATGTGAGGGCTATTGATGAAACAGGAAAATTGCAAGAGGCTAAAATTAAATGTACCCAAAGGAGAGGGGCAATGAAAACAATACTCTAAAACAAAGGGCTTTGGGGACTGTGTAGTTCAAAAACCTAACCTGAGCACCGATGTCACCATGGAATTTTTGGAACTTTCATCCCAGAGAGTGAACAGGCATAAGCTTTTCCACAAGTGGAAAAAAACCCCAACACAGCAATGCCAAAATTCTGCAGATGAAGCTTGTTAAACTGTTTGCTAAATACCTTTGCAGTGTAATACCCTGAAAGAAAGAAACCCATCACTGTAATGATCTATCTGCTCACAGCAGCTCCTGAACTCACCCCACAGTGTCCTCAGTGAACACTTAGCAGCAGATTGAGCAGGGAGCTATGGAAAAAATGGGGAGGGAGCAGGAGAAATGGAAATAACAGGGAGGAGACAGCTAAGAAAAGAGCTGGCAGCCAAGGAAGGACAGGTATTTCAGCCAGTTCCCAACACTCATAGGGAAGAATTGACCTCTCAGTCCATGGGTTTGTTTGCAGGGGGAGGAGCTCAGCTCTCAGTCCGTGGGTTTGTTTGCAGAGGGAAGAGCTCAGCTCTCTGTCCATGGGTATCTTTGCAGAGGGAAGAGCTCAGCTCTCAGTCCGTGGGTATCTTTGCAGAGGGAAGAGCTCAGCTCTCTGTCCGTGGGTATCTTTGCAGAGGGAAGAGCTCAGCTCTCTGTCCATGGGTATCTTTGCAGAGGGAAGAGCTCAGCTCTCAGTCCGTGGGTATCTTTGCAGAGGGAAGAGCTCAGCTCTCTGTCCGTGGGTATCTTTGCAGAGGGAAGAGCTCAGCTCTCAGTTTGTGGGTTTGTTTACACAGCACCGTGGCCATTTCACACAAGAGCAAACCAGCCTGTTACCAATCCAACTAAGCACACCAGCAAAAGGAAAACTCCTTTCCCTGAATGTTTAAGGAGAAGCTAATGAAGAGTGACTTATGCATGCATTTATTAAAATTCTCTGAGCACTGAGCATTCCAGCTTTTAAGTTTCATGTGCAGTTTGAAAGCAAGGCAGAAGCCAAATGGTTTGGAAGAACCCCATCCCTTCAGAGGATTAGGAATTAAGTAAACTGCACATTAGAGATAAAATAGGGGAGTGCTTGTCTTTATTCTCAATAATAAAGAATAAGGCATTGAGCTCCACAGCCTGATTAGCTCCTTTCAACCCCTCCCTACCACTGCTGAGACAGCAACGTGGTAGTTTCACAGAAACGTTGAAGAATACAGAGCGATTAAGTTAAAAATTAAGTGAATTTAGGGCAGGCAGAAATGCTACACTGCAACCCAGAAGGGATAAGTCTTTTGTTTGAGTGAAGAGCAGCCTAAGAACTGGTAGTGTTAGAATGAATTCCTTGAAAACAGGAGTTATTCATGGTTTGAAGTGACCGGCTCTGGCGCTGGACATGTTCCTCTGCATCCCTCTTCTCCTTCCCAACTCCTGGCTCACCTGGGGCTCTCCAGTATCAGCACTGCAGAGGGGCCTGCCAGGCTGGAGAAAAGGATGAACTTGGGGAACCACAGCTGAAGGCTCACTCCCCTCCTCCTCCTTTACCAGCCCCAAACAGTCTGGAACTTCCAGTTTCTGTGACGGGGTACCCCATTTATAAACTGCTCTTGCAAACATGACAGAAACACCAAAACAACCCCAGACAACCAAAGAACATTTAAATCTGCAAGTTACAGGCATATTAAAAATCAGCTCAACACACGCAATGTATCAGCAAAACCCATGACTTATCAGACTCCTGGGAATAAAAACATTCTCCACAAGATGGACAGGGGTCTGTCTTCAGTGGGTATCTCTTTGTGGTCCAGGGAGATACTAAATTTATTCAGTTCTTCCCTGACCTTAATTAGGAGGTCTGGAGGAACAGAAGAACCAGATCAAACCTCCCAGCACTCCTCCCTCCAAACTCCAGCTGTATCCTGTGAACCTGCATACTCTCTTCCTTGACTATGACCTTCCACCTGTGGGAGAAGTTCACCCAAAAGCCTTTGGTTTGAGCATCTATCAAATCATACAATCATAGAATGGATTGGGTTGGAAAAGACCTCCAAGATCATCAAGTCCAACCCTTGGGCCAACTCCAGTCCCTTTACCAGATCATGGCACTCAGTGCCACGGCCAAGCTCAGCTGAAAAACCTCCAGGGATGGGGAATCCACCCCCTCTCTGGGCAGCCCATTTCAATCCCTGAGCACTCTCTCTGCAAAGAAGTTTTTTCTGCTGTCCAACTTCAATTTCCCCTGGCAGAGCTTGAGCCCGTGCCCCCTTGTCCTATTGCTGAGTGCCTGGGAGAAGAGACCAACCCCCACCTGGCTGGAACTTCCCTTCAGGGAGTTCTAGACAGTGATGAAATCCTACCCTGAAGTGCTTCTTTGCTATCTGAAAAAACTGGGCAACACACAAATCACCAAAAAAACCTTTGGCACCAAAGCCCATGCCATTAAGGCAAAGCTGTATCCTTGTCTTTGCAGTCTTGGTTGTTCCACACCTGGTTAGTAAGCCACCTTTTCCTGCTTACAGAGCCTGGAATAGGGGACTCAGACCCAAAACTAAGCAACTCTGAACAAGCAAATAGCTCCACAGGGACCAGCTGAGCTCATCCTGGCACCAAATGCAGCTGCTGCCCTGGTGTGGTGACAGCAATTCCCCTTCCCCTCTTATTTCTGCAGCTGTGTGAGGTCCTAAGCAAAGTCCCAAACCCTCTCAGCTAGACATGGGGTGTACCTGGGACCTGGTGGAAGATGTGCCTTAGCCAGGCCCTCACCACTCTGTGGTGGCCTTTGGGCATTGCCCAAACCAGGGCTGAGTGCCACATGCACACATTCAGTGTGCCAGCATGGGCCCTGGGGTGTTTGCCACCAAAGCACACAATTAGAACTGCTGAGAATTTTCCAGGAAAACACTGGAAAAAAGGCAATGATTCAAAATGCCTCCTGGAATGTACTCTCTTCCAACAACAGGAGCCAGTTCCCCATAGACTCTGTTAGGCTGCAGGGATTTCACAACATGTCAGGGAGACCAGACACATAAATCACCTGAAAGGGCTTTTGGTTTAACTCTACAGCACCAGCAGTCTTGGGAAACTTGTGTCTGCCAAAGTTGGCAGAGCTTCCAGATTTGTGGATTGTGTTCCCCTCAGGGAAAATATGAGAAAGGAGCCTTTGGTCAGATTGCAAAGGAAAATATCTTCAGTAGAACTGCCTTTGGGTTCCTCTGGACTGATAAGTGTCAGCATGTTGGGAACCTGAAAGTCTGATCACTGCAAAGCCCCAGTTCTTGACTTAGCAGCCCTGATAAGCCTGGCTTGCTCTGAAATATGCCCAGGAAAATTGGGATTCACAGAGAACCTGAACTCTATTTCCTGAAGCTGGTCTGGGCCCAGCTCTGTGTTTTCCCTGTGGCACAACCTCAGGCTGTGCATCAGAAACCATTACTTCATTCTGGGTAAACAGTTCCAAATTACATTTCCTGTTGTGTCTTTTAAAGTTATCAGCAGCGTTTCACTCTCCACCCAGAAGAATGACTTCTCTTGTTTACTGTTTGCACAGATCTATGGGATGGAGATACAATGCAATGGATAATACACTTGGAGAAGTTTGGGAAATGAAGCTCATTTTGTTGTTGGGTAAACTATGTGAGCCTGAGAGTCTCCTCCTGAGCTGCAAAGGCAACAAGAGCTCCACAACCCCAAACTGGTGCCTTTGCCACACAGCCTGTTCAGCTTTACTGAGTCAACCAAAATAGCTGATTTTGCCATAATTCTTCCAGTAACTTCTCTAATAAATGTTTTCACACCTGTGACAAATTCAGGAACTCTGGCAGTCAGCAGTGAAAGAGTTTATTATTATCTTCAACAGGTCTTCAGCTACCTACAAGAAGAAAAAATTCAGAAGTATCATCAGCCTCTGTCTTTGCAACACTTGCAGATCCAGAAATTCACCTTTTTATTTTGCAGCTGAGTTCCTAATAATTTCCTTTTAGACCTCCTGTTCATCTCCCAGTTAAACCATCCTCTGTCCCTTCCTCCAAGGCATAAATATCCCCATACAACACCCTCCCCCAGGCTGTGTTAAGGCACTGGGTTTATAGCCATTAGATATTATAGAGGTGCTAATCCCATATTTGCCATCCAAAGAATCCATCTGAGCTTCCTGAAGAGAGCCACGTGCCAAAAAGACAAGATAACAGCAAACCAATCTTCCTTTGTAGAGCCTAAACTCTAATCTAATATTCTAGATAAAAGCAAATCCTACAATTTTACACTTAACCATCACATTTTGTCTTTTGTCCCCCCCCAACAGATATTTGTAAGGGTCTTTTGCTGTCTGGATGAGTTAAGTGTGAAATTTCACTGATGGGATGCAATTTTCACTGATGGGATGCATTTAAAAAGAAAATCAAAAGCATGAATCACTGACAAATGTAGCATTGCAGAGCTGTCTCCTTATTTTTCACTTGGATTCCCAGGTTCAGCAAAGTGCTGAGTTCACACACCAAAGTGCAGCAGGCATTTGCATGCAGGTTTTTGGAAGGGAAAGGCAAGGGCATTCAGGATTTAGCCCTTCAGTGAGAGGAAAATTCAGTCCTGCACATTTGGGGAGAGAGTTGTCAAAGGTACTGCCACAGAAACAAGGTCCAGTTTGATCCCCCAATAGTCTGGGTGGCAGAATTTCACAGAAACTCATGTAAATACTCAGTTAGACAGAGATCCATGGAAGATTTACTGGAAATACTCTTCTCTGTTTCATCAAGTAGTTGTGGTGCCATTCAGAGCAAAGTTTGCTAAGCCAAAGCTGTGGAGACAGGGAACAAGTTGATGGAGTCAGAATGAGCAGTGATACAGAGCATTGCAGTCATTACAGACCAATTCTGATATCCAATGCCCACTTGGATTGTAATCCCTCCACATTCAAGGCAACCTAAAGATAAAACTAAATAATCTGCCAGAACAGGCTTACTGCATTGCTATGGACATTAGAAAATGTAACTAGAAGGGAGAAAAAAAGAAAAAAAAGTAACAAAAAGACCATGATGAAACCTGTCTTATAGAATTCCTAATAAAAGCTATAAAATCTTTTACAAGAGGCAAGGCAGGAGGGGAGGGCAGGGAGAAAAACATCACACGTAACAGTGAAAAAAACCAAATGCACAGATTCTCAATATTCATTTAAAGACTCCCCACCAGGGAACAGAAATCAAACCTGAAGCCTCTAGTCTTTTGCTTTGAAATACAATTTTAAAACGTGCAATCATCTGAAGAAACAAACTACAGAACAACACACACTTAATTTACCTCCACACAACAACTGGAGTGAAAACAAATCTCCTGTCTAATTCCACACAGCCTGGATTTATCCCCACATTAGCAGAGCTCATGAGTCCCACATCACACAGAATGTGTATAATGCTGCTGTGAGCACAGTTTCCCCTTCAGAATCCTGGAGGTCCCGGTTCTTACACCCAGGGTGAAGGATACAGCCCATCCTGGGGCAGAAATGACCACTGAGACCAGCTGTCTGTCCCCACTGTCCTGCTGTCCAGCCCAGCTCTCTGTCCCCACTGTCCCACCATCCTGCTGTCCAGCCCAGCTCTCTGTCCCTACTGTCCTGCTGTTCAACCCAACTCTCTGTCCCCACTGTCCTACTGTCCAGCCCAGCTCTCTGTCCCTACTGTCCTGCTGTTCAACCCAACTCTCTGTCCCCACTGTCCTACTGTCCAGCCCAGCTCTCTGTCCCCATGTCCTGCTGTCCCCCCCAGCTGTCTGTCCCTGCTGTCCTGCTGTCCACCCCAGCTCTCTGTCCCCACTATCCTGCTGTCCACCCCAGCTGTCTGTCCCCATGTCCTACTGTCCAGTCCAGCTCTGTGTCCCCACTGTCCCCACTGTCCTGCTGTCCAGCCCAGCTCTCTGTCCCCACTATCCTGCTGTCCACCCCAGCTGTCTGTCCCCATGTCCTACTGTCCAGTCCAGCTCTGTGTCCCCACTGTCCCCACTGTCCTGCTGTCCACCCATCCCAGTGATGCTGTCCCAGGATGATGTTGGGTAAAACACCCTTCCCCACTTGAACTTGTCTAACAAAACTTAACTTCAGCGAAGAAAAGAACCCACCACATGGCTCCTTTTGTTCTGCAGCTCCTGCCTTCTTTTGAAGTTAAAAGTGAGAAATTACCCAGGAGAAACAACAGGTGAATGTGGGTGGCAACAGCCTGCGAAGAGGGAGAGTTGTTGAGAGTTCCTTTCCCCTCCCTAAGAATGCTTTTATCCCTTAATTCTTCCTTTTGGCCATGTTTATGTGGGGCTGCAGCCCCCAGGCCAGTGGCACTGCCTGGCACTGCCCTGCCAGGCTGAGGGAGAAAGGAAAAGAGAAGGAAAAGCTTTGCTGCCTTTTTTATGACAAGTAAATGAATACGTGCAAAGCCCCGTCTGTCGCACCTGCTGCTTTTCCCACTTCTTTTTCCCATCACCTCAGGCGACACATGAACTTACAGACAGTGCTTTGGGTTTTCCAGCCTTTAACTCGCTGTGTTCCTCAGGGTATCTCTGCAGGCGTCTCAGGCCAGGCTGTGCCTGCAGCACCCTCAGATCTGCACCCACCCCAAACCCAAACCCAAACCCCAACCCCAAACTAAACCAAAACATCAACCCAAACCCAAACCACAACCCAAACCACAACCCAAACACAAACCACAACCCAAACACAAACCACAAACCCAAACCCCAAACCCAAACCCAAACCACAACCCAAACCTACACTCAA